>JAEMOT010003711.1:232074-339043 GCA_019297695.1 Apostasia ramifera
ATTTTTTATATTAGAATTTATGTAAAATGATTAAAAATTTTTATTTATTTATTATTATTATTATTATTATTATTATTATTATTTAAATTAGTATCATTTTAGTCCTGATTTCTTTCTGATTTAGTCCTCGGGCCAAACAGGGCCATATAGGATAAATTATGGTTATAAATAATAAGGACCTATCAATAATTTCAAACTTAAGTTGAATTGATGAGAAATTTTGAAATGATAACATAATATTTTTTAATGTATAATCTTCATTTCAATATTTAACATTTAGCTTAAATTGTATCCTAGATATACAACATAAATTAAATACTACAACATCATCATATCTTAATCTTCAACCCTTCTTAATTTTATCTCAATAATTGTTCTAACTTTTGAGTTTTCAAGAATATCAAAATTAGTCAAAAAGAATTTTGATGATTAAAAAATTACATGGTTTGACTTTTATCTCTTGGTATCTTTCAAGTCATGTTAATCAAAAGTCAAAACATATATTAAAATCAAAGATGTCATATGATGACAAAAATCATTTTTATTAGAGATAAAAATATGCATTTTGATTAATTTGTTGAGGGAAGAAATAGGAGTTTTGAGAATTCATTCTTGTTAGAAGACAAAATATAAGGTGATTTGAGAAGATCCTCTACGTCCACTAGCAATCCAGACAAAAGAATTTCAATCTCTCAAAAAAAAAAAGAGTTCCATCAAGACAATTACAATACAAGAGAGATTTAGAGAGAAAATATGAAAGAAATAAATTAAAAATAATAATAAACTTAGGGCAAGAAATTATTTTGTGATTATCAAATGTGTAAATTGTGTTCTTTGAGAAGATTTGAAAGAGTATTTATGGGTTTAAAAATTATCTTCTTCTTATAATCAGTGGTCATAATATATTTAGACTTTTGGCTATTAGCGCCACATTAAGTATCAAAAACTAGACGTGTAGGTCTCTAGGTGGTTCAGCTATTGTGAACTGGTAAATTAATAGCTGTGGACTGGTTATCGAGGTTTGCCATCTTGATAGCTAGTTCAAACTTGGACAGTCATGATCAATGCTTGTAGGGTTATGATCGATTGAGACTTGGGATAGCATGCTAACATATCGATTACCTATGAATATTTTTATTATCCATGTAATCTCTCTTAAAAGAATAACATCAATCATTAAACCTTTTCTATGAAGTCAGGCTAATCAACTCCGAGGATTTATAGAAACATCAAGCACGTAATTACTTTCGCTATCATGTGTAATGTGTAAGAGAAACCTAAAGATTTATTTTCTTATATGAAAATGAATCATAAATCTATAATGTTTTCAAATATATGAATTAAAATATCGTAGAGTACAATAAAAATAAGTAATTAGAATTTTTGTAAAATTCAAATATACCCTAATTTACATGTATGTAACAATATATATAATAATAATAATAAAATAATAAGAAAATTTGCATACATTATTTTTAATTTTTATTATTAAAATATGTTGGCCCAAAGGCTTCCCAAGAGGGGGGTGAATTGGGAATAATAAAATTTATGAGTTTAAAAATTGACAATAAACTAATAGATAATTCAAACGATACAGAGAAGTTGATTTAGTAATTCAGACAGCAGAAGAAATAGAACAGAGAGTATCACCAGAAAGTGAGGTTAATTTGCAAAATAGGACTCAGTGCAGAAATGAGGTCAATTTGCAAAATAGGACTCAGTGCAGAAATGAGGTCAATTTAAGAAATAGGACACAGTACAGAAATAACGTATTCAACAAATAAAAAGGCAAGCAGTAGAAATATATCATACAATAGGCACAAAAGATTTATAGTGGTTCGGCTTTCCGCCTAGTCCACTCCCCACGCACCTCGAATGAGAATTTCACTAAAAACCCCGGCTTTTTACGGGAACAAAAGCCGAACAAACCCAATACAACTCTATGGCTTTTTCAAGGAACCAAAGCCAAGCAAACCTTCAATCCTACAATTTTTTGCAGGAACCAAAGCTGAGCAAACCTACAACCCTCCACTAGGGAGATAGAGAAAGGAAGTAAAGGTTTTGCTAGACTAGCTAGCTTACAATACAATGCATATACAAGAATCAATATTACAATGAGGCACTCTATGCATATGCAAATAAGCCAAGGGTCTACTCGAATAATTCCGAAAAGCCAAACATAAAAATAGTGAGCAAGATGATTTAAGAAATATCACCCAATGTAAGCATTCAACAGGAAGAACAAGAGGTAAAACAGAAGTTTGAGGAATCTTAATGAGTAATAACTCCAGGGAGCAAGATTCACATCAAAATAAAAAAAAATCAAAACACAACAATATATTTTTCTGAAGCAGGAAACAGAATAGAACCAGGAATTTCAGCTTCTTTCCACTTGAGAAACACCACAATCTCCTTCTTTAAAGTCTCCTTCAAAAATATTTTGCAAGTATGGCTTAAGGAGATCAAAAATCGGATGAGAGCTTGAGAGGAGAAGGTGAGTTGTTGTTCTCCAAAAACAGAATGCAGAAAACAAAAACAGTGTTGGAGAAAAATCAGATTGGAGAAAAGATTGCATGGGCTTAAGAATGCAGAAAACATTTTCGTTGGAAAGAGAGAGAAGAAAACAGCCCACTTTGTCCTTTTATGATTGTTGGCTTATAGCACTAAGCCAACATGAAGGGGACAAAGCCAAGTGGATTAAGAATTAAAAAATAATTAAGAGAAGCATGCCTCAATATATTACATAGTGGCCATCATACAAATAAAATCAGGATATTCAAGAAAAGAAAAAACGGTAGGCTGCAACAAATCAAAACACAAACCAAGAAATCATGGGAGAAACAAAACCCAAGTTACAAGGAGAAGGAATGATGGCTCTTGATTTGGATTGATGTGGCTCATGCAACCTTTTGGAAAATACATGTGTATTAACCAATAGGTTATATGTTGCCATATACCAAAATAGAGAAACAATTAATGACCATATAGGGATCTATCATAGACATGAGATTGTGTTAAGCTAAAAAAACTTCTAACCTAATATATGATAAGTATTAAACTTTGAGTTAAGCTTCAAACTCAAATCAATAGATTGAGTGAGCTACACTCTCAATTCAAATTACTTAACATGAATAAGTTGAAAGAGATTTTCGCTTAAACAACCAAACACGATAAATACGAAAGAGAATAAAGTTTTCTTAACTAGAAAATCAAAAGGAAAAACTCGAGTAAAAACCTTGGCAAATATGCACATGCTTACATAATAGTCCTAGAAAAGAAAACAATAAAAATTTCCGTGAAATCCATCTTTTCTCTAAACTTTAATTTGGACTCAATTCTCAAATGAGATAATGCAACCTGTTAACACACTAAACAAGAGGATTAGTTTATAACAACTAAATTAATTGTTATCATCAAAATCAAAGGGTTCAATAAAATAGTTTGAACTAGAATGTATATATATTTGCTATACATACATATGTATATAAAAATAAATATTTAATTAAGTCCTGACAAAAAATGATTGCCAAAGAATTTAAAATTTTATTTAATTAATTAGGATAAGGCTAGTGAGAATAATTGAGATGCTTGATGCCAAAAAATTTGATGTCCTTTGTCTCATATGATACAAACCATGTAACAATGAGTGAGGTTACAAGATCAGATGTAGGATGTGCACTATATTAATTAAATAAAATATTAATCACTCGCATTCGATGTGCATACATATTATTATATAGAATCATTTAATCTAATACATGACCCGATAACAACCTACAATTCATACGTAGTTACTACAGTCATTCGTATCTCATCCTGTGCTTTTTCCTATAAATCGTTCAAAAATTGCAATGAGTTTTAATAGACTTCCACGACGAAAAGAGTTCAAATGTTGAATCGTATTATCGACAAGAGTAGAAATTATTGTGGCTTATTAGACAAAGTATTCGATGTTTTTTTTAAGTAAGAGTTACGAGGTGACTCATTTTGTTGAGGATGGAAGAGTGAAGCCATAACCAAAGGTCCAAATAAGGTGGTTTATCATTTATAAAGTTATGTTGAGAAATCAATGTAAGTAGAAATTTACGTCGACGAATGCAAATTTAAAATTCGAAATATCTGAAATTCAAAAATTTTTGAAATTAGTTTGTAATCTTTGAATTGAATCACGAGTTAAACTTCTGGCTCGAAGCTGATTGCAAGTTGATCACTAATTAATTGACCTAGCTTGCACGAAATTTGACTTGAGTTAGCTTGAAACTCTATATATTATATAAATAATTTGGATGTATACATATTTATATGGCCATTTTTCATGAATATTAAAATTAATTTTAATTGTTTAGCATAAGGTGTTGGTGCAGTTCGAGCTGAGTTTATTAATAGGGGACCACGTTCGAGGTGTAGGTAAAAAATTCCTCACCAATGGTGTGTTCATCGTTAAAAAATAGGTAACATTTAAAAGATTGAAGGCTAGCGCAAGTCAACAACTATAAGTATTTTGCTAGAGAACAAGTCTATAAAAGTATTTTTTAACTTATTTAAAGTAGATTAGATAATCGTGTAGACGCCTGAAACCAAATCAATCTTATTTTGCACTTGGCTCAACTGCTAGGAGGAGCATGCTCAAAACAGAATCACATACTCGTGCACATCATCAATTTTATGACTTCTTTTTCTTTTTACAAAGTTTATAAATGTACAGCATAATGTCAATTGTACAGCCAAATTTTGGCGCAGTATGCGAAATCAGCCGATTTTTGTTGGGAGAAAAATGTTTCTTCCTATTGAGTTTAATGACATCCTCAAAGAAAATGTCAGTTAAATTTGTACTCATTTTGTGCTTTATTTTAATGCAATGCTGTAGTCATGCCAGTTTAGCATAATAAATCAGTACGAGTCTTGATTCGAGTTGGACTGGAATTGAATGATTCAAGCAGAGTTGGCTTAATTTCAATTTTGGATCGATTTTGGGACAAATTGAACTTCAAAGATTTCACGTTGCCTTAAATTGGCTCGTCCTAAATCAGTCTGATAACAACGCTACTTCAAGTTAGAATCGAGTAACAACATAAAAATGTCAGACGAATTCGGATTAAGCGAACTGTTCATCTGTCCTTCAAACCGTCCAGGTTCATAGCACATTGTGCACAGCATCATGGCAGATCTTGGCTTCTGCAGGGATTGTCTCCCCTGCAATGAAAAAGTGGAGTCCATGTGTTTTTTGATTTAGAGCATGTGATCAAATATGAAAGTAAGGATAAATTGCATCTAAGCCCCTGAGATTAGAAAAATATTAACAATTAATCTCAACTTCTAAAAATTTCAATTTGAGTACTGAGATTATAAAAGCTCTATAATTTTGATTCAATTAAGAGGTAATTGCTAAGTTTTTAATTATATGCTATTAAATAAAATTTTGAATCAATAACATTTATTTATTTTTTGTGCAATGAAAGGTAGAGATGATTGAAATTAAATTTTAAATTTTTATTAAAATTTTTAAAAATGGTGAGAATAGATGAAAGTAATGATCATTTAAAATGAGTAAATAATTCAAACTGGTAGAAAAAAAACTAAATTTTATATTTTTTATAGAAAAAATCAATGAAAATTATGAGATTTTGAAAGAGAGGCCAAAACTATTGCACTTTTACAATCTCAGGAAACAAATCGAGATTTTTAAAAAGTTTGGACCAATTTGCAATACTTTTTAAAACCAAATGTAAAAGTAACACAAAATTACATCTTGGACCTTGGGATTAGGGGTGTGCGTATGGCTTGAAGTTCGATAGTCGCTTGATGTTTTGATTGGTATCGAGCTCAGCTTAAGTTTGTTGAGCTCAGCTTAAACTTAGTTTGATCTTTATATTTTAAATAAAAAATAATATATTTATTGATTTTATACAATTATTTATTATTTGTATTAGTTGTGCAACGCAATTTCAAATTTGCGGAGGAATTTTATTTTTTATTTTTTAAAAAGTTTCAATCTATTAGAAGTCTTTAGTTAGCAACTTGAACTCGAATTTAATTGAGACGAATTGGTCAACTCAAAGTTGACATTAGCTAACTGAAACTCAAATTGAATTAAGACGAATTGAGCTTGAGCTACGTTTGGCTCAAAATGAACTTAGATTGTTCTTACTGTAGAGTCGGTTTTGTTTACAATTAAAATTCTTGTCTCAATTATCTCTGGTACGTAAATGTGATGGGAAAGTAAACTTCTATTTTTACTGGCTCGAGAATTAAATTTTGGATAAAAAAAAATATTTTAGCTTATAAATTTAATAGAAAAAAAATTAATTTAATATTGAAAAGTACATAAAATGTAAAATAAAACTAATATTTGTATTTGTGTTTGATGTAAGATAAATTTAATTTTTATAATTAAATTAAGTTGAATTAAGTAGATTTTAATCATTTTGAATAAAAATGTAGATATTTTTTTTAGATAATAAATAAGTAAAAAACTAAATGTTTTCATTTTTTTATTGTAACAGCGATACAACTATAATTCTCACACCTAACTCTACTGTAATGGTAATTGTTTTCATAATTTTTTTGTAATTATAAAAATAACGGCCATTACAAAATCGACTCATCTATACATTTACTTAAACTGACGGACTAATATGTTCAATTTAAAAATTAGAAGGACCTATAAAGATATAACAAAAAAAATAAGGTACGTAAATGCTATTTACCCTTTAATATATTCTGGCAATAGAAGATCAACACTTTAATATATTGGCCCAGTATGAAGAAGGCCCAACTCCTAATTTTACAACCCAATGGGCCGGCCTTGAACTCCATTTAGAAAAAAAGAAAAATAATTGGTTAATTACAAATAATTAACTCATATTTTTTTTTAATTTTTAATTTTTAAAAACTTGCTAAAAAGTTTTTGTAGTTTACCTAATATTATAAAGAAAGTCTCTTTACTATTAACTTTAATGTACTTTTAATTTTACTCTTAATACTTCTGTAAATTTTCAAATTTATAATATTTTAAATTGCCCATTGTCACCTTCCTTGCCATCATTAGTGTTGCCTCGCTGTTATAGCCTTGTCGACGCTGCCTCGCTTGCATGGAAGAGAGAGAAAGAGAAAGAGAGAGTGTGTGTGAAGAGGGTGGGCGCTAAAGCTCACCACCCTCCGCACAGGCGCGCACATGCGCCTGCGCTCTTGTGTGCACGTGAGAGAGAGAGTGGTGGGCGGCGGCTCACCACCCTTCGTGCAAGCACTCGCAGTCTTGTGGGAGGGAGAGGGGGAGAGAGAGAGAGAGGAGGGATGGTTGGTGTAAAACCGATATTTTAAATATTTTAAAATAAATTATTCTCTAAATGTTAATAAAAATTATCAAATTGTTTCAAATAAAGACCTTCCAGTAATTTTTTAAAAATTTAAAAATTATAAATTAAATAGTAATTATGATTTATCTGTAGTAACTTTTCAGTGATTAACCCTAAATCATTTGTTAGTACGTAAGATTTAAGATTTTTTTCATATTAACCTACAAATGTATTTTTATTAGCTCTCAACATTATAATTTTCTTCCAATCCTTAAGAAATTGTAAAGGTGTGGTTAAAAAGATTATCATAAAAACATAAATTTAAATTTATATTAGTAATTGAAAATAGTTAAAACACATATCTAATATTTAAATATATATTTATAATTTATTTGAAATAACAGCCTAATGAATTTTTTTACAAAAAAATATGAACCAGCCATCCGGCCTAGAGTGCGCCACACCTTTGTACAAGCCACCTATCGAGCCAGCCATCTGGCCTCGTGCACCTGCGAGCTCCCATCCCACGCGCGTGCCCACGAGTGCTAGCCACGCACTCTAGTGAGCACCCAGTCTTGCGCTTGTGCCCAACCGTCTACAGCGCGCCTTCATGCTTTTGCGCCCCGTGCTACCAACATTTATTGAGACTATTTTACCGTCCGCCTGCTTCTAATTATCAATTTGACTTATATTAATATAATTTATCTTCAAACTTAATTATTCACTGAATACCTAATTTCAATAAAATTATTTCTTTTCCTTAATTATCTGATTTAACTCTAGTTGCGTAACCATAAATCTGCTCAAGCAAAATTTACTATTGAATTTTATTTACAAAAATCTAATCATAATTTTTAAGCCGCAACTCTAATCTATTAAATTAAAATTAACACTCTAATCTAATTTAATAAATTTTTATTTATCAAATAATTAAAAAATCATTTGACTCAGTATTATCTTAATATTATATTAATACTATCTAAAAATAATAATTATTTAATTTAATAATATTTATAAATAATCTTCTATTAAATTATAAAATTATTAAAAAAAAAATAATATTTACATTATATAATATAATACTAAAATAACAATAAATTAAACGTGTTTTAAATTTAATTTTAATTTACAAAATTTATAAATTTTATTTATTATATAATTTATTAAAAAATACTTTTATACTTAATTAAAATAATATATCAATTAATCTCGCTGATTAAAAAAATTATCATTTCGGTTTCCTGGCCAGCATAAAAAATTCAATTATTTGATAAAAAATAAATTCGCTAACAACCACATGCAACAAGAAAGGGGGTTTACCTCCATTTATAGATAAAAATGGTGGGTTACACTTCTTGAGAATTATCAAAAGAAAATAACCTGCATCATCAAAAATATCATGAAGACCAAAGAAGAAATAATATGTCCGGCAATGGTTGTAACTTTCGCCTAACTCTAATGTAAGAAAAATATCAAAGAAATTTAGGTAACATTCTCCTCAAAAGCAGCAGCAATAAAAAGGAGCAAGACCGCGGCCGACGGGAACGCCAACAACTGGCATGCAGTAGGTGAAACAGAATCTCACAGCCGAAAGATTCGTACCCGAAAAGAAAATAAATTATATCGACGAGATCACTCTCCCACCGTCATTCCGAACCCAAACTTGTAATCTTTCTTCCCATGATCAATCTGGCAAACATGCAATTTTAGTCCTTTTAGCAATGAGAATCACAACATAGCATCTTCATGTTGTTATTTCGTTTGGTTTACCTCAGCCGAAAGAATGAAGTTCACACCCATGTTCAACCGCTCTTCGAGAAATGAAGATACAACTCCGTTCGAATCAATCTTCCCCCTTAGACGACACTGTACAGAAATATGAAAGATGAGTAATTTATTCGTGGCATCTTGATGTAGAACATAAATAATCTCTGCCACAGCGAAGAATATGATTAGCGTTTTATGGTGAAAAGAAATTGAGTAAGGTTACACATTTAAAATCTACATTTTAAACAGATAAGCCTCTTTGCCCCTTTTATAGCATAGTGATAGAGCAACAGTTTTTTATGTGCTCCTAAAAGTGCCCCGCACTTCGCTTTCATGCTGCAGGCAATTCCCCGTAATAGTTGGGAAGTGCTAACATTTTTAGAATTATTGTGCGCACCGACTAGCCATAACCTTCTCTCGAAAGATTGCGTAAACATAGCGTCCACGAGATTCGAATATTATTTGACATCACTACCTATATGCTAGAGAACTGGGCACTGCCCCAATAGACATGGCCACTCCTCCTTAACTATCTTAAATTCTTTGAGCTTCTAGAAGTGCACATTCTATTCTTAGGCAAAGTTCCTTTTCAATGAATAGGTGAATGAGAAATTCCTTTTAGTTCATGAATTCCTCTTCAAAGCATAGACAACAATCTTTGAAGATTGCTTCCTTCAACATCTTTCTCATACAAGGATTACCAATCCACATTCGTGGCTTCCTTCTTCAAGGTTTCCAAATCTCGCGTACTTTATGAATGTTACAATCCTATCGTTAAACCTCGATCAAGGTTTCTCTTCATTAAGGATTCCCTACGTTCATCAAAAATGTCGATGAGTTTTCTTTGATGATAATTTGCTTCGACAAAATTTCCTACAAGACTTCTAGGCTTCCTTGTCATCCTCATAAGAATGGATCCCAAACAGGAAGTGTGACGCCCGTGGCCAAAGAAAGAGAGAAGTGATCGCCGGGTGATGTCCTAAGAGAAAGGAATCACTGAGACAAAGTGCGACTCCTTGCAGGCTTCTAGGCTGAATAATGGGTAATGAGAGGGGCACAAGAATGAATTGTTCCACAGCGGAAAGGGAGGAACATCATGAGCTGTATAAGTAAATAACGTGATCTCAAATGTTAGAGGCGCCTTTTGGGGCAAAATCGTGAGGTTAATGATGGAAAACTCCATAGTTAAGCGTGCTTGGGCTAGAATAGCACTGGGATGGGTGACCTCCTGGGAAGTACTCAAATCATGCAGTTTTCCTAAAGCCAAAGCGGACAATACCTCTACAATGAGATCACGAAATATTACAGGAAGCATTGAACATTTACAACCAATAAATTGAGAGTTATTGCAACCACGCAGAATTTATTTCAAAAATAAATACAATGGTAGGAACTTCTCTGATAAAGATTGATGACTGATTTACCTGTCTGAGCATGTAATCATAGCCAAAACTAGATGTAACATCTCTAGTCATGTGATTATACATGAAGTCAGATGCAAGAGAAACCTGTTTCATATGAACAACATTATGAAAGAATGAAAACACAAACATATGTGAGAAACGATATCTATTTCTTTCAATGAACAAAAACTTCACCTTTTCAGATACTTTCTGGACATAACTAAAAGCCAACACTCCAGTGGTTGCAACTTGCCCAGTGGCAACCTGCATCGTTTCAATAGGACATTTCCATTAAATAATGCTAATAGCATAAGCATATTGAACTGTTCTAATGTCCGCTCAACAGATTTTCAAGTCATATTAGCCTTATGATGATCAACAATTATAACTTAAATTTTTAATCAACTGAAATTATGAAAAATTAAAAATAAAATAAAATCAATACCAAGTAGGAATTTTTGGTATACTTTCTCGGCATGGCATAGTATACAATACAAGTAGGAAGTTTTGGTATCAATCCACAACTCCTGAGCTTAATTTAGGAGCTTGAGAAAACCTAAGCATACTATGTTACAGGTTAGTCTACATGAGACAATCATGGAAATATAAAAGAACAATCTATGTATCAAAAAAAAATTCTATCACATTATATTTCATATCCATCCATAGTTTTTATCCAGCATTTCATATTTTCGAAATACACCCTATACTGCTGAAACAAATCTCCAGAGTTCCCCTACCGCACTATCTACATAGGCAGGCAAACTGACAGAAACATTATTAAAGCATTTAACTGGCTCCTAATATATAAGCTAATTAGAGCATAATTTAAATTCTCAACACAACCACCAAGCTTCACTACAAGCGAACTCACTATGAAAACATCAAACAAGCTCAGCTCCTGATGTTTCTTGCTAAACCTTCCGTTAACTTTCCTCCATATCACCCAGTGCTCAATCTTCCATTAAATGGATGAAAAATATCACAAGCACTTCTGGTGGGGACAAAAATCAACGTTGAATCTGACAGCTAGGACGACGTTACGTGCTGAAGCAAAATTTAAATTCAAATTGATTAGAGTTAACAGGAGATTTTCATATTAGCTTTATCTAGATTTGATTTGATTTAAAACTATTTAGGAGATTTTAATACTCATCCTATTTAGAACTAATTTCACTGTAATAGAATTAGTTTCATATTTGTTTAGATTTATTTGACATTTAATTTCCAACATTAAATATTTTATTTTCAAGTATATAAAGGTCGCCTTGCATTAGGGTTGTTATCAAATGGATTTCGAGTGAGCCAAAGGCAACTCAAAATCGAAAAGCTCGGCTTGACTCGAAATCGGCCCAAAATCAAAATGGGACATGATTCGAACCGGGCTCGGCTCGAATCATAACTCAAACCAGCTCGTAATTGTAAAAAAATGTAAAAAATATTATATATCCAAGAGGATTTAACCCCAAGACCTTAGGATGAATAAACCTTAAACCTCCTTCACTCTACTACTAAACTATTGACTAAGTTGTATGTAACGACATTTCATATATATATTATATATATCAAAATTACTTATGTTTTACATATAATTTTGAGCTAAATTAAACCATGTTTCGAGTGAGCCAGAGCCAACTCGAAATTGGCTCAACATGAACTTCAAGCCAAAGTCTCTAGCTCATGATTCAGTTCAAATATTTCAAATTGATTTCTAGTCAATCAAAAACCGAACAAGTTTCGAGCGAGTTTTAAGTTTTGGATATTTTTAACACCTCTTCCTTGCATTGTAAGAGGATAACCCATTTTGATAAATGAAATTATGTTTGGGTTCTCTTAGAACCTAGATCAAGGTTAAAAGGTCAATATTTTGGTGAAGGGTAGGGTTAACCTTGAGTGAAAATCCTTTAATTAACCTAGTCATCCTAAAAAAAAACTTCTTTCTTTCCTCTTTTATTTCCCTCCACCATCTACCTCTACTTCCTTCTGTTAGATCATTACCCTGTTGCACCCAAAAATCCAACTGGACCTCTACAAGACTGATCCCCTACACCACAACCAACGCTTAATAGCCTCGCCACTTCGCTATGCTCTGGGATCACACCATGCACCCTTGCGCTGCAACTGCTTATCGTTGTGAGACATATAGATGTCGCAGCGCTGCGATTATTTCGCTCTGTATTACCTTTGCTCAACATCACCGCATCGGCAACCTTTCGCGAACACCACGCGGATTTATACAAGCTTGCAACCATAGCCGACTACATGCTCCACCTCGACTTGAGCACAGTGATTCGTATGTACTGCCCAGACTCCGGACAGTCACTCGGCTCGCACGGGGGCAAGCAAAGCCGTGAGCACAGGCTCACTCGCTCACTCACCTCGCGCCTTAATTGTTGAGTTGTGCTCCTCCGCGTGCACGACCAGACCCGTTTGTTGAGCTGAAGTTTACTTGCAGACTCACTCTCATCGAATCGCTGGGAAAGCCTTAATATTAGGAAATTGCATCTAAAGGGCTATTAATTATCAAGCTCCTGTGACCAATTACAAGCAGGTCCTAATATTCTCTGTCAAGGTGCAAACTCTTTTGAATCCAAAATTTACTGCATTGAATTCAAAATAAAGTTATTTGCTCAATTTGATTAATCGAATTAACTCTAATTGTGTGACCATATCTTTGTTTGAGCGAAAATTATAGTTGGATTTAAATGTGAGATATTCATTTTAATTTTTGAACCTGATATAATTTGTTGAATTAAATTGATACTCTAATTTAATTTGATAAGTTCTTATTTATTAAACAATTTAGTTTGATTTTAATTTCAAAATATTTTAATTTGAGTGATTTAAAATCTAATTTATCATAAAATTATAATTTAAAAATTATTATTGCAATTAATTAAAATAATTTGTTAGTTAACTTTACTAATTATAAATTAAAAGTATCATTTGTCTTTTCCGTTCCACATCAACTTAGTATCAGAGTAACATTTAAATCAAAGCATTTTATTTAATAATTTTATATATTTTGTATTATATTTTTCATCTTATTATATTTCTTATTCTATTTGATATAAATATTGTGTGAGTACAAGCACTAAAGTAAAATCTCTAATATCCAATATTATAGCTAGGTTTGACCGCATATTCTCCCCTAAGAAATCACAATTGTAGAAATAGCGATTAATTCCTATTTCTCTGGTGATTCGGATTATTTACTATATAAATAATAAAAAAATAATTCAGATCATTATTTTGGTAATTGTGGTTGGAATAAGTTAGAGAAGGTAAAATATGTAAAGTTAATGCTTCTTAGCGAAGCAAAATATTATATTAGAGACCTAGAGGATTATTGTCCCTGGGATAGGTTTAGGCCATTTGAGACTTGAGATGAGATCAAAACTTACATTAGAGATATTCTCTTTTATTCCACAGAGTTGACTCATTAGATTTTAAACAGCATAATTTTGAAACTATACCCATTGCCCTAATTCCAACCTGCGAAGTCAAACTTACTAAGATAATAGGTGACACATCTAGTTCTCTCTCGAAGAAAGAACTGATTTGAGTTCTTTACAGTGACTTTCATTCTTTACGAAAAAATTAAACTCGATTTCTTACCTATATTTATTTATATAGATGACCCCAATTTAGCCGAAGAGTATGAGGAGTATGAGGATGAGCTTTATAAGAAAAAAGACAATTATAAAATTAAAATTGAAAATAAAATTGAAGAAATAGTCATATAGCTGAGTCATAAAGAGGAGCAGATTATAAGTTCGACCTAAACTACTAAATCATCTGACCATATTGATGACACGATTGATCACACAAAGATGATTATAGGTTACAGTCGTTGTGAGATCAATAAATTCGATGTGGTCAAGCATACTTCACGTCACAGATTCAGTAAAAACTCAACACCTATAGACCTATATAAGCAGAGAGTGCACGAGACTAAGTAGTCAATCACCTAAACTTCCACTTGGTGTGTTTGGTCCGCCAGTTATTTTTGAAAAATCTCATGACACTTATTAAAAACCATCTCTTATGACTTTGATTTACTATTTACACACTTATAATCAGATTGAATCATCCAGTAGATATTAGTAGGATCATGAGTCGCGTCTGCATGAATTCAATTTTAATATTGTATGTTTGAGAGTCTAGTCAATATTTGCATTTCGTTTTAGTTTGTTACATGTGTCAGTCTCTTTATTTATATATTATAAAATAAATAAGATTAATAATCTTAATGACAAGCTGTTATAATTAAGTATAAAAAATTTCTAAATATTTTATTATGATAATTTAAGATAATTAAATTTTTAATTTATTTATTTTAATTTTTATTAAATTTGGTCCAATGAATAAGTTTGAAGTTTATCCATAGATTATGGGAAAGCTAAGATTTTAATATTTCAAATCTGGTGGTCATCTAGGACCTAACAATAATTTCTAATGAGGCCTTAGCCTTTTGTTTTCTTTGAGCGAACTTTATTAATGAGCGTTTATAGCAAAAATTTACCTTCATATTAATTTTAAAGTTGATCAAATTAATATTTGTTAAGCAAATAATTTCATTTGAATTCGATTATCAGTGATATTTAATTCGGTGATGATTTTTATCATTTTTAGGAGACTCAAAAGCTACACTTGATCTGATCCACTTGTAGATACATCAGTCGCGTGACTCATCTTCGATGCAATGAGAACACAGATCAATATTAAATTTGTCAGCTAGGATAACATCACATGCTGAATCATAATTTAAATTCAAATTAATTAAAGCTAATTGGAGATTTCCAATATAGCTTTATCCAGATTTGATTTTATTTGATTCAGAGCAGCTTTGAGAGATTTAAAAACTCGATATATTTGGAACTAATTTTATTATAATAGACTTAGTTTCATATTTGTTTAGATTTATTTGACATTTTATTTCTAATATTTAATATTGTATTTTTAAATTTTATCATGGAATATCTATATATAGAAGTCGCTTTGCATTATAAAGGAATAGTCTATTTTGATGAAAAAAAAAATTCTTCCTTTTTCACTTTCATCTCCCTCCACCCCCTGCCTCTACTTTTGCTAGGTCGTTGCCATGCTGCACCAAACGACCCAACTAGACCTCTACAAGGCTAACCCCTACGGTCAATGCTCAATAGCCTCGCCACTTCGCCGTGCTTTGCGATCACACCTTGCACCCTTGCGCCACAAACACTCATTGCTGTGAGACAGCTCACAGCGCTGCGATTATTTTGATCTGCATTGCCTCTGCTCAACATCGACACACCAACAACCTTTCGTAAACACCATGCAGATTTGTACAAGCTTGCAACCATAGCCAACCACATGCTCCATTTCGAGTTGAGCGCAGTGAATCGCATCTACCGCCCAGACTCCAGACAATCACAGCTACGAGCGCAGACTTGAGCGCCCCCTCGCCCGCCTCAATCCTCGATCGCTGAGTCATGCTCCACGTGCGCGAGCTATACTCGCTTGTTGAGTCAAAGTTTGCCTGTAGACTCACTCTCATCTGATTGGTGACAGAGCCCTAATTTACTGAGAAAATTGCATCTAAAGGCTTGTTAATTATCAAGCACCTGTGCCAACTTCAAGCAGGTCCTAATATTTTTCACAAGGTACAAACTCTTGTAAATCCAAAATTTATTGCTTCTATTTGCTCAATCTAATTATTCAGTTTGACTTCAATTATGTGACCAAACATTTGTTCGAGCGAGAATTACTGTTAAATTTAAGCATAAGATATCTTTCCTACTTTCTAAATATTAAATCTGATTTATTAAATTAAAATCGACGCTCTAATCTAATTTAATAAATTCTATTTATCAGACGATCTAGTTTAATTTTAATTTTATAATATTTTAGTTTGCGTGATTTAAAATTTGATTTATCATAAAATTATTAAAATTTAGAAATTACTTTTACACTTAATTAAAATAATTTGTCAGTAAATTTTATTAATTATAAATTAAAAATATCATTCGCTTTTTCCGTCCTGCATCTACTTCATCATCATATTCTTAGTTTTTGTAGCACCTTATATAAAGATCAAAAGAAAGCAACATTTGATTGTAGCTATTTGCTTCAAATTAACTATTAATTTAACAAATAGCATAAAAAATCTATTATTTTCTTCACCTTGGGGAAAGATAGATAAAATGAAGAAAAGCATCTGGTATATGGTGTGATAAAATTTTTTTACTCAGATTTAAAGGTAGACTTTATAAAACAATAATACGACCAATAATATTAACATGTGCTAAATGCTAACCTAAAAAGTAAAAATATACAAATAAAATAAGTATTGCGAAGATGAGGATACTAAAATGAACAGTGAGTATATACAAAAGGACAAGATAAGAGATAAATATATTTACAAGAAAATTGAAATAGTCTCAATTGGGAATAAGCTCAAAGAGAATCAGCTTAAATGATTTAGACATATAAATTGTAGGTCAATAAAAACTTTAGTAGGAGAGTTGAGTTATTAGATCGTGCTCACGTAAAATGAGAAAGAGAGACTAAATAAAGCATTACAAGAAATCATCAGAAAGAATCTTATATGCATTGAGATAATGAGAATTTGTTATTTAATAAAGTGCAATAAAAATAAATAATTATGTAGCTAACCTTATCTAGTAAAATAAAAAATTTACTGTTATTGCTGTTGTTCTTAATTTAAATTAAAGATTTGATGTAGAACAAAATATGATGTTTGGGTCAAGTTTGAGTAAATTCATAAGGAGGTTGGATTAAGCTCAAAGAGATTTAGGTTAGATAGTATGGATATATATATATATATCGTATATTAATTGAAGCTCCAGTAAAAAGAGTTAGGATATTGGATTTTGTTTATGTAAAAAAAAAAAAAAAAAGAAAGACAAAAAAAAAGACATGATAAGAAACTATAAGAAATGACCTTGCATATAAGAACTAAATGAGAAGCTCTTATTTGATAAAGTGTAATGAAAACAAAAGATTTATGTAGCCGATCCCAGCAATTGAGATAAAGGCCTAGTGGTTATTTTCTTCACCTCGGGATGGAGGATCTTCCTAATTAAATCATCTTCTATGTGAATCTATATTCTAATGTAATTATGCAAGCAACCAAGCACAAATCATTTTGTGCATACATTTAATAAATACAAATAATATAGTCTTTGGATTCCCATCCAAGCTTCAAGTTCCCTTCTCTGATTAACTACATAATCCAATTTTAACACGAAAGGTTGTGGAAAGTTTGGAACCTTGCTTTAACAGAACCATGTGAAGGAAAATCTAAAACTAAATACAATTTGCAAAGTGACAAAGTTTACCAAAACTTAAACTGTAATGACCCGTAGCTGAAAATGGTGGAGAGTGATCGCTGAAAAATGTTCCAAAAGAAGGGAATCACTGAAGCAAAATGTGACATCTAGCAGGTTTCTAAACTGAATAATGAGTGATAAGAGGGTCACAGAAATGAATCGTACTATATCAAAAAGTAATAGTCTCTAAGTTGTATAAATAAATTGTGTGATCCTAAATAGTAGACGTATTTTGAGAAAAAAATCATTAAGCTAATAATAAAAAACTTCGTAGTTAAGCATATGCTTGAACTAGAGTAGTACTAAGATGAATGATCTTTTGAGAAGTGCTCAAATCATGCAATTCTCTAAAGCCAAAGTGGACAATACCTCTACATTTAAATCACGAGATGCTACAATATAGTATTAGAGCCGACTTTCTAGGAGAAGGCTGGTGGGCTTGTGATGACCCATAGCCAAAGAGTGAGCAATAATTGTTGGCTGCTATCACAAAAAAGGGAATCACTGGAGTAAAATGTAGCTTCTAGCAAGCTTCTACGCCGAATAGTGAGTGGTAAAATGGGCACAAGAATAAGTCGTACCACATCAAAAAGTGAGGGGAGTTCCTGAGTTATATAAGTAAATAACGTGATCTAAAATGATAAAAGTACATTTTGGGGGAAAACTCTGAGGCTAATGATGGTGAACTTCATAGTTAAGCATGCTTGAGCTGGATTAATACTAAGGTGAGTAACTTCCTAAGAAGTACTCAAGTCAAGCAATTTCCTAAAGTCAAAATGAATAATATCTCTATACTTGGATCACAAGATTAATATAAACTGCCGCAGAAGAGAACATAATTATATTTTATTTAGGAAATTCCGCACTAGATACATAAAAATTATTTCATACAGTATTTCTGTCGTTTAAAGAGGAGATTAAGATCCTACATAAAACAAGAACAAAGGGACTGAATTACCATTTTGTCAGTGCCGTATCGAGCAGCAAAACCAAGGCCAGACTTTCTTTGATGGCCAAGCCAAAAGACTTCACTGCCTAGAGACAGATTTGGTGCAACACTCTGCAAAAGAAATCACTAGCTTGTCAAGTTAAATTATCTCAACAAAGATGCCACTGAAATAAGATGTCAAAGTTATGGTGTAACACTGCTAAATATTACAAATGAATATCCTGGCTTGTTGCAAGCATCCTGGTGTGTTGCAATAAGATTTTACATTAGTTAAGTTTTACGAAAGTGGGTTCCATTCTGATTTTGAAGAAAACAGTTTGGAAGATGCAAATGTAATATGTTAGATGGTCCATAGACTATGAGTAACATGTTCTATATATTTGATAGCTGTGTCAAACCATCGTGAGCATATGAACATGAGACTACATATTTCAGTTATCTAAACGTATACACTTATATTGAAAAAGTGGTATCTGGGTATCAAGAATTAACTTGGTAACATTGAGTCTGAAGAAAATGTTTCAACGAGGTTGCAGTAATTGTGTTTAAAAGTTGAAACAATCAAGTACTATTTGGTAAAAGGAAGATGTAAAATACTCTATTTAGTTGCACAATCTGTGAAATAAATGTTAAAATCAGAATTTCATGAAAGAACATTGGCTGAAAGATCTGTGGATTCCCAGGTCATTCGGCAATGGGAAATTGAAAAAATAAACATAAAAATAAATAAAATCTCATAAAATTAAACAGTTAGAAGATTATGAAAAGCAGGAAACCACCAAATCAATTAGATGAGAATTACCTGTATATAATTGGCTCCATAAAAGGCATTATTTCCAATTTGGAATTGAGTCCTGAAATCTGAACCCTGTAGGATCACAATATGGCAAGCCCTCAAAACACATAAGAAATTGACATGAAAATTGCAAGAGCTCTGGAAAGTCGGTGACAACATGCCAAGATTAGAATACAGGCACGATCTTGACATGAACGACACAAACATGATTATATTAATTTCATAACACATAGGTCTACTGTTCTTGGTTTAGAGAAATGTGTGGATAGCTCCTCACCAACCTCCTAAGAATCTTGAACGCCACCACACTAGGGTTGTCATAAAAATCTGAAATTCGCTCAAATTTTGAATTGACTTAAAATCAGTTTGAAATCTTTGATGGTCAGCCTTCGGCTCATTTTGAGTTGGCCCTAATTCATTTAACTCAAAATTACATGTATAATATAGATAATGATATATACATATATATATATATATATATATATATATATATATAATTTATACGAAATGTTTTTTTATGCAAGTTGGTATGGTGGTTTAGTGGAGGAATATAATATATTTAAAGCATATTCTTCTTAAGGGCAGAGATCAAATCCCCATAAATAGATAATAGTATATATTTTTAGCATAATGAAAGAGCTCAAATCTTAATCTGAGTTGGCTTGGAATTGAGCATGATTGGAGCCAACTCAGCTCAAATAAATTCAATTCCAACTTCAAGCTAAATCAAGCTCAAAATTTTCAATTTCGAAAACCTCAAGCCAATCGAAGCTAAAATAATAATAAACCATCTTCACTATGTTGGCCCGAGGATTTTAACCATGGTGCTTAACCCTTGATTCTAATGATAACAACCACTTAGCTACTGACAATTTCAGTTAATTATTTTGCTAGGTACTAAGGCTGCATATTGATAAAAGATAGCATAAAGAGAAAGAAAGCAACACAAGATAAATGCATTGACAAAAAAGAAGACATAAAGAAAATACTTTTATTTATATTTTCGAGAATTAACATGAGGTGCTAACTAATATTTTAATGATGCACTAATCACTACGTTCAAGAAATCCTTTTAACAAGTCTATGACATGTTTGATCCTAGACCCCTAGTAACCAACCTTGACTCAAATCCTACCTATTTGAGTTATTCCTTCTTCAATTGACACCCTTTATTTCAAGTTTATTTTTATGTAGAGTTCAAAATTTCAAAATTCATGATTCTAAATTATTTTGAAACTAGACTTCTGCACATCTATAATGATAAATTGTCTTAAATTGTTCAATTATCACCAACATAATTTTCATTTCAATCTGTCATCCCCCCTCTCCCTCCCTGTCTCATTCTCCCTCCCTCTCCCTCTCTCTCTCATTCTTCCTTCCTTTCCCTCTCTCCTTGTCATTCGCCACACCCCGAATGTTTCATTCTTGCAAAGACGTAGTGCTGAGGCCTATTTTTGATGGGGAATTGAGGAACAAAGGACAATTCATCCACAAGATCATCTATTGGAGAGATTTTGAATTTCTTGTCATAATTTCAAGGATCTTTGAGCAAAATTAACTTGAAAAGGTATATTTGTTTATTTTGAGTCTTGTAGGGTTTACTAACACAACTTTTCTCAAAACTTTTACGAAAATGGTTTTAAGTTGAATTATTGGAGTCTTTTATTAGTTAATCTAGGAAACTGTAATTTTAATTTAGAAATCCCTAATTTTAATAAGTAAAAACATGTGTTCCAATATGTTAGTGAGTTCCATATAAATGCTTATGTGTGCATACATATTTATTAATAGTTTAGTAGATATATGTATACAAGTTTTTATAGATATTGCTTTACATAATTGTAGTACATATAGGGTGAATAATCCTAAGGTTGCTTTAGGTTTGACTAACGCCAAGGAGGCAAAGATTGCATAGCGAGCATCAGTTTCATTATAATGTTATTTGAGGTGAGTGGAATTCACTTATCTACGTAAGTAGCTTTCCTATACATACATCATCTCGATATATATATTTTGCATAGCATTTGCGTGCTACCATCAAAAAAAGTGACCATAGAAAATGCACTTCCTTTGTATCCTGATAACATCTTATTATTTGATTGATGTTAATATTATTACAAATTCATGCTTCAACTACTTTTTGATGTGTTTATTAATTATCCATATATATTTGATGATAAGTATATATTAGCTATTGTATACTAAGCACATGATCCTTTATGCATGCTTGTGATATGATAAATTGACAAGCACAACTAATACTTTTGTTTGATGTAGCTCATAAACAGGCCTAACTTGTTCTCATAGTTGGGATTTGCAAATCCCCATAGGAACTATTGGGTTTAGAGTTTGTTTGGCATTCGCCCAATACCTTAATGGATTGTTACAGTGTCGACCAAAATAGATATAATCTTGTATGATTACAAGAATGACATTATCGATGATCATTTGATATCCTATATATGCTCACAGCTTTTTATTCAATTATCTTTTGATGCAACAACAAATAATATTTGATATCTTCTAATTGTAATTTTTGTCAAATTCATTGTTCTCTATATGCTTACAAAGCTTACTTGTGCATCAATATATTTATATTGACCTACAATATCTTGTGTACTGATTTTGATGAACATATTTTTATTCTCCTGATTACCATACACCGGTCTTATTATCTAGTGTATGTTCAATTAATGACTAGCCTCTATGTTTACTTATTTAAGTCTGAACTATCTATTGAGTTGTTTATACTCACCCAATAATCATTATTTTACAAATTAATTACAAGCTGAGGATACAAGCCTGAGAAGATCTTATATAACTTTGATTCGTAGAATGTTCTCTTTTATATTTATGTTAGATGCTCTTAAATCCTAGTGATTTTGTTATTGTATGGTTATGGTAGACTCTTGTTTATAAGTATTTGATTATAATGTTCTATATTTTATATTTTGTGACACCTTTTGTGCCATCCGATCCATCACAATGTTCATTAGAGATTGTCATTTGTCCTTGGCAATGCATATCCTTGATCAGAATTCAGAAATTGTCATCCACCCTTTCTAGCAAGCACCTAGCAGCATTCTACTGTAAATTCTTGTGAAAACTATCCTTTGATTCACCAAATGTGTAGCATCACGTCCTTGACCTAAGGTACCTTATCCATCACCACTTTTATCTGTTGGTAGCAACATTACGCACACCTAAATAACTCTTTATGCGCCAATCTTCAACATTTAATTTTATTACAGCTTTTTGCAAAACTTTCTCTCATTCACTCAATTTGTTCTCATCTCTGATTGATTGTATATGGCAGCTAGAGCCTTAAGCCACAGAAGCCTTCCAAACTATCACCAGTATTTCCTACTGCTACTGTTAGCCTCAATGATTACATAAAAAACAACAGCCTGAGCAACCATTAATGGTTCCATTTTATCATAACATCATGATGCCTTTGTTCCAATTATTTGGAACCTTCTTTAAGTAGAATTTCTTGCATGCACATGCAAAGATGTTGATTTGATAGAGCTAAATAGAGAAGAGAAATCCATATAGCTAACCCCCAAAAGTTTGGGATTAAGGCATGTTCATGTTGTTGTTGTAAAGGTAGTACTTTCTTCATGTTTACTTTTCAATCATTCCTAACTGACGCTGGGGTGGTGTTAATTCTAGTTTATGCTCATAGTTGTAGAATAACTGATCAAATTCCTGTATTCCAGTTTCAAAGGAAATCAAAGCCCAGAGTGGCAAGCAGCACGCAATAGGAATGAGGCCATCTTACAGGCATTTATTTGCAACGGAAGAGTACCATGAAGTTTAAGATGCCATAAATTTCATCTTAGAGGGTGTCAAACATAAATATCAACATGATGGTGCAAATTACATTTATTAAAAAGGATCATCAGCATTGCAAGTTGGCATTTTTAAGTTATGCCTCTTCATGTACACACACACACAAATGCAAGCAAAACTGTAGTATGCAAGCAGCATTATGGTTAACCGGTTATACAATTGATACTTATGCTATATAAGATAGCAAAACAGCTTTATCAAATTCAGTGAATGCACATGAGAAGTTATCCATAAAGTTCCCATTGCACAAGATCTCCATATTCTCACAGAAACATTCACATATGTTTCAAAATAAAAGTCAAAATAAAGCAATGACTACATCAGGCGTTAAAGAACACTGACCTTATAGTCAAAATTAAACATGCCCTGGGAATAGTGTGGTTCATTGGTAAGCTGGCGACAATGAAACAGGGAGCAAACATAAGTTGGTTTCAATCAATATCAAGACAGAACCAACACTTAGAAACACAAAGAAAATATTACTAGTTCCAGGTTCATGAAACATGGATTACCTGGGCATTGACCTTCATTGTTAGATTGTCTGTCAAGTCACATTTAACTCTGGCATTCAGTCTACCATCCGTCATTACTCTACCAACAAGCATCAACTGCATAAATACCAACAGTGATTTCACGCTCTAATTGCAATAGATCATCATAATGGCACTCTCAAAATGAAAATATAGGGCTGGATGCTAGCCTTTGGATCAAGAAAATTGGCACCAAACTCATAATGTGCAGTAGGAACTTTGATCGTGTCGCTAGATTGTGAAGGAACTTCCATGGACCCCATAAACACACTGTTAAATGATTATTAGACCAAAAACACTTCAAAGCAGAGACTACAGGAAGTCATTTCCACTAAAATCTGAGCCTAAACAACCTGTGGCTGAGAGAAAACTTCTGATTAAGTCCCTTAGTGAAGTCAAATCGCAATCCCTCAAATAACTCTGGCTTTAGAGACACTGCACAAAGCAAGGTAATCGTATGCGGCTGTTAGTGTACCATGCTACGGGACAATTTATCCAGCTAAATCAGGAGATCTACAAATTAACGGCAGAAGTAGAATATAACAGATAAGCACGGCGGAGATTAAACGGATCGCCATTCAACGCTCACTTAAAGCTTCACGCTGGATCTCCTCGAACGGTACGGGGCACGGGAGATTCCGCCAGTCGACCTTCTTCTCCACCTTCTCCTCCGTCTTAGGAGGTAGCACCACACCGGGGCCTAGGGGATGCTGCGGCGGCGCGATGGATCCCATGGCACCTGAGCAGGCGAGCTTCCGCTGCGGAGTGCTGATCTAATATGGAAGATCCGCTAGGGTTTCTTTGATCCTCCGGCGGCCCTTTCTCCTCGGAGGAAGAAGTGCGAGCGGGAGAAATGGGAGATGAATGCGGCCGAGTGTGTGCGTGGGAAGAACTTATGCAGCGGCGGCGTCTCGCTGGGTTTAAGGGAGGGTTTTTTTTTTTTTGGTTCTCTTCAGTCTTCCCTATGCGAGTCGAGCACGAGCACAAGAGCGCGCTGGCGCCCGCGCAGGGAGCACGTGCGAAATTTATAGTTCACAAATGCGTGAAGAAGTAGGGCTGCACGGCCTCGGGTGGTCTGCCCACCAATCACTGCTCGCCACGTGTGCGCTTTCGGTCCTGCACTTCATAACAATCAAATAAAGCAGATGACTGAACTGTTTAATTACATTAATATCATAACATAATTAAAAAACTCTAACTTGATTGAATGATTCGACAATATCGGACCAGACAATCCGATTAGGCATCATCGAAGCCTCGTCTGACGGTCCGATCAAACCGGATGGTCTGATCAGGTCAATACTATAGCCTAATAGGCTCTTCTCGTGTGACCAGATAGACGATTCGACTGAAATATGAGGTGGGCTGAGTTTGAGCTACGACTAGCTCAGCTTGAACTCAAATCACTTCTACACAATAAAATTATGAAAGATATTTTTAAATAGGCTTAATCAAAATTTGTTGGAGGGAAGGACACTCTCAAATGACTTACTATTTAGCGTAAGGACCAAAATAATATTAGTTTAAAAGATAATAATAATAATAATAATAATAATAATAAATAAAATTTTTAAACATTCTATATAAATTTTAATATAAAAAATATTATTTTATTTCTTATACTCAATAATTTTCAATATAAATATCAACTTTATTTAACATCATATATCAAAATACTAGAATCGAGTATTTTGGTTTAAAATGTGAAATAAAATTGATATTTTTATTGAAAATTATCGAGTATGTGAAATAAAATAATACTTTTTATATTAAAATTTGTGTAAAATGATTAAAAAAATTTATTTATTTATTATTATTATTATTATTATTTTTAAAATTAATACCATTTTAGTCTTGATTTTGGTCAACGCACCAAATAGAGCTTTACTTACGCCTGAAACTGCCTTATTTTAACTAAGGAATGACGAATTACAAGAAAAAACACACAAGCAATTAATTTTTGAGGCAATTTACAACTTAACCTTTTTTTTTTCCTAAATTTGATTTGCATAATTTACAACATTGCCGCTTGAATCGCAAAATTATACATCCCTCCTGAAAAGAATTATTATTATTATTTTTGATAAATCTGAAAAGAATTATTTTGCTTGGGGGCTGGTTGTCACCGGTGCTGAGCCTAATCAGAGTACACTACCTGCACACAAGGGCTCGCTTGCAGTGCCACACGCACAACGATAAAAAAATATCATTTTTTAATATTTTTTTACTATTTCGTTTTATTTTTTTTCATTTTTTTATAATTTTTTATAATACTTTTTATTTAATTTATATTCATATATGAAGTTCAACAAAGTAAATATAAAGTAAAATAAAGTCTATATAAGATCAAAAATATATTATATTTATATTTTTGATTTTGTATAAATTCAATATATTTTTGAATATATATAGAGCTTATTTCACTTTTTATTTACTTGTTAAAATTTATATATGAATATAAATCAAGTAAAAAGTATTATAAAAAAAATTATAAAAAAATGAATGACGTGAAATAGAATTTTCTCATCGTTACATGCGTGACACTATGTGCAGGGCTTGCGCGCTCTGATTGGGCTAAACGTGTTAAAAATATCTGAAACTCGAAGCTCGCTCGGAACTCGTTCGATTTTTGAATAGACTCAAAATTGGTTCGAAAATTTTGAATCGAATCGTAAGCTAAGAATTTTGGCTCGAAATTCATTTCGAGCTAATTTCGAGTTGGGCCTAGCTCGCTCGAGTCATTATTCGATTTAGTTCGAAATTATATATATAGTATAAATAATATTGATATATAATATAAATATATATATAAATAAAATGTTATTATATATAATTTAGTTAGTAGTTTTAGTGGTAGAGTGGGGGAGATTAAAATTTTATTTTCCTCAAGGTCTAGGAATCAAATTCTCTTAAACACACAATATTTCAACATTATTTTTACAATTACGAACCGATTGGAATCATGATTCGAGCTAGCTTGAAATTGAGTCATTTCGAGCCGAGCCAGCTCGAATCATATCCCATTTCGATTTCGGACCGATTTTGAGCCGAGCCAAACTTGAAATTTTCTATTTCGAGTTGACTTCGACTCGCTCGAATCGGTCCGATAATAGCCCTAGATTGGGCGCCGCACGGGTGATAGGTGTAATAATCCGCTTAAGAAATACCTGTTAATATTCATATATATATATATCTTTCTGGATTTAATATAAGTGCATCTGTCATCTGAGGACTCCAAAATAATTGCTATATTAAATATGCATTCTCTGCAATCAGTTTTAATAAAAAATATATATTTATTACCTCCTCTGCCTTCCTCCAACTTTCTCACCCACCAACGGTCCTGTCCTATTAAATTCACATCCCCAACCACCAACCACCAACGGTCCTGCCCTAATAAGTTCAGATCTCCCTATAAATAAGCCCTAGAGCTCTCAGGTAGAATCCACAACCTTTAGTTTACCTCTGTGTTTTTAGCTCATCTTAATACGACTCTCCTCCAGCAACGAGACTCTGCTAACAGAGATAAGAATCCTGGTCTCACTAAGTTTAAAGTACATTCGATGATTTTTCTTGTCGGCCCAATTTGATTAGTTTAACCGGTGATAAACTTGTTTAACTTATGTCAACCCACTTAACCCATATCAAACCCGATAAATCTGTGTCGACCCATTTAAAAAATAAGTTAACCCATTCCACCTAGGCCTGTCAATGGATCGGATCATGATCCGATCCGATCCGAGTTCCGATTCAATTAACCCCCCAAATGGAGTTTTTTTCGATCCGTCAATCCGATCCGTTTACTAACCCGCTCCGATTATATTTAAAAGGATTGGATTTGGATTACTATTGACCCGATCCGTTAATGACCCGACCCGTTTACATATTTAATTATTACATATTATTAAGTAAATTTCAACATATATTAACTATTGCATATCATTATTTTTATTGATCATATATTTAAGTAAAATTTATATCACATAAAATTAAATTAATAGCAAAGCTGAAGGTGTAAAGAAACAAACTTTAAAAAAGGAAAAGAACATGAAGGAAGGCATGAAAGACCAAAATTGAAGATATTAAAGATGCTTAAGACTATTTGAAATTACTATCAATATAAGAGCTTTTCTAGTTTTTTGTAGACATAATGCTTTAATGTTTTTTGCGTTATTCTAGTTTAATTTAATATCATCTTCAGAAGTACTAGTATTTGATCATATTTTAGATTGCTATGAATATGAATATCTTTATTAGCTTGAAAATATAGCTTCGTCAATTTAGTAGTTTAGAAACCATGAATTCTGTTTATCTATTCTATCTATTTTTCCTTCATCTGTTCTGTCTGCTCATCTATTTTTTTATTTTCTTAATAGTTTGTCTTGAATAACTATTTATTCTTACTGACTTTATTTTTATTTTATTTTTCATAATCTCTTTGAGGTGATTTTTTAAGCTAGTTATCTCATTATCTCAACTTTTTCTCTGCTTAATTTTGAGAATTTTGTGATTGTGTATATTATTTGCAATCTTAGTAAATGGATCAAATCCGAAAATCCGAGTTCCGATCCAATCTGGGTTTCAATCCGAAAGGATCCGGGTTGACTATGACCCGATCCGATGATTGATCCGATCCGTGGTTCATGGATTTGGATCCGGGTTGGGGTCGATCCAATCCAAATCCGATCCGTTGACAGGCCTAATTCCACCTGAGTTAACCTATTTAACATGAGTTAACTCGTTTGACCTAAGATGACCTTGTAGACCCGTTAAAAAATGACTTAACCCATTTGACCTGAGTTAACCTATTAAATATGAGTTAACCGTTTGACCTGAGCTAACCCGGCTGACCTGATTTGACATGTTTGACTCATTTGACTCATTAACCTAAAATGACTCAATTTTGACCAAAGTTGACCTAGTTTGACCCATTCGAACTAGTTCGACCTATGTTAACCAGTTTTGATCCACTTGGCTAGTCTGACCTAATTAACCTAAGTAAATTAAGTCAATATTTTCAACTTTTAAGTCCAATAGTGATTATTCATATTTTCAACGTATCCACCAGCAAATTTTTACCGCCTCTCGTTCAGGTAAATAATTTTCACCGAACCTAAGACATTGTGATTATTAAATTAAAATAGCTACTATGCAAAATAATATCAATTATATTCTGTGAGTTATATTTTGCATATTCTGCATGACTTTATGCCAAAATATTATACTGGGTTACACTGGACTCATGTATCCTGAGATATATGATATTATGATGCGCTGAGATCCCGGTGGTTGACGAACCACCTTCTGGACACGTGGCATCGTGTGGGGGATGTACCTGCATCCTGTTATTCTGATGTCACACTAGTGATGTACCTGCATTCTGTTATTCTGATGTCACAATAGTGACGTATCTGCTACTACCGTTGTCACACTAGTGAGTATATTTGCTGACTTTGATCATTCTTTAATACAATTATTATTATACTTGCATAGCATGAAATATGATAAATTACATGATAATCTGATAATCTGATAATCTGGTCTGTTAATAATTTGAGCCATATGACTTCACCTGGCCTACTGTAAAGTGAAGGTCGTCTACTTGATTTATGTGACTGACTGTTCTCTTTCAAGTAAATAATCTGTCATCAGAAGAAGACTGCAAATTTTTCCATGGATGATGTTTTCCTATATCCCGTATGGACCTACTAATATCCTCCCTTATCTCCCAGTATATTCACAAATGATAAAAACAACAAATATTTCTTTTTGAGCTAAAAAGAGGGTAAAGTGCATCCTGGGATCTAAAATAACATTGCACATTAATTTTAATATTTTCAAAATTTTAATTTAAATCTCTAAAATTATGAAAGCTTTATAATTTTAGTTTCAATTAAAATATAATTATTAATTTTTTAATATATAAAATTATTGTTAATTATTAATTTTATAATTTTTTAGAATATATTTTTAAAATATTATTATTTATATTTTTAATAAAAAAATAAAAAATAAGAAAAATTAAATTTTAAATTTTTGTTAAATTTTTAAAGAAAATTGAGAATAGAGAAGTGTAATAGACATTTAAAATATGTAAATAATTTAAACTACTAAAAACTGACTAAATTTCAAATTTTTTATAAAAAAAAATAATAAAATGATGAGATTTTAAAAGAGAGATTAAAATTATTTTTTAGAGATTCAAATCAAAGTTTTTAAAAAATTAATACCAATTTTCAATACTCTTTTGACCTAAGAGGCCTGGATGTAATTTACCTAAAACAAAAGAAAAGCTTCATCAGGGATCACAGTTGCCCTTTATCAAGAGCTCCGCCATAACCTCCCACTGAGAATAAGAAACCAAAACACCACTCTCAATCATAGAATTCAAGTAGTAATTAGCCTCCTCAAATCTCCCACATGATTGCAAACTGTTCACAAGTTCACAGTAGAGATCAACACCAGCTTGAAACTTTCTCCTTACCATCTCTTCAACGACATTCCTCGCCTTTTCCACTTCCCTCCTGCTCAACAATTGATGAATTACTATTGAAAAGCTCGATCCATCAGGCCTCACAGAAGAACCCAAATCGCCGGAATTCAATCCTTCAAATATACCCATTGCTTCATCCACTCTCCCAACTTCGCAATAACTCTCCATGACAGCATTCCAAATCGAAGCAGTCGGGAAAAAACCCTCATTTACTAGTTGACGAAGAAGCTGATGACTTTCTTCTACTCTTCCAATCTTACAGAGAGAAGAGATAACAGAGTCAGCAAACTCATTAACATAAATGTACCTGTTCTTCTTCTTCTTCTTCTTCTTCTCCGCTTCGAAGAATCTGATAGCTTCTGCATGCCTACCAGAGCAGAATAGAGCATTTATGAATGATTTCTGCACACAAACTTCAAGTTCTACATGCTTTTCTGCTGCCTCCTTCAACAAGATCTCGGCGTCTTCAAGCTTCCCACTGCTGCATAATGCTCGGAAATAGGCCTCAAATGCCATTGCTTTAGATATCAGCTTTGAAGAGCTTAGCTGAAATATCCTCCTTCCAGGTTTCAGAGGGGATTTCGGAGTTGTGCCAAGCTGTTCAATGTGCTCATTCCTGCGTTCATCCCTCTTTGACATTTTATCAAACAACTTGCGTGCTTCTCTAAACTTTCCAGCTTTACACAAACTATACACAAAATCTGCATATATTAGGTAATGCATACCATGGATCCGCTTCTCACCCATGATTCTCATAACTGAATCAGCTCCAGATGGATCCCCAGCTTTGCAAAAGCTTCGGAAAACAGAGTAGTAACTCAAATCATCCACTTCCAAACCTAGCTCAATCATCTCCTTCAGTACATCTCGGGCTAAAGCAGGATAAGGGTTCTTCTTCAAACATAAAGCACTGATCATGGCGGCGTAGCCTTCACAGCTTATCGCCCATCGGCACGATAGAATCCGACGGCAGAGAGGCACCACGTCCAGAGAGTCATCACACCGGCGGCAGAAATGGACCACGAAGCTCGCAGTTCCGGAGGCGGAGTGGTCACCGGAGATCTCATTCCAGACGAGTTCGACATCTCGGATCGGGTTGTGGGGCAACAAGCATTGGAGGACGATGCTGTAGAGGAAAGGATCGGGGATCTTGGCTCTCTGCTTGAGCGAGGACAGTAGGATTTTGGCCCTAGTGATCTTTCGGGACCTGGCGAGGCCGCGGAGGAGGAAGACAGAGGTCGCAGAGTCGAGGAGGTGGGATCGGAGTACAATGGAATCGATGTCGCGCAGGATTTTGGGATTGTTGGGGTTTTCGGAGAGGGAAGATACAAGGGCGAGAAGATCTTTGGGGAGTTGAAGAGAGGAGACCGCCGCCTGGTTGAGATGGAAGAATCGGCGATGAGTGCCACCGCTGCCGCCACTTTCGCCGGAGAAGTAAGGGTAGGGAGACGAGCAATGAAATAGTGATCGGCGGAGGGAAGAATAAATTGCTCTCATTTAAAACACAGCGAGAGAGCGAGCGCACAAACAGTTCGCAGCGCTGTTTCGAATCAGTAGTTCAACCTCTCACTCATGGCTAATGCTGTAAAAATAACAGCAGCTAGAAGGTTGAAATTTGCTCGAATTTGAGCTCAACTCAAAGCTACATGCGACAACTCCAGCTCGTATATTAATTTGAGTCAAATCTGAGCTAAAACTATCTCACTCAATATAAACTCGATTCAACTAGAAATAAATTATTTAATGAATATATAAATATATATTGATGAACATACATTTTTTATACTTTTATGCGTCGTGTTTTTTAAAAAAAATATATATAATCCATTCTGACTCGGCTTGAGTTTAATAATTTTGAGTCGAACTAGCACTAACTCTCGAACATGACTCATGAATTCTGAGTCGCCCGTATATTTATTCACTGGAAAAAGATTTTCCAAAGCGAATAGACCATGTAATTCTAGAATAATATAGAATCTCAAATGATTTAGCAAGAGTAGCCACATCAACGTACTACTTAACTATCATAGGAAGCATTGCGCTAGGATAGCGACACGCAGATCATTTTTTGAGAACAAATATAGAAAACTTCTATTCTATCCTTGTGTTATAAAAGGGATATAAAAAGGTCGTGTTAGAAAGTCTAGATTCAATTCTCGAAAACCCTCCAGTACTCAACAAACAGAGCAACCAAAAGAAGAAGAAGATCACTTAAGTAGAAAGTCTAGATTCAATTCCCGAAAACTCTCCGGTAATCACCAAACAGAGCAACCCAAACTAAATTATATTTCAACTAATTGCCTGATTTATTGCAAATTACAATCATTATTTTTTTGTCATCCCAAGTAAATCCTACAAATAACCACCATCTAGTTAACACAAATTCCTAAAAAAGTATTTCACATTTGCCCTTTGTTCAATGATCGATGCTTTAACTATCCCAATTATCAAAGCTTTAAACTAAAAATTTCGAGGCTTCAACAAGATTTTCTTTTCATCATCAAAACTTCTTTTTAATAGAAATTTCATCAACAAAGACTTTAACACTTTTTTTTTTTGAAATGAACAAAGGCTTACTTTTAGCATAAGGTGATTTTATTTTTTTGACATCAATTTCTCATAGTCTTATGAAGTCAAATTGATTCCGAGTCTAAGTCATACTAACCATATCAAACATTTTATTTGTATGTTGAACCAACTTCAAATTATATATGTTCCATTTTCTAAATTAATTTAGAATAAAATCTTCCAAAAAAGATGTAATCAATTTTCATGTGTCATTTGAGATACAAACAGCAAACCCTAGAACAAATTATTCAAGTATAGCAAATCGTTCATAAAGATTACATGCAAAATAGGGAGGACACGGTCATCATAGAATATTCCAGATACTGCAAATGTTAAAACTAAAAGCCAATAAGAACAATAACAACAACTTATGTTTCAAATGAAGCCATTTAGGTACCAAAATGGGTATATGCTCAAGCAATTTTGTGATTTGCCGAACTTCAGCGTGCCCACCCTGCAATATGCAGCATCGTTTAGGTCAAGCAAAGCCAAAAATGAGACAATAACAATAATAGTAATAGTAATAATAATAGTGATTCTCCATCAAAATGATAATAATTGTAAAAATAGTAGTAAAGTGAAAAGCATCCCTTAAGTTTGGAGAATATCTGCAAATCTGACACCAAATTTTAAAATTCAATACTTTTAGATCCATATTTTTTAAGCTGCGCCAAAAACTTTGATCCATTTAAAAGCACAGATTTTGGTTGCGAGCTCTGATGTAGAAGCCATGGAGGAAGAGACGGAAACTGGGAGCAAAACTACCAACCGAAATCACCATCTGCAAGCTGGCTCTTGGAGCTCTGGCCAAACTGAAGTAACAATGGAGGGAACCACAACCAACGTCCAGGAAGAAGCCGGTGTGGAATTACCTGAGAATGACTGACAGTGAGATGGAGGAGCGCCAGCGAAGAGAGGAAGCTAGCCAAACTGAAGCTTCGCAGAACCACATAGCAAGCCAATCTAGCCACTGGAGCTAAGAACAGGACTTGGACTCAATTTGGAGGGGAATATCACTCAAACTCAACGCTTCTGTAGAGATTCAAAGACTACATGGTCAGAGGAAATGGAGGCTTTGGCTGCGAACCATCTCCAAGGAACAATCTCGCATCACCCTACGAGCATTATCCACTCTAAAAAGGATACATGGTATGGTAATAATGAATGCATGATGTGGATTCCATGGTGAATGCTATTGGATGCGGTGGAGGCCCAAAGGGACAAGCTTTTATGCAGGGTACTCAGCAAACTATTTCACAGTTGGCTGTGCAATCAGCCCTTTCTCAGTGCACACAAGAGACAGGTATCCAATGTGATGTTGGGGAATTGTGTGGGGAACGTTATGTGAACAATCAGCAACATGTGTGAGGCACGAGCAATGCAAGATATGATGTGGGGAAGGCGTCATACACCAGGTGTTCGTCACACTATTGCAGTGAATAACAGTGATGAAAGCTTGGAAAGGGAAAATCTTGTAAATGCAGAAATTTGGACAAAAATGCAGAATGAGAAACGTAGAGAAAGGATACTTTTTGGTCGAAATTCCAACTCAAACCACCCACCTTGTAAGCATAGTGACACAAATAACAAGATTGAAATGACTTATGCCAATACTGTTAACGGAAAGGGTGCGAATGGGAGTGATAGAGGCGGTCGAGGCATACCAATCTCTCCAGATGTAATTGAACAAGCCGTGGCTTATAGGGAGGACATTGTAGTCCTTGATGAGGAGGACGCTAGACATACTGCTGAAGAATGGTAACATGCTTTAGTGGGAAGGCTTTAATGGTAACATGCTTTAATGGAAGATGTATACCATTCTTTTTTCTGGCAGAAGCACATAAGAAATGGGAAAACTAGATAGGATTCAAGATGATTGGCGTAGGGCATGGTTGCTTTATCATAAACTTGGCAAGGATTGAAGACAAAAATGAGGCATGGCTGAGAGGGCCTTGGAACATTGCAGGTCAAGCAATTGGGTTTGATGAGTGGAAGCTAGGACTTAGGTCATCAGCTAGTGTCATCACTACTATCCCTTTGTGAGTGAGATTTCTTGGGCTCCTCCTTGAATTCTGAGGCTTGAAAACTCTAGCCACAATCACAAGCAAAGCAGGAGGAGTACCAATTATGGTGGATTACTTTGCAGCAGATAGAATGAGAGGCTTTATGCCAGAGTTTGTGTTAAAGTAGATATGAAGAGACCTCTGCAGCCTGGGACTTGGATACAAGGCACGACGGTTAGATATTACCAATACTTCAAGTATGAGTCTCCTCTCTGTTTTGGACGTGGGATGGTTGGCCATAACAACTTGCAATGCCCTACCAGACACAATAGCCAACAGCAGCAAACCAAAGGAGGTAAGGTTCTGGCGGAAAATCAACAGGATTATAACATGGATACTGCGAAGGGACATTGTGATTTGAATAAACCACAAAACAATACACCTGGAGAGGGAAAGGAGGGGCATGCTGGACCTTGGACTCTTGTTGCTAGTAGAAAAAAAAGGCTAGGAAGAGGTGGGCTGAAATGACACCTAGCACCAGGAGAGGGCTTGAGTAGCTTCAATAAATTGATGATGGGAGCAAGTTTTGCAGGTAACATACCGCAGCGAAGAGCAAGTTCAGGTGGGCATCTCAAACTTAAACAACCAGCGGGGACTACCAAGAAGCAACCAAAGCAAATTGAAAGAGAAAAGGTAGGTGAAGATGGAGCTATCGCTGAAACCTGCAGTGCAGAAATCTGTGTGCAGCATGTGAAAAAGGGGATAGAACTAGCAATCTAGATGTCCAATCTGGCAATACAGCATATGTAGAACCATCTACATAACACAAGAAAGATGACCATTTGGTTTTCCCACCATTTACCCTGACGGAATCAAAGCAGATTTCAACAGAAGGGGAATGCAGCACGCGGGAAACAAAAGCTAAAGCCGACTTACAGCAAGAAACTTAAGAAGTCAAAAGAAAGCAACCGAACAGCAAAAAAAAGAGAGAGGAACCGGCACTTATTTGGGAGACCGATTGGCAGGATGAGGGTCTTCAGTCATGTTTTGATGAATAGAGCTCTTTTTTGGGATTGTAGGGGAGCGACTGAGACCACTCTCTGTAATCATTTATCTAACATTATTACAGAGAATAATTTGTCTTTTGTTTTTATTGGAGTCAAGAATATCACGTGTAAATAGAAAATTTATCGACCGCTTAGTTGGCAGAAGGTGGAATTTTGTTTTCATCCCCTCTCAAGGTGGATCGGGTGGCATCATTTGTTTATGGGACAAAAATAGATATCAATCAGGACAATGTTGGAACACACACAATGTATTCTTTTGGAGGTCACTACAATTAAAGGGCAAAAATATCTTGTAGGTGGCATCTATGCCTCAAAGAATGACTATACCAAGAAAGAGTTATAGAAAGCCCTCCTACCTCTTATTGACCACAATATGCCTATGTTTGTTAGTGATGATTTTACTGCACAGTGGGGCAGGAGGATAGGAAGGGAAGGAAACCTTTTCGACAATCTATGGGCACCAGAGATTTTCTTGACATTATGCAAACAACTGATCTGCAGGATATTGGTTTCACAGGGCCATCCTTCACATGGTGCAACTACAAGAAGGGAGCTGGTCGTATGTGGGTCAGACTTGATACTACTGCATTGCTTCAATTACCGGAAGTCTTTGTCAGCCACCTAGCTCGCATTGCATTTGACCACTGTCCGTTGTTACTTCAGTGCGGAGTTGATGTTCTCAAGCCGCAGGATGGCCTAAAATTTGAAGATATTCGGTTAACTTATGAGACATCCTTCAGGGTTGTTTGAGCAGTCTGACGACAACCAATCAAGAGGGGTCCAACTTGTGTACTCAATAAGAAGATGGCTAGATCTCTCAAAGCGCTCAAGTAATGGAGTAAAGAAGAGGTGGGTGACCTTATGGAAAAGACGAGATCTTGAGCCAACCATCTTCAACCTACAGGTAAAGGAGGCAGAGAATAGTGGCTTGGCACAACAAGAAATGATGAAATGCTTGCTTTACTTACCACCTATCATGGCATTGTTGCTAGGGCTGAAGCTTGGTGGTGACAGAGGGCTAAGACCCAATGGCTTGCTATGAGTGACTGGAATACAACATTTTTTCACATAACAACTACAGGAAGAAAACACAAGAATTGGATGCATGAAGTCATTAATCCCACTGGTCAGAGAACCGTCACAGAGGAAGGTATACTGCATACATAATGGATTTCTTTGCCAAAAAATGGAGTATAGAGGATGAGATTAATCAAATTCCACAAGAGTTTCAACCTAGAGAAGTTGTTACAATGCTAGTGACTTCACTTTTGAGCAGACAAGTGTTAAGAGAGGAGATAAAGGCGGTTGTATTCTCCTTGGGAAATAAGAAAGCTCTTGGCATTGATGGGATTATTAGCTCCTTCCTAAAGGGCTATTGGACTACAGTGGGGGAAGAGTTTATTAGGGAAGTTCAGCATGCTTTTGATACTAACTCTATGCCTCAGAGTTAAAAGAGCTGAAAGGACACTGTAGTAGTGCTAGTACCTAAAGTCAGCAACCCAAATCAACCCAAACACTTCAGTATCAGTTTGTGCACATCTACATATAAAATCATTGCTAAGGTTCTAATGAATAAACTGAAGGAGCATATAGCACCTCTTATTGCTATAGAACAGGGGGTCTTCGTCCATGGCAGGCAAATTTCGGATAATTGTATTTGGCTTAGGAAATCATACACAGAATGCAGACTACAAAGGCCAGGGATGGTTTTATGATGATGAAGGCTGACATGCAGGTGTATGATAGGGCCATTTGAGTAGTGTCAATGGGTTTGCATGTGTGTCAGGGAGGCCTAGGTACACCTTACTAATTAATGGCAAGAGGTCCCCTTAATGGCTTGTAGAGGACAGATACAGCAGTTCTGTCACATCCCTCCACCTGACCCGCCCTACACCCGTCGGCAGCAGAGGTGTGACGTAAAAACATACATATGGACGAGAACATAAAACCTCAAAATAAGATCGAAGATCGATATTAGAAGATCAATATTATATAGTACATGGTTTCCATCAAAGAACACATCACAGTTTTTTTTTTTATAAAATACAAAAGATCATTTGAATATATCAAGTTCAGAGCAAAATAACAAAACAAGAAAAATGCTCTAAGCCCATCCAACTCCTTGCCATTGCCCTGTGCTTGTCTGGGTGAATGAGTACCTGCCAACAAAGCATCAGTCGACCGAACAAGAACTGAGTAGACAAAAACTCACACTAAATAATAATTACACAACCACACCGATCATCACATAATATTATCAATAAGTAATATTATAAATAGGAATCAGATTTCTCTTACAGACCTTGGACCACGTACTTTGGACCTCGGTCACGATGCTTAAGCTATATCATCCCCCATAATCTTGGATACGATACTACTCGATTCCGTTGGTTCAGCCTTCATCAACATCGTTCACAATGCTTAAGCTAAGCATCCCCCATAATCTCGGATATGATACCACTCGATTCCGCTGGTTTGGCCTTCTTCCACATTGTTCATGATGCTTAAGCTAAGCATCCCCCATAACATCGGATACGATATTAGCTAATCCGGTGATTCGGCCTCCATATCGGACAATGCTTAAAACTATAGCATTCCCCATAACCTCAGATACGATACTACCCGATCTGGTGGTTCGGTCTTCCTCAACATTAATCACGATGCGTAAGCTAAGCATCCCCCATTACATCGGATACAATACTCCTCAATTCCGCTTATAAATACTTCCGAGTAAGGCGCAAGCAAAAGAAAAGGATACTTATAACAGTAAACAAAATAGAAGAGATTCTCCTACGAAACATCAGGGACGAATTTTAAACACTTTCGTCAACTGGCTTTGATTTCTCGGTGTGTTGTCACTCTACCCAAACAAAATTGAATATTTCTCAGCGACTACCCAAGATAGCACAGTGTCAAAGATCACTGTCAATCACATCCTCAGCTGTAAACTGGAGATCAGTAACATATCCTTGCCAATCATACCTTCAGCGGTAGACTGAAGATCAATAACATATCATTATCAATCATACCATCAACGGTAGACTGGAGATCAGTAACATATCATTGTCAATCATACCCTCAACGGTAGACTGGAGATCAGTAACATATTGTGAATAGTCCTGAGCGACCATCACCTCAAATCATCATACTCAATTTGGGCAGACACGTACACCACAAGAAATCTGTATTTTAACCAGTTGTTGCATTTAAAACTTTTAAATTCAATTCACCTTTCAAACAAGTCCTTTAAACTTGGTATTCTTGTTGTCATCAACTCAACATATTGCCCAACAATGTTAAGTAAAATGATAGCAACAGCTACAACGTTTCTGCACTTAAACACAAGAGTACATTCATCTAAATTTAAATTTCAGCAAAACAAGATATCTGTAAAGTTTTCAGAGTTCAAGAATTAACTTCAAAACTTTACCTTGCATACATCATCCAAGCAGTCCATCCAATCCACAAATAATAACATGCATTTTAATTTACCCAAAATATCAGATTTAAAGCTTGAATTCTTAATTTATACACAAGTTTTGCCTACCTTGTGTCAGTCATTCTATTCAGCTTTCTATCAAGATTGCTTCCCAGAATTCCTTCATCTTCCTCCAAATTTCTTCCTCTTTTCTTTGGCTATTTGTCCAGTTCCAAAAAGATCAAAACAGAATGAAAAAGTGAAAACAAAACACAACCAAATAATATATTAACGATAATCCCTCATTTTTTAAATCTAAATATTTTCTTCTACCAATTGCCATGCCTTTAGACACGTGGCACTTAAACTTTCGATTCTCCTACACATGGCATGAAGGTCATGTCACTTGGCATGGTTGGATATTAGTTTAAAACTAACTCTTTAGGGTATAGTTAACCTACTGAACATACTGTTAACCCCTAAATTTAACATTGAATCTCAGCTATACACTCGACACTTAAGGCTCACTACTTATCATTGTGCACGAGGTCCTGTTCATCGTTCACAATATATAACCGATTAGACTTCGCTTTTGCAGCTCTAACCTTGCACACGATATCTGGGCATCCGCATTTCCACTAGCATCTCAACCAAATTTTAAATTCTGAATAAACATACATTCAATTCAAATTAATAAGACAATATAAAAGTTTAAATAAGAAACAATAAATACCTAGACGTTATAATTCTTCTCTCCTTAAAAGAATTTCGTCATCAAAATTTGACCAAAATTTGGGAAAGGATTTCTTAATTTGCTCTTCAGGCTCCCAAGTTGCTTCCCACTCAATTTAGTTATTCCACAAAACCTTGACCATTGGGATCACCTTATTCCTAAGTTGTCTGACATCTTTAGCCAGAATTTGAATTGGCTTTTCTTCATAGCTCAAATCTGGTCTGACACTTATTTCCCTTGATTCGTAATTAATGACATGAGACGGATCAGGTATGTATTTCTGGAGCAAAGAAACATGGAAAACATCGTGAATTCCTTCTAAGTAAGAAGGTAATGCTATTCGGTAAACTAAAGCTCCAACCTTCTCCACTATCGAAAAAGGATAGATGTATCGAGGTTTAAGCTTACTTGCCTTTCCAAATCTTATAACACTTTTCATTAGACTCACTTTGAGGAATACCATGTCTCCCTTGTCAAATTCGATGTTTTTGTGTCGAACATCATAATGACTTTTCTAGCGGCTTTGAGCTGACTGTAGTCTTTCTCGGATCAATTTGATCTTTTCTGCTCTCTCATCAACTAATTGAGGACTCATTATTTTTCGGTCACTACTTTCATACCAACACAATGGCGATTGACACCTTCTACCATATAAGGCTTCATATGGTATCATCCCAATACTAGCCTGAAAGCTATTATTGTAGGCGAACTTCACTCTGTATGGTGTGAAGTGTGAAGTATTCAAGGAAAGAATCAACCTTATCTTTGGAGAAGAATTAAGCAATAGAGTCCTTACAATCAAATTGCATTCCCATTTGGAACATGATGCTTTGGTTTGGGTTGAAACTGAAAGTCATAAGACACTCTATGCTGCTCTGCATTGTAAGCAATTTGGAGAGGAGGGAATGAACCAGAATTAAGCTTGGTGTCGGCAGATCTCTACACAACCACGAATGCAGCTTCTACTCTGGAGAGTAAGGACGCTATACCAACCACGGCCTCGACTTCATTGTCGCGATTTGGTGATCCCAAATCATTTCCCCTGGTGCTCTCATGGAGTGTTTGACAGGAGCTACAAAAGAATAATACTTTATTATCGCAAACATTTTCCTTGTAGGTCTATCTCTAAATGATGGTGTTTATAACAAGGCATAATAAGAAGGACAGATGCCTTAGCATTGAGGCAGTTATTATTTGCTACTATTGGAAAGACAGGAATACCAAGGTTCATGGTCAATTAACCCAAACTCTCAAAATTATGGCGACTCACATTCTGAGCTTAGTTGATATGGGCTTGAACCAACCTTAGAGACCTTGGGATCCAAAAGCCCCTTTGGGGCTCCATGTTTAAACTCTTGCCTGTTGGGTCCCCCCCTCTTGGTTGGCTCAAGATCAACAACTTCGATGGCTCGATGCAAGACAATGAGGTTGTTGGTGCTAGGTTCCTCATTAGAGACTATCATGGAGAGGTAATCCATACAGGAGGCAAAAGAATACACTTATTCAATGGCTATTACAGAACAAGAAGCTGTGATTCAAGGCCTAGAAGCTACTTTAAAAATCGTTGGATCTCCTATTCATATATGGCTTGAAGGGGATTCACTCAAAATTCTTCAAAAACTGCATGACAAGCTACATCATAAAAGTGGAATCAATTCTAGAAATGCTGAAGTTGAAGCTTCTATATGTGCAAAAAAAATGTTGAGATCCATGAGGAGGATTGGTTCAAGGCCTAAAAACTGCTTTAACCATCGTTGGATCTCCTATTTATACATGGCTTGAAGGGGATTCACTAGAAATTTTTCAAAAACTGCATGACAAGCTACATCATAAAAGTGCTATCAATGCTAGAAATGCTAAAACTGAAGTTACTATAGGTGCAGAAAATGTTGTGGTCCATAAGGGCGATTTAAATTTGAAATGCATTGCTAAATTAATTTTATAATCCCCATCTTATAAAATTACTCACACAAACAGAATTGTAAATAATGTTACAGATTATCTAGCCCACCTAACTAACCTTAGTGATTTTGACTGGAAAAGGAGTATGCCATTGACCAATGATTTTTGTAAATCCTCCGTGAGAATAATTTGATCTACTCCTTGTAGTCTTTTTTCTAATAGCTGGCCTAGGCCACAAGTTAAAAAAAACTTTAATTCATTTCAAGTTCTTATGAGACATTCTCTTTGTTTCAGTAACATGTGATGCCATAAAGAGCAGTTCTACATTTTAAAATCAAAAAAAGGCATTGGCATTTTGCTACCAACTAAGGCTCTATTTGGTTGGAGGAAAAAAAGATAATTTGAAAATTTTTTGTGAAAATTTTTAAAAAAATGTGTATGATGTGAAATAAAGTGAATCATATTAAAAATTACGTTAGATGTGAAATAAAGTGATTATTTAATATTGGAATTTGTGTAGGATGAGATGTAAACTAATTTTTTTAATTTTTTTAAAAATAAATTTAAAGTTATGGCCGTGACTAAAATAAGTCATATTTTTAGGCTGTTGCCAAACAGACCCTTAAACCTAAGAACTAAATATTTTCTAACTAAAACATAAGAACAATTACACACTTTTTGTTTATATATATATATATATATATATATATATATATATATATGATTCAAACAAAGTAAAAAAATAAAAAAATGCATAGCATTAAATTTTATTTTATTATATATCTATAACAACAACAGACTTTAAACACAAAAAAAAACTTTTTAAATTATAGTTTACCGAATTTTTAAAAAAATTCTTTTTAAAATTATAGTTAAAAATACGGAGAATCACGTCATTCTTAAAAAAAGACTTTTTACTTATTTAACACTCACAGAGTTAGAATTTATATGTCTCATACTTTGAAAAGAGGAAGAGGGAGACCAAAGAAGACATGGCAAGAAACTATAAGGAGTGATCTTAGTTACTTAAACTTAGATAAGAATTTGGTAACTGATAGAGCGCAATGGAAACAAAGGATTCATGTAGCCGACCCCACCTAGTGGGATTAAGGCTTGGTTGTTGTTGTTGTTGTTATACTTTGAAAACATAAATATGAACACCACCCAACTATGTTGACACCACCCAACTATGTTGATATATAGCTAAATCTTTCCCTTCTTAAACAAGATGAGAAGATAAATTTTCTCCAACTTGATGAAAGGATTGCAGTGTATAATTATGATTTAAAGTACGAAATAGCATATGTAATTTTCCCTTAAACGAAATAACTATTCTATTATACCCTTATTCTTTATGAAATAATTATTCCCATGTTAACTTTGGTGGAATAGCTATTCCATAAGAATCTCTATTTCACATTTCATAAAAACTATTCCTCCCACCAACTCAAGAAATAACTATTCCTTAGTTATTCATAACATAAAATTTTATTAAATTATATAGATGTGTATTTTAGTATTTTTTCTATTCACTTTTTATTCTACATTCTATTTCATCTAAATAAATAAATAAAATTTCATTCCAAATTATCATTCTATACCCCTTGGAATAACAATTCCATTTCCATGAAATGACTATTTCATTCCATTAAAGTAAACGTATTGAATTATGCATATCTCATTATTAATTTAACTTATCAAATTAATTACCAAATATAATTATAAATTCAAGTACAATATAATAATTACATAGAAAATTGATTAGAAATGATAGAAATCAATAATAAAAAGACTAAATAAATTATTTTAAAAACAAATGACGAAATTTTAATATCTTCAACAGAAGTTGACCAATATACTCTAATGATACTAAAGTTTCTACATGAAATGGATAGCAATATTTCCCTATTTTTAAGCATATATTTGGGAATTCAAGGGAAATGAGACGTGAATGTGAAATATAAAAGAGAGACATCACCTTGTTCACTTGCTAGCGATGTTGCTGGAGAGCCAATCAAGCCCCTCATATAAACCCTCGCCAGATGTGGCGCAGGTGCTCTGGATGTACCTGAACAAGTCACACCCGCCAGTCCAAGTTTACTTATCGATAAACTTCAGTGATCATAACACAAGATGGAAACTAGCTAGAAGATTTGCTATATGTTTCTCTTCCAAATAAAGAAATTAAATATTACATTAATTATGCAATATAAGAAGGCTATAATAGATGAGAAACATCCAAAAATAAATGCACTCCATAAGAAACTTATAGCAAAGATTGTAATTTTCATATATTTTTAATGGTCATTATGTAATATTAAAGATTTAAACGTCAAACATATAAAATAACTAAAATTTAATAGAATATATATAATTGCACCATTATTTCATTTGCACTATCAACACTCAAAAATGTTTGAATGTCATGTTTTATGCCTTGTCATTATCCAATCAATATGAAAGTGATCCAGTTGTTCGTTAATCTGACAAATCAACATACATTACATGTTGAACTTAAAGAATGTGCATGCATCACACCACTCAATTGAGCAAAAAAAAAAAAAGAATATTTTCTAAGATATGAAATCAGTGAACTATCAATTTAAAATCTTAATATTTTATGTGCTAGAAGGAAGATCAAACGGCGCAGCAAATATCATAGCTGCAGTTCGAAGACTCCTAATTTCCTTGGGCGCTTCTAAATTTGGTGGCCATGCTGTCTTCTTTCATGTTTTCCAAAAAAATTTATGAAGGCGTTTGGTTCAATGTAATCTTGATGTTATATTGTCTAGATATTGTAACATCTAAATGTCATCATTTGACTGACAATTTCATAATTTTTTAGAAAGTTGTTTATATATGTTATTAAATAAAACAATTACTTTCTTTAAATAACATGACAAAACATCAAGGTAACATTGAACCAAACGCCCTCTTAGTCGTCTTTCATTTATCCCCAAAATTTATCATATTAATTTTGCTCTCCATTTGCTGTATGAGGACCAGATGAAAAATATCTTCCATCATAAAAAAATGTGGGTAATGTATATGTTATTTTGGATGGCTAAAATTTATAAACATGAATTCTTCTTGTAGTATGAAACCGTCATTTTTTTCTAAATCAACTTAGGATTGGTAGACCTTTCTGTAGATCAACTTCAGCAGAAAGCCTTTCACAAGTTTGCTAAAAACTGTTTCTATAACAGTGTTATGAAATAGTTTTTAAATAAAAATTAATCTCACTTGCGGCAGAAACCTCTCCCTAATAGCATCACAGTCAATATAATCTGCAAAGTGTTTAATAAACTTTTTATGTGCAGTCGCATAATTTTTACACTACTAAATATACAAACATATATACAAGAGAAATGTTGCAACAGGAAAACTGACAAAAGTATGAATCCAACAAAAGGTTAAGTTTGGTAGCCTGTTTTACGCTTAACAAAAATTTTTAAAAAAGGTAGCTTTCTTTTGGAGTTTGGGTATAATTTGGGGGGAAAATTCTTTGGACGCCAATTAAAAAAAGTTAAAGATGCCAACAAACCAGTACGTGACATCAATAAAGCATCAAGAAAGGCAGAGCTTGAGGCCATAAATCGCCTTGTGCAAAACCAACAAAAAAATGAACCTTCACAATTGATTTTGAAGGAGAATTTCCTCACCAGTGTCGCTGCCTGAGTGAATGAAGGCCAAGCTTATCAGTAATTTCAGCTGCATTCATTGCATTTGGCAGGTCCTGTTTGTTCGCAAACACGAGCAATACAGCATCACGTAACTCATCCTACAAGAAGAAGAAAATGCAAGAAATGCTCAGATCAAAATTAAAGACTAAAGATATAAAAGAAAAGCAAATCATGACACTGATGAAACTAACAATCCATTTCAGGAGCACACACTCTTGTGATGATGTGGCAAGTTTAAAAAATTAATAGATGAGAGAAAAGAAGATAAATGTGGCAGTATATGCATAGCATGTTTGGCTGGCAATAACTTGAGTTCTAACGAGTTTGAGTCGACCAAAATTGACCTCAAACCTCCTAAGATCAATTTGCACTCAAATGAGGTTAGTGTTCTATTCAATTAGAGAAGACTTGAATAGGCTACAAATTGAATTGAAATCAACCTTTTCAAGACACTTTTAAGGAAAACTGTCTCGTGACAAATACTGTTGTTCTCCAAAGCAGCATTTGGAAGTACTTTTATACAAAGCTATTTATTTGGCAGATCTGCCCAAAGTTGGAGGAGAAGAAGAAGAAGAAGAAGAAGCGGAAGAGGAGGAGGAGGAGCAGAAGGAGGAGGAGGAGGGTAAACAGCACAAATAAAAAGAAAATACAATCAAAATATAGTGAGTTTCAGCCCATGAGAAAAAGAAAAGAAAATAACTTACTAGAAAGAAACAATCAAAAGCCAATAAACTCAAATAAAAATTTCCCTAAACAGCACAAATACTCAAAAATCAAAAGAAAATACAATAAAGAAAACCAACTCCTACAATTTTCAACTCTTCCACTCAACTCTGTGCCTTCCTTTCACCAAGAATATATGAACTTAATTTGTGGGCGGTAATTCAATTTTGTAAATTTTTAATAATTTGAAATAGCTAAATATTCATCCATAAAGAGGGTAAATAATCAAATCCATTCTAGTCTAATTTAAAAATGGAAATCTTTGCTTCAATAATCCATAAATGAAAACCTTTTTACGCATATTTTTAATACAAAAAAAAAATAATTTTAAATAAAAAGGTGCTGTAGATTACATATTTGAAGTTATATTAGGAAGGAAAAAAGGAAAGGAGGTAGAAATAAGAGGATTGTCAATGATGATGATGTGGTTGATGCCTAGTCTAAGCAAATATGATCACCTATTCAAACCTACCCAAAGATGATTATTTTCCCTTAGACTTAACTTGGACGTCTTCTTCCTTTCACCTTCATCACTAGAGCTTGGAGATGGATGAGAAGTTTTAATAGAGGACCACGAGAAGTCCATGTCGCTGATGGTAGCACTGCCACCTTCCACAACCAACACAGAAAAGCTTGGGGATTGGCATTTCAACCATCACAACAACTGGTCGAGGAATGAGACCCTCTATGGTTGTATTGTATGTGCACGGGTAGCTAAGGCCTCGTTAGGTCCGGGCAAAATTTTTATCAAACACAAATTTCAACTATAAAAATTAACTTTATTTCACATTTAATACAAATACGAATATTAGAATTTAAAGTATTTCACATTTTACACACTTTCTAATATTAAAATAAATCTCTCCCATTAAACTTAAAAAATAAAATATTTTTTTCTCTTGTCCAAAAAAAAGCTCGAACCAAACGAGGCCTAGGTTCGGGAATTGCATATTTGAGGAAGGGAGATAGAATATAATTACAACTATTTAGCGGATGTACTTTGGTCCATTCTGAGGATTTATGGAGCACTTAAATTTCATTAGGGGTATTTTGGTCCCAAATTGTTGGCAGCACAAACAAATGGCCTCAAAAGCTTTATTTTGCAATTTTGCACACAACTACTTTCAGGTCTCCTAAAAAGTGAAATTTCTTCCATCACACTCCTACCAGACAAGTATTTTAACTTTTGAATTCCAAAAATCATGATTTATCCCACAGCAAAGCTCACCCAAACAGGGCCTAAATAAACCCAGCTATCCCAGCTACCCTATCTCAAACTGGGCGTTTTTGAAAGATTAACCTTTTCTACTATGGAGCTGCCACATTCTTAAACATGATGAACAACTAAGGTTTAAATAAAAATAAAATAATAGTTACCAAAAACCATGCTGACAAGGGAACTAAAACTTGGACCTCCAGCTGACCTGTCCAAAGCGCACAAGCACCATAACAAATGACGAAATCAATCAAAATACTTTACAATTGCACTCAATCGAAATTCATTTTGACCCATTCAGCCATCTTCTTGATTCAAACCATTTTCAGTTCATGATTATGATCTTAAATACAACCTGAAGTGATTTGACAGAGTTCTATTTTTTTTTCCAAAATTTACTTGTTTTGAATTTAATTATTATCACCAGCTCTAATAAGTAATTCTTAAATATAAACAACTGATAATGTAAAATTTCAAGCACCTTTTGAACTTACACTTAACGTGAAACACCAAGTTTACAAAGTCCAAATAAATATTCTTTAGGACCCTTACAAATGTTGTACATATTCTATCCTGTGATATAAATACCCTTTCTCAGCAACCAACATTGAAAAGTCACTAAAGCAAGGAAATGCTTTTGTAATAAATACATGGATGAACAAGAGAGAAATAGTTTAATGTCTTAAATAAGTTATCAAAAAAATCTAAGATCCTGACACACAGAAAATAGCATGGTATAAAAGAAAAAATGAATCCTGTGGAATAAACCCTTAATTCACAAAATAATCCAGTGGATTAATCCCAAAATCCAATTTTGGGCTGTTTATTGGTCATTTTTTGGGGTAGCAGGTCTCATAAAGAAACTGAAAAAAACTTGAGACAATGCCCATGAAACAATGTTAAGCAAACCAAAAATAAACTCACGAACTAACCTCATTTAGCATCCTGTGCAGCTCATCCCTGGCTTCAACAACACGATCTCTGTCATTACTGTCAACTACAAAAATAAGACCCTGTGTATTCTGGAAATAGTGCCTCCATAAAGGTCTAATCTGTTTAATTTACAATAAAAGGGTTAATGAAACAGATCATACAAAATATGTTGTATTCACAAGGATGGCTCTGGCAAACCAGTTCAAATTTCTTTTAATTGCTATAATGTTGATGCATGGCCCTTGCAATATTTTACACATACAATGATGATCAATGGTTTTCTTATGCTAAATTATTAAATCTCTAGTTACCAACAAACCTAAAAGCAAATGACTTAAAAATAATTTTATATTCTCACACACCCTCTCATGATGCAATGTGGAGTGCAACATAGGTCTTTTTTTATAACCTTATGCTATAGATAACTGGGAGAGCCACCAAGTTTCGAACTAGAGACCTTTGATACTATGTTAAATCATTGTTTACCAATTGACCTAAAAGCTTAAGCTTTTAAGTTATAGCTCAGAAATAATTTTATACTCTTAGCATAAATAAACATCAGTAGTAACAACAAACCTTATCCTGACCTCCAACATCCCAAACTGTGAAGCTAATATTCTTGTACTCAACAGTCTCCACATTGAATCCTGAAATAAAAAATAACATACAAATCTCATAACCAATATATCATGGGCTTCATCAACCAATAGCATATAAACTACATGAAGAGCAAAGTAGATAAAACCTATCAACAGCAAATTTAGGTGCAGTGAGTAGATTATAATTTTTCAGCATAGAAAAGATGAGCCAAACATCAACCAACCCAAATCCTGTATCCATTCAACCAATAAAGAGGGCATAAACAGAAAGCTATAAAAGAGGGGATGCTGGAGCTAAGAACTTAAATACTATTACGGGATCAACAACAACAACCACCTCACACCCAAAATAGTTAGGTTCGGTTTTAAATAGAAGACAAGTAATGTAGAATATACATGCATGTGATCATTTACATCAGAAAAGTATGTTCAATATAATGGAATTACGAAACATGGGTGCATTACAAATTTGACTCTAATAGTATCGCAAACATCATCAACTTCTCATATGACGCTGAGAGAGAACAAATTGGACATTCAACCACGGTATTATATCAGTTGAAGTAATTCACTGAAATTCAAACCAAAGGATAGGTATTATCATCCATTCATAAAAGATCGTCAATACTCAACAGAATGACAGAAAAATCACATATAAAAATTAAATTAGCGCGCAATAGAAACACCGCAATCCCCATTATCTACTGATGCCAGCTAGCAAAATTTAAATTATAGACAAAGCACTCACCAATAGTTGGTATGGTGGTAACGATCTCTCCGAGCTTCAGCTTGTAGAGGATCGTGGTCTTACCAGCGGCGTCAAGGCCGACCATCAGAATTCTCATCTCCTTCTTCGCAAACAGACGGCTGAAGAGCTTCGTAAAGGTCAGGCCCATCTTCTCCTCTGCTAAACCAAACGTATTAAGCAAAAACCAAAAAAGCAAAACATGGCAATCGCTTCAAACCGCAAGTATCCAAGATCCAACAAAATCAACACGGGATAGAGAAATCGTAATCCCGGATCTACCAAGGCAGACCAGAGCCCTCCATTTACATCACAAAATCATGCAAGATACCCGAAAAGGTGGACAAAAGGGATGATCTCTAACAACGAGGAATTCAGATCTATGAATTTCCATGCTTCGATCTCTAAAATAAGCAAATAACTGAATATAACGCAGGTTAAGGGATCTCTGATCTGGCTGAATGAAGAAGTTGATTCAGAGAGGAACAGAAGAAGATCGGTGAAGAACAGATCGACGTTACCTGCAGATCTCCTCTAACAAATTGAAGAAGAGCCCGACGGTTCAACCTCAGCCTCAACTCGCGAAGAAAACGGAAAGTACGAAAAGAAATGACCGGAACGCGGAGGAAGCCAGGAAGAGTTTATATATATACAAGGGAAACGAGAGAAAGGGCCGATACCGATTCCCGCGTCAAGGCTAAGCATTGGCGACCGGCGCTGGCCCGCGGCGGGCCGGTCATGCAGGCCAAGACTAGCCGCCGGGCCCTAGGAGAGAGAACGCGTTGTGACCGGTGACGACCGGGGACCGCCGGTTTGCTTAGAGAGCAAGCTGAGTACCAGGGTGACATGTTGACGCGTCAAAACGTATTTCCTTATTCAACGGATGCCAGCTGGCACTTGACGGAAAATCCCACCGTCAAAGGAAATGAAAACTTTTTTTGATCACAAAAAATGAAAAAATTTTATTTAAAAAAAGAAAATTGAAATTTGAAATGCAAGTGATTTTTTTTCTTTATTAAAAGCGGGAAACATTAAGCTCCTGTTTGATTCACGTTAGTCAAAACTATTTTTTTTTAAAATAAAATAATTTTTATAATTTTTAATATATTAATTAATTTTTTTTAATATTTTTACAATTAACTAATTTTATTTCTCATTATATATATATCTCAAAAAATATTTTTATTTTTTATTAAAAAATTTAAAAAATGATCATGTCCAACTTGAGCTTGAACCAAACTAGGGCTTCAGGGTGCTGTCCGGCATAAAATCAATTTGATTATGCTATAAAATTTTAGTCATATTATGAAAGTTATAATCTTAACTTAAAATCTGTATATTATGAAAAATAAAATAAATTAATTATATTAAAAAAATTACTTTTATCACGCTCAAATAAATTTTTTTTACTGACAATACTTTTAAATTAAATATTTACAAGTAATACTCCATAAGTCCAATATTTATAGACAACACCTCAAATAAAAGTTAAAAGTAAAAGTGTCACCTATAAATTCACATTCAAATATGTTAGAAGAGGGGCGGGGTGCTGCCTATAAATCCACCTTTAAAATAGGGGATATCTACAAATATCGGACTTAGAAGGTGTCATCTGTAAATAAATACTTAGGTGGTATCGCCCATAAAAAAGGCTTCTTTAAAAGTGACAAATGTAAATTTCTCTATTAAAAATTATGTAAGATTTGAAATAAAGCTAATTAATGTATTAAAAGTGAAATGAAATATAAAATAAAATAAATTTTTTAAATTAAAGGTTATGTAAAATATGATAAAAATTTATTTAATATTTTTTATAATAAATGATGAACTATTTTGATTTTTGGTATAACAAAAATATTATAGAAATCAAATATGAAAGTCTCCAATGAGATAGATCAATATAAATGATGAGAGTTAGAGACTGTTTGATTTAATGTTATTTTGATGTGATAAAATTTCAAGATGTGTGCTAATTTCAAGATACCTATACAATCTACTATTAGTTCTTTCATTTTGATTATTATATAATTATGTGTTTTAATGTTTGTCATCATGTTTAAGTTAGTGATAAATCTCTACATTGAGTTTAATATTGTAGGCTTGAAGTTTTATTGCAAACTTATTGCTCCACATCATGATTAAAGTAATGAAGTTTGGGAGTAGAACTATGCTTAGCTTGAGAAGTGATGGAGTGATCGAGATTGATGAACAAGTTTTAGAGATAAAAAAAAAATTAATTGAAATTTAATCTTATTATTTATTCTTGTAATATATGTAAAATAATTGTAAAATTGTCCTTAGAATGCTAAGAGATCTGAATTTTGTTATTTGCACTTAGAACTTCATTAAATGTTAGTTAGATTGAATTTATATTAAATATATTTCAGTTAGATCCACCATAAAAAAGAAAGTGTTGCTATTGGGTTTTTACTGTGTTTGATAGACTCGTTGAAACAACCATTAAGTTATTCTTATTCCATACTATATTTAATGTTGTGACTTTGATATTTTGACATCTGTACACTTGGGCTTCTATTGCTCGACAATGGATCCCTCATTATAGTGCCATGCCCTTTCTCCTTTTGGCACTTGAATCATTTGTAAAGCACATTTTACTATGAACCCATGTATGTATTTGCAACTTTGCTATCAAGAACCTTTTTAGATTGATTGATCCGGTGCAAATTGTGGGGAATGATTATTACAAAAGCTGATCGATTAAGGTTGTTTGGTCAATCAAACTCAGCCTGGAACTAGCTATTAAGCTCCAACGGCTAGTACCTTAATCGATCACTTGATCAATCAAAAGCTGTTTGATAACCTATTTTTAGTCGTTGGAGGAATGACTTGTAAATAATTTTGAGGTGTTTTATGGTTTCCTGTTGATGATTATTGAATATCTTTTAATGAAAGAGAGCTGAGGTGATTTGAAAGTGAATAAGGCAATTAATTGAAAACTAAAAGTTGATTAAGGCTCGTTAGTGATCATAATTGATCTACTCTCTCCAAGTTTTTCGAAGTTTAGTCCTAGGATAGAGATTAGCTATTTAAATTCTTATTGTATATCTCTTATCAGTTTCTTAGTTTGATTATTCTCTCACTTATTATTAGTGAGGAGAGTCTTTAGTTGATTTTGTAATTAATTAATTTTAAATTGTATGCACTTCTCCGCCTTTGATCAAAAAAATATTTTATAGTAGATAGTTTCTGGGTATGCCGAGTGGCAGAAGACAGAGATACTATAAGGTATCGAATCTCATTAAATTCTCATAATTTTTATGTATGTGATTTAATTTACTCTCCTATATATATTATTGTTACTTTAGCATATTTATTATTCATATTATGTATATTATAATTATAATAAATTAAATTTTAATTAAGATTTATTCATCCCCTGTAAATTCATACCTAGATCTTACATTTACTAGAATAGAAGGTGGCGATATCCTCCAAGCTATCTTATTTTACAATAATATAATATAGTTTTATAATGAGTCTTTTTTAAAAGAGTGAAAAAGATGCCACAGAAAGGACGGAGTCCACACATTTTTTGGTATAACACAAGACCATAGAGCATAATCTATTATCTTATTCTCTTCTCCATGGCAAGGGTAATTGATTTTTTTAGAGTGTGCATCTTCATTTATTAAAAAATTAGTTTCCAAAGTTTCTTCCATTATAACTAGCTCCCAGGCTCTATTTAGTTGGAAGAAAAAAAAATTGTATAGAAATTTTTTGTGAAAATTTTTAAAAAAATGTGTATGATGTGAAATAAAGTAAGTTAGTTATATTAAAAATTGTGTTGGATGTGAAATAAAATAATTGTTTAATATTAGAATTTGTATAGGATGAGATATAAAATAATTTTTAAAAATAATTTTTAAATAAATTTAAGATTTTAGCCATGACTAAAATAAGTAATCTTTTTAGCCAGTTGCCAAACAGAGCCTCAGAATCATCAAAGTTAGCTATTTCATCAATAACATCATGGCTACCTTATAATTCCTCTGAACTAAGTACCCTCTCACATTAAAAATATCAAATATTGTCTATTCTCTTTTATCTTGGATCCCATTGGGATTTTCATCACTATTTCTTGATCTATTTACCACAAAATAAATATTTCTTAATTTTATTAAATTGATTTAGATATTTGATATTAAAGTAGCTTTAAATAATAATTTATGTATGATAGTAAAATAAATACTTATAAGAAACTAAGGAACTGAATGAAATATTTTTACACATACATTTCCTTAATTAAGTATTTACTTTACTATCAAAAAAAAATTAAGTATTTATTTCATTGTACTTTTGTTGAATATATTCTCTTTTTGTTATCAATCTTAACAGTAGCAAGGCCTCTTGATGCGGGAATCGGTATCGATCATTTCTCTCGTTTTTCTTGTATATATAAACTCTTCTTGGCTTCCTCTATGTTTCGGCCATTTCTATTCGTACTTTCTGTTTTCTTGAGGCAGAGGTTGAACCGTCAGGCTCTTCTTCAATTTGTTAGAGGAAATCTGCAAGTAACGTCAATCTATTCTTCACCGATCTTCTTTTGTTCCTTTCTGAATCAACTTGTCCTCAATCAACCGGATCAGAGATCTCTTAACTTGCATTATATTCAGTTATTTGCTTATTTTAGAGATCGAAGCATGGAAATTCATAGATCTGAATTTCTCATTGTTAGAGAACATCCCTTTTGTCCACCTTTTCAAGTATCTTGCATAATTTTGTGATGTACATGGAGAGGTTTGGTCTGCCTTAGTAGATCCACAAAAAATCTCTCTCTTATCCCTAAATTTCATATCATATATATAGTGCCTTCTCCTTAATCATCACCATCTAAACCTAACCACTTGGATCCAAGCCCTTGATTTATGGAGATTAATCTCAACCATTCAAAAATGGGAGTCAATGATCCAATGGTGGAGATGAAGATGTAGTGAGCTGGTCATCATTGAAAGGATTGGAAATTGAGCTTGGATTTGGCTCAATTGCTCTCAAAGCTCCCAAAACTCCAAACTCACTTAAAGCCCACAAAATAAACAGCCCATGTATATATACAAGCAATAATCCCTCTCAAAATAATAATATATATATATATATACAAACATATATGCGACTATGGTACAAATAAATGAAAAAAAAGGTAGGTGGGAGGGTGATGAGGAACGTTCCCTCTTAGGTGTATTGACGTTTGCAACGTCAATACCGGAGAAGCTCCGCATCACTACATGTAGAGGTAGGGGTATTTTAATTCCTATCATTTAATTAAATGGCTAACTGTTGTAATTGGGTACTTATCTGCTCTACAAGAATGTAAGTGTGAGTCATATCCTCGTCCAACTTGTCTATTCTATTGTTGGTATAAATTACATTTTCAGTGATTCAATATTGGCTGACTTAGATGGCATAATATACTACTTAGATGAAATGCTAAATATTAAAATACGTGAAAATATAAATATGATAAGAAATAAGTAAAATATAATTTTTTTTAATAATAAAAACAAATAACTTTTAAATTGAATTTTTAAGTATAAATATTTTAATAAATCATTATCTTACGTAAAATTATAACTATTTTAAACTAATATTTTAATTAAAATATTATTATTAAAATCACATTATTAACTTTTCATAATATATATTATTCTAAAGTAAGTTTATATAATATAATTTTAATTAAAAATTTTTATTAATTACTTGACATTTTAATGAACATACAAATTTATTTAATTGATAACTAATAAGCATTTATTTATTTTTTCTTATAAATTTAAATTATTATTAATTTATATTTTATAAAAATGTGACTTCCGTATAATAAAAATCGTCCGGGCGACTTTTGTTTAACAGAAAATGACTGACAGTGTTAGAAACATGCTCCATTCTTTATTTTTTTTAAAAGTTATTAATATATTAATTATTTAATTAATTAATCATAACTATTTTTAAAAAATAATCGCACATCTACCTTGATAGCCACCAACGGCTAGGATCATGGATGGAAAGTCAACTTTGTTTGGATCCACCGACCGATCAACAGCCGCTCAAGTGCCAAGCATTACCCTATATTTCGCCAACGGCTCTCAACATGTACCTCTGAATCCGATCAAAAGAGCGTGGTGTTATCATTCCCCGCGGATGCCCGAAGCCCCCTCCCAAAAGAAACGATCCTTCTTGTTTCAACCTCACGAATATCTGAAAATCCGGATGAAATTCGATCACCGCTTTGAGAACCTGCATGATCAGCTGAAGGAGCTTTGCCGATCACAGCATCATTCGTCTAGATCGAGTACTCCTGATTCTCAATTGATTGATTTAAAGTTTATCTAGGTTTTCAGGTACGATCTCCCTCTTCTTTATTCTCTTTGAAAGCTGAATCAAGCTGCAATTTCTTTTAAGGTCTTGTCCCTCATCTGCAAAGACATCGTGCGATCTCTTTTGATTTCTTGCATCTTATGCGCAATCACAGTGCAATATTATCGGCTTCATCATACATTTTTGGGTATTCATCATTATTTTAATCTGGATGATATACGCTAGTTTGAGAGCTAATGTCTGCTGGAAGTTCAACATAACACATTTTGCTTCTGTGCGCATGAGTTGCGTGTGTTTTATTGTTGGCGTCCAAATAATGTTATGGTTATTGCCCTAACTTTTCTTGTTTGTTCGCTCATGCTGTGTATCACCACATTATTTTTTAATTCGTGATAAATTTACTTAGGGATGAAGCATGTTGGTGATAAGTTAAACCTGATTTCTCATTGGAGGAAAATACTGATTATAAAAGATTTTTAAGGTAATAAATTGGCAAAAAGAATAAGCATGAAACAATTATGAATAAGTTTAAAAGAATTTACTTAAAAAGAAATTAATATGCATGAAATAATCTCAGTAATAGGTGAAAAGGTACGCAGCTTATAACTAACTATAATCTCTATAGTATATCTTTATCATAAACAAACCCAACAGGCTAGCATGTAATGCAGTACTCTTTTTTTCATAACCTTGTTAGAAACATGGATGTCATAACATCCCGATTCTCCACCAAGCAAAAACACGAGTAATCAAAGCCGATTTAGTGGAAAATTGGATGTTAGGTTAAATAAATTTTTTTCTGTGATAATAAACCGGAGTATTAGTACCTTTTCTAATAGCCCTAGTCGAACACCCCTAGTCGAACAGCTCTTTTCGAACAGCCCTCCTCGAACAGCCTCCTCGAACAGCCCTCCTCGAACAGCTCTTCAAGGAGATATTACCAGATCGTACCCTCCATACTACTATATCAACTAAGCATTTAAGATAGTATGGGGGTCCACTACTTAATCGTCCTTTGCAGGAATAGATGCTAGACGTGACAGACTGTACTCATGATGTCCTCTCCTCTCCAAAGTATAAATAATGGAGAGAAGAAACTCTCTGGGGGGTTTCTCTCTCTCTAGAGGTCACTCTCTCTTTCTCTCTTGTACTTATTCTCTTAATCGACCTTCATTTAGAGACACTCAAGCTTTGCAAGAGAAGAGATTCAATTAGTGTATTTAAATTGCCTAGACAATATCGTGATTTTTCTCCCGGATACTCGGTTTTCACGTAAAAATTATCATCTTATTTCATTTTATTTTGACATATTTTTTGCATTAACACACAGATAGTCCAAATTTCAAAACCAAACTACTACATTGGTTTCATGAATCTACTAATAACAAAATATAACAAGTCCAAACATAACTCATAATAATTAGTTATAAAATCAACATGAAAGTTCTCTAATTAACGTTATCATTTTTAACCTTATCTCTCCCTATATCTTGTGCATACATGATGCAGCGCTCGGTCAGACATGTCGACACTATAGATATAATTTACGGTCTCGAGCCTAAATTATATCTATTCTAGTCGTGTACATAGTTATCTTTATTTCTGCACATTTTATTTGGGTCGTTTATTAAGTCGAACAATATATTTTTATGTCGGTGGGAATGCCCACTTTGGTGTCCTATAATTATTTTGAGTCTTATTTGGTTAATTTGGGTTAATTAGATTAAAATTGAATTATTTATATTCAATTTGAGTCAAATTAAATTCAAATTAATTAAATTAGGTTGGATTTGATTCAATTGAACTCAGATATACTGAGTTGGGTTCAATTGAGATTAGTTAGGATCAAAATGAGTCTTAATTGGGTTAATATGATTCAAATTGAATTGAGTTTGATTCAATTCAAATTAAATTGAGTTTAAGTTCGATATTGTTTGATTGTGCAAGAAGTGGTAAGATGAGGACTTGCTTACAATTTAACCTAATTAAATGGGCAGCCCTAAATCATGGCAGGAAATCCCTATCTTCTCTGGCCGCTCGACGCCGGCTCTTCCGCGCACGACGCCGGCCTTCCGCTTACGACGCCGGCCTTCCGCGCACGTCGCCGGCCCCTCCGTGGTACTCGCGCACGTCACCAGCCACTTCCTCCACAACAGCGCTCTTCCTCCGCCGATTACGGTTGGTTCCATCTAGCTTTCCCTCTTCTATAAAATGGCCGACGGGGACGACGGAAAAGGATTTTAGCTGTGAGAAGAGTTTTCTTCATTTCGGACGATCTCGATGCAGGTGGCGTTGGTTTGTCGCCGGCACCGCAGCAGGTGGCTGCGTTCGGCATTTTCTCCATTGATCGGAGCCGAGCAGGTGGCTGCGGCTTCGTTTTAGGGACGATTCAGAGATCCGGACAGGTGGTCACGGATTTCATCGTCAGCACGGCAGCAGGAGGCTGCGTTCGGCGTTCTTCCCTTGTTCGAGCCGAGCAGGTGGCTGCGGCTTCATTTTGGGAACGATCGGCTTTGTCTGAGGCTACTGCAGGGGGCTGAGGCTTCGACTTCGAGATCCGATTTTTCCTTGGTTTGCTTTATAGTGATTCTTAATTTTCCTATTACTGTTATGTGATTTTCCCTGTTTTCAACTCCACGCCACTGTTATGATGATGTTCTCAATCTATCCTTTAATTCCTGATTTTCTCCTTGTTCATGAATAGAATTCATTCCCTGCAATGCTTTGATCTTATGCCTTTATTTTCGCATCAACTCTAGTTGAAATTGGGTTTCACGTACTTATTATTGAGAGTAAAACTCATATTTGGTGAAGGTTTTGATATATTGAAATTTTTGATAAATTATCATGTGTAGGAATTTCAAGGTAAATGTGTATGCGGTAATTCATCTTGGGGTTCGAAAGTTTATTATCTTAATTGTATAAGTTTGTTTGAATTTGTTTGGATAGCATTTTAATCATCTCAAATATTTCATGACGCTTATGTGAAAATGCAAATATTTAATATATTTACAAAGATTCACTAGCAATCATATCATGAGGTTCAATAATGATAGATACACAAACACATGATAATTCATGAATGTGCACATTTAATATTCTACACATAAATAAAAAAATTAGTTCAATAAATTCAATAATATATTCAACATACTTTTTGAATAATTAAATAACATATATTAAACATTTAACATGTGCCGCTCAAGTTTGTTCAGATCATTGATGGGAAGCCAACTTTGTTCGGATCCACCGTCCGATCAACAGTCGCTCAAGTGCCCAACATTACCCTACATTTCTTATAAATCTACGCCAACAGCTCTCAACATGTGCCTCTGAATCCGATCAAAAGAGCGTGGTATTATCATTCCCCGCGGATGCCCGAAGCCTCCTCCCAAAAGAAACGATCCTTCTTGTTTCAACCTCACGAATATCTGAAAATCTGGATGACATTCGATCCCCGCTTTGAGAACCTGCATGATCAGCTGAAGGAGCTTTGCCGATCACAGCATCATTCGTCTAGATCGAGCACTCCTGATTCTCAATTGATTGATTTAAAGTCTATCTAGGTTTTCAGGTACGATCTCCCTCTTCTTTATTCTCTTTGAAAGCTGAATCAAGCTTCAATTTCTTTTGAGGTCTTGTCCCTCATCTGCAAAGACGTCGTGCGATCTCTTTTGATCTCTTGCATCTTATGCGCAATCACAACGCAATTTTATCGGCTTAATCATATATTTTCGGGTATTCATCATTATTTTAATCTGGATGATATACGCCAGTTTGAGAGCTAATGTCTGCTGGAAGTTCAACATAACACATTTTGCTTCTGTGTGCATGAGTTGCGTGTGTTTTATTGTTGGTGTCCAAATAATGTTATGGTTATTGCCCTAACTTTTCTTGTTTGTTCGCTCATGCTGTGTATCACCACATTATTTCTTGATTCGTGATAAATTTACTTAGGGATGAAGCATGTTGGTGATAAGTTAAACTTGATTTCTCATTGGAGGAAAATACTGATTATAAAAGATTTTTAAGGTAATAAATTGGCAAAAAGAACGGGCAAGAAACAAATATGAAGAAGTTTACAAGAATTTACTTAAAAAGGAATTAATATGCATAAAAGAATCTCAGTAATAGGTGAAAAGGTACGCAGCTGACAACTACACTATAATCTTTATGGTATATCTTCATCATAAGTAAACCAACTGGCCAACATATAATGCAGAACTCTTTTTTCATAACCTTGTTAGAAACATTTAATTCATGAATGTGCACATTTAATATTCTACACATAAATAAAAAAATTAGTTCTACAATAAATTTCAATAATATATTCAACATACATTTTGAATAATTAAATAACATATATTAAACATTCAATATGTGCCGCTCAAGTTTGTTCAGATCATTGATGGGAAGCCAACTTTGTTCGGATCCATAGTCTGATCAACAGTCGCTTAAGTGCCCAGCATTACCCTACATTTCTTATAAATATACGCCAACGGCTCTCAACATGTGCCTCTGAATCCGATCAAAAGAGCGTGGTATTATCATTCCCCGCGGAAGCCCGAAGCCCCTTCCCAAAAGAAACGATCCTTCTTGTTTAAACCTCACGAAAATTTGAAAATCATACAAACATAAAATATAATCATACAAACATGAAATTGAATTTCATAGCACAACCTTGATTCTCAAAATAACAATTTATATTTCAATTTTTGATTTACATGTGATAAATTAGAGTCACTTACCTCCACAAAAACTGCGTGAATGCCAATTTTCCTGATCCTTAAACTAAGTGCTGATCAAGAATATATGATTCTATAAATATTCTAATATAACTACAACTATTTACTAAAATGTGATTTATTCGAAATCTCTCCACGGCTTTCTTGATTTTTCCTTCTTTGACGAATCTATCTGGCCATCACCGTCAATGCTTTCGACGACTTGTCACTATCATCTACAACGACTCGTCATCACCATTAATGACACCAACAATGGTGTCCCTGCCCTCTCTATCCCCCTCTCTCTTTCTCTATCTTTCTCTCTCTTTCTCTCTCTAAGGTGGCTGACACTAGGGACCCTCTTCTCTATGCTCTTTCTTTCCTTCACTCTCTTCTTGCTCTCCTTATTCTTCTCTCTTAGGCAAACAAGGTTTAGCCATGGATGCACCTTCTCACATGCACACTCTTTCTAGTCAACCCTAAGGCTATGGCCTTCCCTATTCTTCTCTCCTCTCAATAATTGGTCGTCTCCAACTCATCATATGACTGCTGATGTCGACCTTCGCTACTGCTACCTGTACTTCTTCCCTCTTCTCTCCAAAGAAACTTTGTTTTATCAAATTATTGGTAAAGAATTTACCTGATCTAACAGAGCGTGTCGACGACCTCAACGACTACTTCTCTCCCCTCCTTTCTGCATGTACACTAAGGGAAAATGCATCATCTCTCTCTCTCGCCTTTCTCTCCTCTTCCAAATGCCCGAGCATCTCCTTTCCCCCACTCTAAATATAATCCAGTATTAAAATTTAATTAATTTCATATTTTAGTATTCCCATGTAATTTTACTCCAATTCTCATTGTATTTCAATGCATAGCTCTTTGTATTCCTCCAACCCCCTTCCCCTTACATAAATTTTGAATTTAAACTCATGATATATTTAATAATAATATAAATCATTTCTCAATTCACATTAGAGTTATAGATAACCCAATATATATAATGTATTGCATCAATGACATAACATATCATTAATAAAACTTAGTCACATAAATTAGTATAATTATTTAAACATTCAATCATTAGAGATATTCTTGTTGGAGTTCTATATTTTAATGTGGAAAATAGTTTTTTTGTTCTAAAATGGACTGTTTTTTTTTATTGTAGTCATGATTTACACATAATAATGTGTCTTATTTTGGAGTTTTGCTCCTAGTCTAGTGGGTAATTGCTGCAGTACATGATGAGCTTCTCATACATAGGAATCAAGTCAAACACAGACCCATTACAAGATCTTAGACTTGAGTAACCCAAATCAGAGTTCATATGAGTCTGAAGCATACCTGATTTGACTTGATCAATGCAGGTAGTTTAATTTTTATTTAATTTTCTTTGGCTTTTACTTTGTTAGTTGTTGTTAATTATTTAAATTATTTGATTTTGATTTGTAATTTATGGGTGGTTAGATTTTAACTACCTACTTGTGTATCTATTTATACTTGTGAAGTGAAATGATAGGTAATAGTGGTTTTGTATTTTCTCAAAATTTCTTATCGCATTTATTTCTCCTCCACTATCTCCATCATTTTTGGTATTAGAGCCGACACGCTATTTTCATTTGTTTCACTCCATTTTCATTGCAGTTGTTCACTCCATTACTATTGCCAGAAAACCTTCATCCACCATTAATATTAACCTTCATCCACCATTAATATTAACTTTCACCCACTCTATCTTTGCCATGTTCCATTGCCATCAACCATCATCATCCTCCATTTATTTAACATTAAATTAACCATTATCTACTATTCTTCATCCTCCATTTATGAATGAACACAACCACTCAAGTCGCACCAACAGTCGATCCTGCGGATGCTTGACCTCTGTCGACCATGCACTTCTTTGACATCTGAGCAGTACATCATGCCACCTAAGTCAGCTGGTATTGATTTTGTAGACGGATTTAAGTTAGGCATAGATAGAAACACTGAAAATTAGGGGTGACAATTTGTATCTGTACCCAATTAAACCGCCCTGATCCGCCCCTACTGGGACGGGTATGGGTACTCAAATTTTATCCGTGACCCGTCCTGTCCCGTTATAAAATAGGACGGCTTCGAGTATGAATCAATTATACATGTCCCGCTCTGTACTCAATTTAATATAACTCAAAAATTTTAAAAATTGATACCCAAATAAAAATAAAAAACTGTACTCAGAACCCGGGTGCCTGGGCCGACAGCCTGATGGGTCATCCTAAATAAACAATCGCTTCCCTCTAAAAATAGTACCCGGGTACTAACGGCCCGACGGGCTTGGAGGCGAATTGCGGTCTCTTTCATCTAAATCCTAACCCTAACATCGCAGATCGCAAGCACCACGTGACATCGCAAAAAGCTCACCCCCACCTGCCGACTGCTTCCCTTGGCCAGAACCCTCTCCTTTTTTGATCCTTCCCAACCCTCAAATTTACGTCGATCTCCTTATCTTATGCTCCAAGCAAGCTGCCGACAACCCATACCCTGCTCCACGAAGCTCCTCAAAGGGCCCAAATCTGCAGAAACTTCAGTGTCATCCATGCCTATATCCTCAGGCTCCACTTCCGGCTTTTGGACATGCTTGGGAATGCGCTCATCAATCTGTACTCCATAACTCCAAGCCCGGCGACGCCGATCATACTTAGAAGGCATTCAACAACATCAGGGCGCCAGGGTACTGTTTTTATTTTTATTTTTTTATTTTTGCTCTCTCTAAACTCTAAAGACTCCATTACCGTCAAAGACAAGCCATGCGACGGCTCGTAGCTTTCAAATACTTTCGGCTTGTCTTCTTCCCCTTGGCCAAAACCTTCTGCTGCTAGAAGCTGGTATTATATGTGACATGATAGTGATGAGGGGATTGGTGCTGGGGCGGCACAAAGCACTTGCATGTTCGTTTGGATAGGTGCGTGAAAAAGAAACAAAGTGACATAAAACAGAAGTTAATTTCTCTTACGAATAATAAGAATGATTGAAGGCTTCAGATTAGAAATTTTACATTTGATGAAGGATGATCTAGAAAAGATCTTGCTAGTGCCATCATGATGCACGAATATCCATTAAGTATAGTTGATCATTTTAAATTTCGTAAGTTTGTGAATGGTCTTCAACCACTCTTCAAGATGGTAACTAGAAACACCATTAAGTCAGATATATTTAAAATATATGAACTTGAGAAGGCCAAGACTATGTCTATATTAGAATGTCTTTCATGTCGTATTTCACTTACCATTGATATGTAGACTTCAAATAAAAAAAAGTTATATGGCAGTGACAACACATTATATAGATGATACATGGATATTGCATAATTGTCTACTAAGGTTTTTTTTTAGTAAAATATTATTTTTTCACATTACGCTGATTGTTTATATTTTCAAATGTATATGCATATTATTATTTTTATTACTTTGTTGGTTTGCATATGTATTTGCACCCCACACTTAAGATGTTCTTTTTGATGAGTTAATGAGTTATTTAATAGATTGTAATATTGATAGAAAAATTACAACAATAATTGTGGATAATTGCACTACAAATGATGTAATGATTTCATTAGTCATCAATAAATTATCTATAGTTAAACACTTCCATTGGATGGCAAATTGGTGCATATGAGGTGGTGTGCACACATTCTTAATTTGATTGTTAAAGAGGAATTGGATGTTATTGAAAAAGCTATTGAGCAAATAAGAGACAATGTGCTTTATTGGTTAGCCAGTCCTTCTAGATATGAAAAGTTTGAAGAAGCTGCTCGCCAATTGAAGTTGTCAAGTACCAAAACACTATGTTATGATTGCAAAATAAGATGGAACTCAACATACTTGATGCTTCAAACAGCAATAGAATATGAAGATGCATTCCCACAATTAAAACAATATGCATACAATAGTTTGCCAACTGATGGAAATGGGAGGAGGCGAGAATATTGCTAATTTACTTTTTTCGAAAATATGCAATATTAAGGTGGACCTGATTGCTTGGGCTTCTTCACCTGATAAAGTAGTGAGCACCATGGCATCATGAATGTTAGATAAGTTTGACAAGTATTAGAAAATGTGTAATCATGTAATGGCTATTGCAACTATTCTAGATCCTCGGTTCAAGATGAAGCTTATTAGTTTCTATTTATATGGAAAATTTGTTGCATTTGAAATTCAAATGATTCGTGACATGTGCTACGACCTTTTATATGAGTATCAAGCAAGAGCAATGGAAGGTAAAGAAGATGATAACAATATTATTACAGGAGTACCAATTCCCTCTCGCAGTAGTGATTGACTATCAAAATTTGACTTATTTGTTAATGAGGAAAGTGATAGTATGGATGTGAAGTCTGAATTAAATATTTATTTAGGAGAATCTGTATTGCCACATTGCGAGAATTTTGACATACTAGGGTAGTGGAAGATCAATGGTTTGAAATATCCTACCCTTCAACTGTGGCTTCTGAGTTTGCTTTTAGCATAAGAGGTAGAGTAGTAAGCCCACATCGTAGTAGACTTTATGCTGATACATTAATGCCTCGTTTGGTTCGAGCTTTTTTTTTAGACATGAAAAAAAAAAATTTTTATTTTTTAAGTTTAATGGAAGAGAAATTTATTTTACTACTAGAAAATGTGTAAAATGTGAAATACTTTCAATTATAATATTCGTATTTGTATTAGATGTGAAATAAAGTTGATTTTTATAGTTGAAATTTGTGTTGCGCAAAAAATTCCCCTCGAACCAAACGAAGCCTAAAGGTTTTAATGTTTTCTAGAGATTGGTTATAAAGTGAAATGGATGGTAATAATATATTTATTATTTTTTCATGTTTAGTTTTTTATTAGTTTTATTATATCAAACATGAATTTTATTTTCTTTGATGTAGTATGCAGAAAAAACAATGAAAAATATCATGGACAGACATCAACTTCAGAAATTTTGGAGATAGAATAGGGTTGATGTAAAATTGTGAACTAGCATCAACTCTATATAAGCTTGTTACTTTGAGTAGATTTTTGGATAAAAATCAGCTTTATTCTATTTTTACCTTTGATATTTTTGGGGTCTACTGAAAATGATTTCACTCAAGTTAATATTTGTTGGTTTTATTGAGAATGATTTTATTTTGTTAGTGAATTATTTTGCATAGAACTTCTATTAACCATCAATTTAGGGCTTCTTAATTATTATATGAATTGTGTTGGCAATATTAAGATTGTTGTAGCTTTATATATTTCCAACTGATACTTTTGAATATAGTTCCATCCATATGGTATAAAATTTAATTTGTCTGTTTTCATGATCAATATATTGGATGCCTTGGTTTTTGAATATAGCTGTACTAATACGTATGTAATGAGTCGTAATGTGGTATTCTGCTGCCAACTTGTTTATTTAGTTAGTTGTAAAATGCATATGTTTTTATCTATTCTTATATAGGCTTATATAGAGTCAAATAAAAAGAGTGTATTGAAAATGAAGAAATGTAAGACCTTGCTTTCATAGTGTAATATTCACTATGAGGCTACAGTTATTGTTGTTTCGAACAGAATAAAATAATTCAATTTTCATTAACATTAGTGAGGAAACGGGGCGGGGCGGGACGGGTACTAGTTTGTGAAAACTAAAATAGGGGCGGGGCGGGTATGAGTATGAATAATATATAGCAGAGCGGGTATGAGTATTTATAAACCTAAACCAAACCCGCCTCGTTGTTATTCCTATTGAAAATATAACTTATACCAACAATAGAATAGACAAGTTGGACGAGGATATGACTTACACTTACATTCTTGTAGAGCAAATAAGTACCCAATTACAACAGTTAGCCATTCAATTAAATGATAGGAATTGAAATACCCCTCCACCTCTACACAAAGTGATGCGGAGCATTTCCGGTACCAGCGTTGCAGACGACAGTACACCTAAGGGGGAACGATCCTCATCGCCTTCCCACCTATCTTTTTTTTCATTTATTTGCACCATAGTTGCGTATATGTTTGTATATATATGTATCTTGTTATTTTGAGAGGGATTATTGCTTGTATATTTACATAGGCTATTTATTTTGTCATTCCTATTGAAAATGTAACTTATACGAACAATAGAATAGATTAGTTGGATGAGGATATGACTTACACTTACATTCTTGTAGAGCAGATAAGTACCCAATTACAACAGTTAGCCGTTCAATTAAACGATAGGAATTGAAATACCCCTCCACCTCCACACGAAGTGATGCGGAGCATCTCCGGTACCAGCGTTGCAGACGACAGTACACCTAAGGAGGAACGATCCTTATCGCCTTCCTACCTACCTTATTTTTCATTTATTTGCACCATAGTCGCGTATATGTTTGTATATATATATGTATCTTGTTATTTTGAGAAGGATTATTGCTTGTATATTTACATCGGCTATTTATTTTGTCGGCTTTAGGTGAGTTTAGAGTTTTGGGAGCTTTTGAGAACAATTGGGCCAAATCCAGGCCCAATTTCCTATCCTTTACTTGATGGTCAGCCCACTACATCTTCATCTCCACCATTGGATCATTGACTCCCATTTTTGAATGATTGAGATTAATCTCCATAAATCAAGGGCTTGGATCCAAGTGGTTGGGTTTAGATGGTGAGGATTAAGGGGAGGGCACTATATATGGTATGAAATTTAGGAATTAGAGAGAGTTTTTGTGAATAGTTGGGAAAATATTATTAGAGTGAAGAGACTCCCGTCTTGAGGCTGCCCCAGCTGGTCAGCAGCCTCCCGCCGCCGTTGTGCTCCTGCGGTATTGCAGGACACTTGAGCCCGAGGAAGGCTCGGCTTCATCCAGTTGCCACCCATACGCCAACCAGCATTGCTGCTAGGCGTCATCACTGGTCACGCCGTCATGACATCCATCGCCTGACACTGGAGTTGATGCCCCGATTCCCCAACACCGCTCGCGAGCTTGTCGAGCCTTTCCTGTGCTTCATCCAGCTCACAGTCCCTCCCCGACTCTCTGCTAGTCCTCGCCACTTGTGCTAGCACCACTAGTTCTTATGCGCTCGCCATCGCCTAGCTTTTGCGCACTCGCCATTGCCTAGCCCGATCCTAGAGAGGCTTGGGTAACTTTGCAGTTGTCGCCAACCATCCCTCTGCCAATGTCGCCAATCTCCACCTCTATCGCCGTCGGCCACCTTTGTTGCTGCCGTCGCGAGGAGGTTGGGTCAATGCGACTTTGATCCTGAGTTCGGTGTGACTTTGTCTCTCTATTGCTCGAGATTGTCGCTGATCTGCGATGGAATGGTGGATATCGTGTATCCCCATTTGGTATCTATTTTATCCACTCTTAGTTTGCCCATGTTTGTTGCTTAGTTCCTCATTTTATTTGTTATTTGGATGGTTTGTGAGTTTGGTCCATGAAATTTGATTATTGTTTGCTTTGTTAGTTCCCATTAAGTTGCTATTCTCTTATAATAATTGCCACTATGTTGATTGATTTCATGTTCTAGGGCTATCCTTGTGAATTTCCTTTGGAAATTGTTTAATTGATGACCTAAATTGCATAAGCTTCTTATGTTATCATGGGTGTTGAGATATAGATAACTTGGAGTTAATTTTCCTAACTTCTGTGTAATTCGCATTAGTTTTGCATTTAGTTTCATGCAGGAAAATTTTGATAGTTCATCCTACATTAGATTTGATATCATAGCAAGTTAATTAAGGTTTCTAAACCTTAATCGACCCTGTTTTGGTATTAATTAGGTGTTAGGACATTTAGTTGGCATTTAGATAATTTTCTACGTTTTTGTGTTAATTGCAATTTTCCTGAATTTTTTTGTAATTTCTACATAAATCTTGGACTAAATTGTAATTCTTGCAAAGTTTGGGTTGTCTTCTGCAATTCTACAGCTTCCTGAATTGAAGCTGCAATTTCAGAATTGTTTCTACAATTATTTAAAAAGTCTGGATGTAATTTCTGCAATATGAAATACTAGGTTGCAATTTTCCAGCAAATTCAGCCTAGTCTCAGATTTTCCAGCTTTATACTCAGGTTCACTGCATTCATCCGAGCTCACTTTTTATATTATTTCTAGGTCCATCTGCATTGCATTTTGGTCCCATTTTTGCCCCGTACATGTAGGAGCCACTCAATTTAGGCTCAGTATGTAGCCCAAAATTGTCAGATCATGATCATGCTAACCCGAAGTGGTAAGTCCTACCAAGGTTGGCTAATAGATCAGCAGAGGGATACTATTCTCCTCCAATTGAGGGATGACATGCAAGAGATGAAAACCTCTTAGGCAGAACTCAGAGCATGGACGGATGCCCTCGACGTGGCATTTTCCCCCTAAGGACACGTCACTGGTCCTCACGAATCAAAAGCTGATGGGGTTGAGAGTGAGGTTGAGACCCATCCTCAAGTAGAGTCTGCAAGTGCCCATCCCCTCGCTACCTCAGTAGGGGAGGATGTTTTTAGACCCCACATCGTTAGGCCGAAGTTGATTTCGGTCATCAACCCGTTGGTAGAGGAGCTCACTTCCCCGGAGCACCGCCTTGGTTCGCACTCAAGGGATAATCGTATCATCCTAATGTCACGTTCTTGAGCCTGACCGTGCAATTTGGGTGCCAGTGAGTCCCGCCTTGACGCCAGTTGCCAAATGACCCATCAGGTAGATGGAAGTATTATTAATGAAATTTCTACTAGTCTACATGTATCCCACAAGTTTTGGTTCATTGGAAGGATCGACCTTATGTTAAAGACACTTGGATGACACGAGACAAGTTAGAGATGATTGCTCCTAGCATAGTTGAGGAGTACCTAGATTTTAACTCTGGGAGCAAAGTTCTACGTGGCTTGGTGGAATTGATGCAGTACAGGGTGTGCCACTCGTACACAGGAACCTGGTCAAACATAGACCCGTTACAAGATCTCAGACTCAAGTAACCTAGATTAGAGTTTATACGGGTCGGATGCATACATGATTTGACTTGGTTAATGTCAGTAGCTTAGCCTTTATTTAGTTATCTTTGAGTTTGACTTTGTTAGTTATTAGTTATTTAAATTATTTGACTTTGACTTGTAATTTATGGGTGGTTAGATTTTTATAAATTACCAATTTGTGTATCTATTTATAAGTGTGAAGTGAAATGATGGATGATGGTTGTTTTGCGTTTTTCCAAAATTTCCTATAGCTTATTATTTGTTTAGGCTTGATGGCTAGTCAAATTAAATAACATAGGTTTAGTGGTCGGCTAATATTATCGCGTTCATTTCTCCTCTGTCGTCTCCATCAGTAAGAGCTTGTTTGGGATCCTGAGTGTCCTTGGTTTAAATCCACATCACCGGAATTTCGAAATGAGTGCGGGAATTGTGGTGCTCGGGGAAATAAAAGTGATGTGTTAAAGGATTGTATTTGGAAACGTTCAATAGGTTATCCACCTCTTCTTTATATTCCTACGTGGGTGAAAAGAAAAACAACTGAATGGACTAGGAATATAACACAACATACCTATGATAGGTGAGATATATCCCTATAATCTCACATTGGTCCTTCAAAACAAGAATTGACTGACTTCTAAAAGTTGTTGCACTTTTTGATCTTAGTTTTTTAGTGACATTGAACCTCGAGTCCTATGGGAGGTGTATTTGTGTTTTTCAACAATGTATTAGTTGCAAAAATTGCATTCATTAGAGTGCTTAGAGGATGCATGTTTTTGTTAACTGCTTTACAAAGGTATTAGCTGCAAACACACGATCATGTAAATTACTTAATGTATACATAATTTTTTTAAGCTAATTTTCAATGGTGGCATCATTTTCAATCTTATCCCAACAATTTGGGGTCTGCCCTATGAATCTGATGTTGTCATACCCAATGCAAGTTATGTTATTAACTTCAATTCATATACACCTCTCTCTCTCTCTCTATATATATATATATATATATATATATATATATATATATAGATAGATAGATATATATATTGTATAACATTTGTTGATGCTATTTTTTGCCTTTCCCTTTTTCTGCCTATTTCTTTAGCTATAATGTTATTGATTCGCTTAAGTGTCTCTTTTTTCTTTCGTGTACATGCCACAAAAGTTTGTTTTATAATTGTATATTTGATAAATGTTGCTATGATATTCTCCAATTATGAACATTTTTTATTTTTACTTTTATTGTTGCTTTCCAAATAATAAAGATGCTTGGTGGTGGAAAGATAATCTACAAAAAAAAATTAAAGAGAAAAAGATTTATTATAAAAATTAGTTTAAAAACAAAAATAAGGATAAGTGAGAGAAATATAAAGTGGCTCGATGAGAATCTAAGAAAGCAGTCGAAAATATAAAGAATATGACTCTTGAAGATTTATATAAGAAGCTAAATACTAAAAAAGGAGAAAGAAAATTATATAGAATGGTTAAGGCAAGAGATAGAAAAATTTAAAACTTAATTCAAGTAAAATATATTAAAGATAAAGATCAAAAAATATTTTTCATCGAAGAAGATATCAAAGATAGATGAATGAGTTACCTTCAACGGCTTTTCAATGAAGGTTGTGAAAATTCAATTGATCTTACTGAACTCAGCACCCCGAAAGAAAGTAAAAATTACTCTTACATCTGACGTATCAGTCTGAAAAGGTTTAAAGAAGATGAAATATAAAAAAGTAGTAAGATCGGATAACATCCTAATAGATGTTTGGAAGTGCTTAGAAAATGAATGAATTTCTTGGCTCACTAGAGTTTAATATGATTTTGAAAATTAAAATTATGTCAAATAAATGAAAAAAGAGTATATTAGTACTATTTATAAGAATAAATGCGATATACAGAATTGTGCCAATTAGGCCTTGTTTGTCATTTGCTTACTTTTGGGCAAAAAATATAATAATAATATTTTTAATTTATTATAAATTTTAATAACTTTATTTACATCCAACACAAATTTCAACTTTAAAATTAATTTTATTTCACATCCTACACACCTCTTAATATTAAAATAAATTTCTTTCCATCAACTCAATAAAATAAAATATTTTCTTTTTTTCTTACCCAAATTTATCCTCCAATCAAGCAAGCCCTTATAGAGGAATTAAATTAATGAGTCATACTTAAAAATTTTGCGAGAAGGCGTTCGAACATAGGTTACGCCATAATACTAAAATATTAGAAAATTGGTTTGATTTTATGTCAGGTAGATATATTATAGAAGCTATTCATTTATTGAGAAATTTAATGGAGAATTTTAAGAAGAGAAAAGAAAATCTACACTTATTTTTTATTTATTTGAAAAACGCTTATGGTAAAGTCTCAAAAGAAGTATTTTGAAGAGTTTTAAAAAAAAAAAAGTTACACTGCTTATATTCAAGTTATTAAAAATATGTATAAATGTGTTGCTACCTGTGTTTGGACACAATGAGGTGTGACTAAAGATTTTTCTATTACAGTTGGATTACACTAAGGCTCAGTTTTAAGTTCGTATTTTTTTACTTTGATTATGGAAGTCCTGACTGGACATATCCAAGATGAGATGCCTTGGTGTATGCTCTTCATAGATAATATTATTCTTGTTGATAGAACTAAAGAGAAGGCTAAACCGAAACTTGAGCTTTGGAGGAATGCTCTAGAATTTAAAAATTTTCATCTCAGTAGATCAACTCTGAATATATAGAGTGCACATTTAGTCAAGAAAGAAATACTTATGTTGGTGATGTGATAATTGATGATTAATTTGTAAGAAGAGTGAACGCTTTAGACACCTTAGATCTATCATACAAAATGTTGGTGAAATCGATAATGACAATATTAGTAGGATTTAAACAGGATGAGTAAAATGGAGAAATACTTCTAGTGTGCTGTACGATAGAAAAATTTCATTTAGACTTAAGGGTAAATTTTATAAAACTGTATTAAGACCAGCAATGATACATGATATTGAATGCTGGCCTGTAAAGAAAAAATATACAAATAAGATAAATATTGCATAAATGAGAATGCTAAAGTGGATGTGTGGATGTACACAAAAGGATAGAATAAGAAATGAGTATATTCGAAAAAAAATTGGTGTTGCACCAATCAAGGATAAACTTAGAGAAAGTCGACTTAGATAGTTTAGACATATAAATCATAGTCGATTGAAGCTCTGGTTAGAAAAATCGAGTTTTTGAATTTTTGCCCATGTACAAGGAGGAAGAGGGAGATCAAAGAAGATATGATAAGAAACTATAAGGAGTGATCTTAGTTACTTAGACTTAGATAAGAATTTATTAATTGATAGAACGCAATGGAAACAAAGAATTCTACCTAGTGGGATTAAGGCTTGGTTGTTGTTCTTGTACTTTTATAGTTGCTTTTCAGTTATGAACAAATGCTGCAATCATGTAGATAAATTGGATAGTTGCTTAACTTGAAGTGCTCTATTGTTTTTTGCAGGTTTTATTGCTTTAGGATGGCTTCATCGGTCTTAAGAAGGCGACTCCATCATGGAGATGCTGATGGCAGAAAAAAAGAGCTTTTGGATGCCAAGGAATCAGATAACCTAAGTGAACCTCTTCTTGGATATTACAATCATGATGGAAGCCCCTCTGAGGTCATATTATAACTAATTATGACCTAAATCAGTGGGACATATTTGATGAAGGTAGTTTCTCACTTTTTCCATCTGCTTAACTGACTTTTGGTTTTGTTATATTTGAAGGAATACAGTTGTAGAAACAAGCAAGATGATCTTTGTGACGACATGACGAAGGAAAAACTTCATTGGACATTTCTTTTTTCTCAATTGATTTCTCAGTGGGTACAGTGGATAGGTATATATCTTGGCTTGTAGAGATAACTAGAAAAAATATTTGGTACACGATATGTGTTTTGAATTATGTTAGTTGCACCGGAAACTTATTGAATATAGTAGTTGGCCTGCTTATTTGCTTGAACCGGACTGGTCCGATCAATTTTGGCCTGGCTTATTGGGTTACTAGTCCGGATCGGTAGGGATTCAGTTCTAGACCAGGATCTGAAGCTCTTTTGGTTCATTGGAAACAATTTGGGATAGAACTCCTACCGATTCCAATAGATTTAGTTCGGTTTCAGATCAGTTTGACCAATGTTTTCATTTTTTCCTACTTGAACATTTTAACTAAAAATAATGTAAGTAAATGATGCAAATATTAGAAATTATTGAAATTTATAAAGTAATACATTAGAAATTACAAATTAAACTGTTTAATTTTATATGAAAATGTTTTAATATTCTTTGTATGTAATGTATGTCTAGATATTCATTGGTAGGTAGGTTGTACATATTCAACTATGTATTTAAGGTAATATTCCTCTTCACAAATAGTAAATGGTTGTTCCGTTTTCAAAATATTTTAAGCCATGCCATGCTTTGTTGTTCCGAAAGCTACAAGATGTAAACCTAACTTGTAGATTGAGTTGGGTCTGAGAGGCCTCTACGTTAGTTGGTAGGAACGTTGTTTCATTGAATTTGTGATACTTAACCAAATGCTTCTTCAATGTGCTAGTCTAACCATTAGCATCTTTCGATTTATGAAAATATTACAAACCACAAATTGCTTGATTGTGCTTGCATTATTATGTGATTTTGAAATAACTTCAATAAACACCCATACTTTATTCTGTTTACTACAAGTTTGAGTTGCAGTTGTCGACAACTGGATTGATGCAATGATTTTGGTATTTCACTTGTGCCCTTTTCTTTTAGCTAGAGGTTGTTTTGGACGATATTAGGAATCAAAGGCATCATCGTTGCCGCACAAACCTTGGACTTTTTTCTCAAAAATATTGAAAATCATGTGTGCAAGGGAAGTAATTTTAATCGTATATCAACTTCTTTTGGTCATAAAGTCCAGAGTGAATTTGAGAGTTTTGAAAATAAAATGTTTAAGGAGGACAATAAATTTGGATAAGAAAAATACACCCAATTAGAGGTTATTTATATGTAAAAAATACATTTTTTAACCAAAAAATTAAATAATATGGGCAACAACGTTTATTTGACTATTCCCCGAATGAACAATGCTATTCTCTACCGTTAAATTAGAAAATGTTAATATGATAGAAATACAAAACTAGATAGAGGGGATTTATTTTAAAGAATGCTATCTATATGAGAAAAGTCAAAACAATCAAAATTTATTTTAAAGAATGCTATCTATATGAGAAAAGTCAAAACAATGGCTCCATAGTAATAATTACAATCAAAATGGTGCCAACTGATTTTGTATTAAAAAAATAATAATAAAATTGGATTGGATCTAGTTTGACTGGCGTGGAACCGCCGTAGGCCAATCCTCATTCCATAATCGATCTAGGTTGAATCGGTTTCGAATTAAATCTAGTTGTTTGGTTTGGTTCGGATTGCGCCAATCGAATAAGTAGTTGTTCGTAGTAATCGTGGCACATTATTGTTGATAATCTTTTATTATATGAACATTGTTTCTAAGCTAAATGCAGCTCCGTGGTTATTAATTGTAGTTTTTCTAACTTTTAAGCCTATACCTCTTGCATTCGGTGATTGAGTCAATTCTTGAAGGCTTTTTGGAACAGTAATCTTTTTCAACAATTTTATCGTAATTGTTTGATTTTTGAAAAATATATTATAGATAGTGATTAATATAAAACAAACTAATATAGGAATGTTTATTGCTAGTTTACCAAGAAAAAGATTACTTGAAAGTCAGTAGTAGCCCAATTTTTATTAGATCACTAAGTACAATAATTCAAAACTCAAAATCTTCATCGAGGATAGTGCAAAGATAATATCAGATGGATAGTCCTCCATCTTACAAGACATCAACAATAGTATAGTCATATCTGCAAAAAATTTAGCAACTCTATTAACATTTCTATACACATTTGAAACCTTATACATTTTAAAGGAGGACAAAATTCCAGCTATGTTTGCAAAAGTTTATCGGAATGACCGGATCTTGTAGCCTCTAGGATGGTGGCATTGGTGAGGCCCCTTCTAATCATATCTACTCGAGTTAATCAATCCTTTTGCCAAATTAGCTGTCTCCCATGCACCTTTGTGCCATCCTTCTAGCCACGACTTAAAGAAAGTTGTCAATAAGTGGAATAATTAGGTTATAGTTATGTGGTCTTCTGTAGCTAGGTAAGCTCCAACGTCTTCTGTAGCTAGGTAAGCTCCAACGTTGAAAGAGATTGGAAGTTTGTGTAGCTTGGTAAGCTCAACGTTGAATGAGATTGGAAGTTTGAAACATGTACTAATGCGCACTTGATGTTCTCTCTATATATATGCACGAATGAAGTGGGTAGTCTTGGGTACTCTAGGTTTTTTCTACTTGCCTCTACCTTATAATATCTCCTATATATTATTCATCTTGATTATAGCTCTAAGAAAATTAGTGCAGTGGTCTAATTTGAAATTCCTTTTTTGCAGCAAATATTGTCCTTAGCTCCAGGTCAATTTTGGGAAGGCTTTTGGCTCTTTCATCTTTTAACCAAGAAAGGCATGATATTGGTTACGTTCCAGGTTTTCTTAGCCCCTTACAGGTATTTTAGAAAAAGAAGCAGCTTCAGAGTGTTTGTTAGCTTTACAATTTATGCTACTTGCCTTCCTTATCCTTTTTCATGCTACACATCATGTGCCAATCTATGCATACGCTAACTTAATGTTCTTTTCTTCTGGTTCCTTATACTTCAGGAAGAGAGGTTGCAGAATCTAAAGCAAAGATTGAAGGTCCCATTCGATGGTTCTTCTGGCGATCATCAAGTATGTACTCATCTTTGCAGATAACTTACAAATATAATCAGATTGCAGTCCGAGATCCCAAGCATTTATGCAATCATTTTGTTGGGATTTTAGAAATGAGTTTGCTACAAAAAATATCTGATAATATCTCCAAATGACAGGATGCATTGATTCAACTTTGGAGATTGGCTTATCCAGATCGAGAAACTCCCCCTCTGAAATCAGAGCTGTGGAAAGAAATGGGCTGGCAAGGTTCTGACCCTTCCACAGATTTTAGGTATACAAATGGCATATATATATATATACAATCTTGAATTTGATGCAGGCGTATTCTTTTAATCTGTGAAACTGGAAGATATGAATACTATTGACGACACTAATCGTTGCATTCTATTTATTTTGAAGGGGTGGTGGCTTTATATCACTGGAGAACCTCATATTTTTTGCCAAGAAATACCCGGTAACATGATGTTCTTCCTGATACTAGCAAAGAAATAATTCTGTATTCACAAGTTATACTTCTTGTATAGGATTCTTTCCAGTCATTGTTGCACAAAAAAGAAGGGAAGAGGGCTGAATGGGAGTACCCTTTTGCTGTGGCCGGCATCAATATCTCATTTATGCTTGCACAGATGTTGGATCTTCAATCAGGTCATTAGCTTCTTAAGTATTACTTGCAATTTTGATACTTATAGGTGTATTTTGTTGAGGTTTGACTCACTGCACTTGAACCGAAACTTTTGGCTGTGGGCCGACAATTTTTTTGGTGTAGAATATTCGTCTACGAAGCACGTATATGATGCAACTATATAGATATCGCGTTACAACCATAAAAAATGTGAGGTACAAAGACACCTAGATACGTCAATTAAATATAATATAATTAAACATAAATATATAAAAATTATCATATTTGATGTCATGATGTGTAGCTAATGTGTTTAAATATAATAAATTGGACAATTAATTGATTTGAGTATGACTAAAATATACTAATCTATTCAAAATAGAAGGATGCCTACCTCTCTTTGAGTTTACGACGAAGTAAATAAATAAAAACAAAAAAAAAATCAAAGAAATCTCAACCATCTCTACAATATAGGTCCAACTGAGGTTGAAAAGTCAAGTGGCATGACCGACATCCTACGATAGCACTAACGCATGTGCCTGAGGTATAAGGCACAACAGTAACATATATCTACGACTAGTTAGCTTAGGTAGAGAAAGCACCGAAACAATGACGTTATTGTGATGTAGAACGGGAATAAAAATAAGATTTAAATTTATAATCAGCAATAATTAATTAGTAAATTAGTTAGATTAAGTGCAAGAATATTTTTTAAAATATAAATGTATGATAAATAAAATTTTAAATCTCGCAAATTAAACATTTTAAACTTTAATTATCTTGGATCGTGATAAATAAGAGTTTATCAATTAGATTAGAGCAATCAAATTTTAATAATTTAACAAATCAACTCAGAGTTGATTTTCAAAAGTTAGGATAGATATCTCGCACTTAAATGCAACAATACTTTTCACAATTTGTTTAACTGATATTTCGGATCTAGCAGGGACTCCAGCCAGTAAGGCTGGGATTCGTTTCTTGGAACTCCTTGCATTAGACGAAGGTGCATTCGATGAACTCTACTGTGTGACTTTTCGATTGATGGACGCTCAATGGCTGGCGAAACGGGCTTCTTATATGGAATTCAATGTAAATCTGCGCCTCGTACTTCTGACTGCTGCTCATCTTCTTCAATTTTTTTTTTTTTTTTTCAATCAACTTCATTGCTTTGATGATCTTCTTCCCTTTGCAGGATGTTCTTAAATCTACAAGAACTCAGCTGGAGCGTGAGCTATATCTAGAAGACATATACAGTGTTAGAGACTTGCCGGCATACACCATGCTGTGTACGTAGAGTACTTTTAACATATTTATATACAGTTAATTAACTTGATATAACACTCAACTGCAGTCTTATATTTGATTTTATCATCACTATCCTTGCGTAATGCTGTTGCTTTTGGTATGCCAGCCTATTTTAGCCATCATGGTTAGCTAAAAATTTTTTAAATTATTTTATATTTTAATATTAAACAATCTCTTTATTTTAGATTTAACATAATTTTTAATAAATCAATCATAATTTTCACATCTAATATAATTTTTAATATAAATTAATTTATTTTATTTTACATCACATATATTTTTTAAAATTTTTTTTAAAAAAATTATAATCATTTTTTTTCTTCCAACTAAAAGACATTTAATCTCATTCAAAAAAAGTAAATTATTTACGATACATTGAATCATAAATATAAATAATATTTTTTCATAGAATTTTAATTATATTCTTAATTCATGTGATCAGGTTATTATCTTTGGGATATTTACAGCTTATCATTCAAAAGTTTAAATATTATTTATATTTTATCTTCTTTATAAAATTTAAGTTTATATTTAAATTTTTTTATAATATATAAATACCTCTATTTATTAACACATTGTACTTATCTAATATAACATGTTTTTCTTTTGTGCAAGTACATTTTAAATAATAATTGTATATAAAAAATTCCAACATAGTAATTTTACAACACATTATATTTTATTAACACGTGAGTTTTATTTTACATAATATATATATATATATATATATCAAAAATAAAATAAAATAATATTTTTATTTAAATTTAAATTTAATTTTATTAAAATTGTTTTTTTGCATACAAACACAAGTTCAACGTTAACCTAAACTTTCTTTAATAATAAAGTTAACCCGAAGTTATAGTTTGATTGTGTGAGAAAGAAAATTACATGTTTGAACAAAAAAACCATAACAATACCCGATTTGAAGTGGGATTTAAATAAACATCCCAAGGAAATCAAGTTGATTTAAATTCTTTGCCAAACATCTCAAAGAACAGGTGGAGAAGACCCAAAAAATTTCAAAATTTGCGTTAACTAGCATTGCCATGGTACAGTATCACGGAATTAAGCTGCAATAACAAATAAATAATCATAATATGATATTTATGACCAAACACAATGTAATCATAGTTATCATAAGATCAAACTTTTATTCCCTGAATTATGAGACAAAAAAAAAAAGTTACAGTTGTTTTGAGCCAAATATCATACAAATATGTGATCTCAATCATAGTTGGAACGAATTAAAATTAAGTAGACCAAATACCAAGCAACCAAGGAGTCGGTCAGTAAGAGGGTATAGAGGAGAATCTGTAACCTGGGGCTCCTCTCCATGAGTAATAAGCAACCCTAGTTTCATAAAATCCTGCACCAAAATTTAATCAGACTTTAACTTTCAGGAAAAAAAAAAAAAAGAACCTTCCAGAAAATTTAACCAGAATTCCTTCTCTATTTGGAAAATATGATTGTGCCAGCGTCAACTCAATAAATGAAAATAGTATTTTAGCATAATTTTGACCTAAATATAATGCAAGACAGCAAAAGCATGTCTAAAATGCAAGATTTGCATATTTTAAGCAGCTTAGATAATTCGCTATTACATCAACCAATATGCCGCGTGGAGCTTCTCCTAGCCTAGTTGGGAGAGAGCTTACCTGAAACCAAGGGGGTCTCGAGTTCGAATCCACACTACTACAATTCTCAAATGGGATGAGAAGAATTGTAGTATTTGGGGAAAAGAATAAAAAAAAAAGCTATTGACTTGCTATGTAATATGCCTTTCTCAAGGTTCAAGGTTAAGGAATCAAATATATAAGGGTGAGCAAAATACTCGAAACTCGCATGTACTTTATTCGGTTTAAATTTCCCTTGATTTTCATATGGCTTAAAATCAATTCAACTCATAATCGACTCAATATCTATATAATGAGTTATGTGAACAGTCGTCTTATGGAAAGCAACTTATGTCTAGTTGAGAGAGCACATTTTTTGTTGAAAAATCCTTGTACCCTTTTGTGCGAATTCTAAAATCATAAATTCACAACTTTTGGTGCCCATTTCGAATGTATATTAAGATGTTTTTTATACATAAAAATATTATGTAAGATATATATTGAAGAGATTAATGTATAAGTACACACATAATACAAATAAGTTTAACTAAAAAATCAAATATAATATATACTATATGCAAAATGAATATATAAATAAAAAAATAGGATTAAAAACTAAGCTTAATTCAATTCGAAAATCAAATCGAAATTAAATAGGTTTTAGTCGACTCGAATCAAACTTGAGTCAAACTCGAAATCTTTGAGTTTGAGTTGAGCCAAATTCACTCGAACTCAACTCGTTGTCAGTCCTACAAATATATCAATATAATTCTCATAACTAAATGAACATTGCAATATAAATTAATAAAATTCTAGAAGATTTACTTAACATGAAATCAAATGTAATCAAAAAATATAACAAGAACATTTCTCCGGTAAAAGATCTAGTGCCTATTCACACAAGAAGCTTGTGTCAATAAAGACATAACAAGTAATTGTGCCCTTCATTGGGCATTGGAGTCACTTCACAAAGTATTTAGCTAGGAAACTCCTTCTGAATGCTATAACAATAAAAAACTAGCATATCAAACCCCGCCATAGCTTGCTATCCGTTTGCATTAATTTAAACCAATAGGAAATATGAATTTAACTAAGATCAACCAAAAAGCAATATTATAAAGCTTATTGTTGGGATCAAATTGCAATCCTCTTGAGTATTATAAGAAGCAATTGAGAAAACAGGAAAGGAGTAAGAACACAAAAATTTATGTTATTCAGTAAATTTTTCCTATGTCCATGACCACACCTAATATTCATGGCTTCAAAGTACCAGTTATAATGAAGGCTTGCTCTCTTGTAGATAACATATTGTAGGCCAACAGGCCTATAAAATTAAGAGATTTACATATGCTTCCCTCAAAATTGCCCTTATTACTCATTTAATCCCCAAAGATGCATATTTACATCTGCCACCCTCATTTTGATGAATAATTACAATTTACCCTCAAATAAAAGGTGAAAATGTAATTAATACATCTTTTAGGGGGGTGATAAATTTAAACCTTACTGGAGAATTGTAGTTATTCATTCAAGTTGAGGTGCTATTTGAAAATTCGTCTTCAAGGGTTAAACGAGTGATAAAGGATTTGGATGGTGGCATATGTAATTATCCCCTAAAAATGCTCATGTTCAACAAATATTTAAAACAATTTCTAATATTTTGAGTTTACAATATTTAAAAAATTCAAATATCATGCACAAATTTTTCAATTTTAGAAAGAGATTCGTGTCACAGCCTTCACATTGCAACACTTGTGATGCTAATCATATTGGGCAAAAAAACAACTGATAACAGCTACAAATGCAAGTTGAAAAGAAATTCTAGAACAACTAGGTGCTAAATGTTACAACTCCACTTTTCTCCCGCTAGGAAAGGGATCATCCCCGTCACAAAACTTTCTATATGTCCTAAATGCTACTTTTCTTCTTGAAAATGAACAGATTAGTAGTTATCAATTTGATGACTTGAAGAATGATGAGAAAATTTAGTACCTAGGGCACAACACTTAGTTACACAAACGATCATCAATCTCACAAACATTTGTTTGGTGGTAAATGCTACTTTCCTTCTTCAAAATGAGTAGATTACTGATCATCGATTTGATGACTTGAAGAACGACAGAAAGTTCAATACGTAGGGAGCATGAAAAGCCTTTGGAGACATACCAGGGAGGAAGGAAAGTATGCCAAGCACGAGCAGACCAAACGCTTGCGACTGATCACCTTCCATGTGTCCTGTGAAGATGAAGAAGGAAAGCAAAAGGAGAACAGATCCCAGAGCAAGAAGAAACAGCGCAAGGAAAATCGACTTCCACGGAACTCTATCCAGGGCCTTAGGATTATAGCTGAATCGAAGATCTTGCACTTCGTCTCCATCGTCCTCATCATTCTCTTCACTGCCAAGAGGAGAATAACGAAAATGTCGCCTTGAAGCCATAGCAAGCAACCAGACGAGATCAGTCAGACCTTAGGTGCCAATTCCTGCCAAAATCGAGAGCAAGGAGAAGGCTCACGGATCAAACATCGTACCTCGATTAAAAAAATCATCGAACTGCAGATTTGTTAGATAAAACCCTAGTAATCTACAGATTTCGGCGTAAAAATCTGGATCAAGAATAAATCAAGAAGAAACACTTGAATAATCCAAGAATCAAGTGGAAAGGGATAAGGATTCATTACCTCTTGGTAGCTTTCGATCGCAGGAAAACGGATCAGAGAAAATGAGCAGTTCTCGGCATCTTTCTTATCCTTCTCGTAGGGCTGATACACGAGTCGACTTCCAGCGAGCTGAGTTCTTAGCTTTTCCGGTTCTGAGTCGAATCTGAGTTGAATCGTTTTGCAATTATTCGAGCTTGAATTTCGTGTCAAATTTATTCGAATTAATCATTTGCAGTAACAAACATGCATCACAATATATATATATATATGTAATAATAACATCATTATATGAATTAATTAATTTTTATTTCAAAATATTATTTATAAATTATCATATATATATTACATATTTATGTATAAATATTAAATCTTACTTTAAGTTATTAAAAAATTAAATCAGATATAAATTGAGCTTGAATCAAACAAATATTATATGAATTCTAAAAATCATTTTATTTAGTTTATAAATAATATCAACCTAATTATACAAGACAAAGTTTTTTTTAATACACGAAGATAAACTAAAAAGCTTAGTCACTGTTTACTCAGTGTAATATTAAAATATTTATTATAATAGAAACTCTAAAAATCATGTAAATAAGTTTTGAGGTGATATCAAGAAGTCACCAACCAATTGCTTCTAAAAAAAAAAAAAAAAATTGATAATTAGATGTTTTACAACCTTATAATTCATTTAATTCAAAAAATAAATATTTATATTGCTCATCCCAAAAAAAAAATATTTACATCTCTTAACCACAAAATAAAATATTTACATTTTCATAATTTTTCATATTCAAACTATCCATAAAAGTTTTCATGCCAACAATTGTTACACATTGTTTATTCTTTCTCCATCACTTTACACACCATTCAAATCTTAAATATTATTTACATTATCATTATTTAAATTTCATCACAAACTTAAATATTATCCAAATATCAATTTAAAAAAATATATATAAGTAATAATTAAGATTTAAATGAAGCCTATATTTTAATATTTAAAAATAAAATTTGTTCTGACAAAAACACGATTCATTTAATGGGGAATTTAGTTCGTGTAATTTAAATATACATCTGGATGTAATTTTTTAACTAATAATTTTATAATTTAATAAAATTTTTTTTATAAATATCGTTAAATCAACAATTATTTCCTCTAAATAACATAACATCAAGATAATATTAAACCAAATGCCCCCTAAATCATTTTTCCCCCCTAAAATGATCAACAATATAAATTAATTACCAGAAAACAACTTATCTGCAGGTTAACCAGATCAAATTAACCTTATTAGCAATAAAATCATATAAATCCTACTTTAGTTTTCATTAAAAGAAAAAAATAACATGAAAATAAATTTCTTTCCTCTAATTAGAAAAAAAAAAAAATTAAAAACATCTGAAGCCTTAACACCTCCTTCACTTAAACCCTAATCCATAAATCCATTATCAAAATTCCAACATTAACAAAAAAGCACACTTAAATACAACCATGATAATGAGGTACCAAAAGATTATAACATGAGAAATAAAATATGGCAAATGAGAATATGAAGAAAAGAGTGAAACACCAGCAAGACTTCAGAGAACATGAAGTTAAATATATAGGAAAGACAAGCCACTTAAAATATCTCTAAGAATACAAACTTTTTTTTTTTTTTTTTTTTTTTTAGGTTCAAAATACTGCAAGTTTTACATAGTTTAAAAGGGTCAATAGAAGATTTAAGATAAGTGAAAGTGACAGTTGAAAGCTCAAATTTACTATATTAGTTTGAAAAGCATAAAATCATCACATCACCGCCCATGGATGCAATAGCAGGAACTTCAGAGAATCATCTTCCCAGTACTAAACTGAATTTGTAACCAAAAGGATCTGCAAAAAATAAAGTACCAAAAGGGATAAAAAAAAATAACACATAAAGTTGTCAAGAATGCTAAAAATAATTGTATTTGGTTAATTTTTCAAGTTAATAATGGAATATATGAACACATTCAATACATCGAAATGAGAAAAGCTCAAAACTAAAAAAAAATTGAAATATTATGAGGTAAATACGTGGTACTTAAAAGACTTTTTCATGTAATAACATCAACTGAGTGTATCATTATCTTTACCAGTGTCATGCATGCAATTATGCCTAAAAATAACTCTGAGGAAACGCTTAAGATGGAACTCAAAATTCTGCAATAAAGTTCCTATCAAGTTAATTTATTTAATGGACCATAAACGGGGATAATATTGCAGAGACAAGAAGGTGAAAAGGGGAAGTATACTAGGGGAAAAAAAAATGAAGAACAAAAGAAGATAGGGAAGAAAAAGAGAATATTTTACTAATTCATCAGAAGCTACCCATCACAAAAAACTATGGCTTATTGGTTTATTTTATAGAGTTTTAAGAACAACAAACTAGAGAAAATAAATAAAACATAAAATATAAAATAAAAGATCAATGCTAATATTAATAAAAGATATTAACTAATTTTCCGTGATCCATAAAAAATTAAATATTTAGTCTCTTCATAAGCCAAATGTGTCAAAAATCATGCATATGACTGCGTCATCATTCTCCCACAATTGAAGAAAAATCGATCCCGTCGACGTGGACTAGAGATAGATATCTAGGATGACCGGATGCAATCTCTTGCATTTGTCCTTGTTGGTCTGCATGACGTTAGATGATGGTTAATTTTTCCGTTGACAAGATTGTGACAAAACCATCCAGTTGTGCTTACAATATCATCAACAATAGTAACATCAATCTCATCCCCGCAATGAACAAGCGGAAGAACCTTCAGAATAGAAATACCTGCATGAGTAAGACTAGACAAAGCAAGGAGGCTAACAAGTAATTTGATACAACATTCTCCAATATTTCAATGATTAGGTATATCTAGTAAATAAGAATTCGGTTTTCAAGGATAGAACAAGGGCCTATAGCTTATGAGTGGAGTTTCATGAAGGAACTAAGCAGGAATACTGAGCAAATTCCAACCATTACAAAAACACAACTACTAAGATCTTTAAGGCATACAATAGAGATCAACGACAAGCTTAAAATTGGAATTATTTGTACGCACGCACGAAATAGGTGCCAAAACTCCCATTTGCTAATTATAAAGAGGTTCTGTTATAATTGTTTCAGCTTTGTTGATTCATACAAACAGATAAAATTTGGGAGACACAGAAGCTTCCCCAATTTCTTCCTACGCTAGTTACTGCAAACATCAGAATAACATAAAAACTAGTAAATCCCATAATACCTACTCCAGTCATTCTTAGAATTACCCCTGATGAGAAAACAAATATATAACAGTACTATTCTGAAGCAGCTGTAAATCGTAGATATCCTTTGATAAGTTTAAAATATGAGTGGCCTTCATGTAAGTGAAGTCTTCAGAAAAGCAGCACAGTCAAATGGCAAACAAATATTCCGGACGGTAGCATATAATTAATATTGAAATACATTGAGATAAAATAAAACAGTTTTGTTCATAGCCCATGCTTAAAAAAGAATATAAAAATATCTGCAAATACACAAAGAAACCAATATTAGTGGTGTCTCCTACCCCAATGATAAAGGAACTTGCATGAATACTAGGGGGTTTCGGCTTGAACTATACTACTACAATTTCCAAGCGGGGTGGGAAAAATTGTGGTTTCTATGGATAAATTTAAAAAAAAAAAACGCAAAAACCAACATTCTTTTCATAGGTAAATACTTAAAGCACATGCATGCCAAATTCCCAAAAACAACTTACACCTGCATATCGTGCTATCTATTTGATGAAAATGTGCTGTACTTTACAATTTATCCTTTAGCCAAAATTGCATCAAACCTACCCTTAATTATCTAAAATGTAACATTCAAAGTATAAAACTACAAAAATCAGGCAGGCATGTTTTCCATGCATGAAATAGAAACCCAAAAATTACAGCATGATAATTAATTTAGGTATAAAAACAAATCAGGATCATTAATCAGAACAACGTTAGAAAATTTCAGCTAAATAGTGAGCTCCTGCTTCAACTTTCCCGGTATTTTTATGAGACCGTCTACCAGGGAACTTCAAATTCATTTAAATTAGAATACTAAGAACTACACCTTAGAAACAGATTATGGATATATGGTGTCTCAAACATTACTAACATTTTTACTTCACACTAACTACAATCCATAGGTAAGCTTCATCTGCAAAAACTGTAAAAATAGAAGCAACTAAGAATTTGCATGGCAAATGACATTTTAAAATGAAAAACTAGCCTGACCCTTGTTTGTTCTCCCGAGAAAAGTCACCAATAATAACAAAAAAAGGAATCTAACAAAAATTTGTGGCGATGGGATTTAAAAAGCCCTGCAATGAACTTAACTCTCATGTTTAAAATTTGTGAAACTTATCAATGCTGTCAAAAAATGGCACACGCAAGACATACATCAAAGATCTATTATCTAAAAATGTTTCTTTACTTTCCCACCCAATAATGACGCAAAGTTTTCGTGTTTCCATAACAAATTACTCTCTCAAAGACAATTCCACGCTTTTGAGAGGGTGAAAGTACCAAAAGAGCACCCAGAGCAGAAGATGATCAAGTTCAGATCATCAAAGCAGTTATGCTTCAGAAGCTCTGCTGAACAGCCAAAAGCCAAGTAAACAGTTGTCCTCCAAATCTTATATATGACATACAACAAGTATTAGTTGCAACAGTAAGATAATGAACCATAACCATGCTTCTATGGGTGCATCACAGTAACTATCACAACGAATTTCAAACAATGCAGGAAAGATTAGACGGGAAGACCAACGATAATGCCAGTGACAATGGAAATATGGAGCTAACATATAAAACTCCAGCCTCTTACCTACTGACCAATGTAACTTCCAAAACCACCCATACGTCCAAGGCCCTGCTGGTTCCTAGCTGCATTACTATAGCTTCCCTGCATCTGCGGTGATGCACCATAAGTTCCAGTCACACCTGCAATCACATTACCTCCAGCTACCTGATTCCGATAAGCAGCCTGCATCCCAAGCACCCCGGCATTTGCCACTGACCCTGCAGAACGGGTCACCAAAAGTATAGGTTACAAGTTTATAGATAAGCTTGTATACATCTACACCAAGTTTTCTCTCAAATGGGAAAAGAAATAAGATTATTTTCAAATTTCGTAACAATTCCCGGACAAAATTTACCAAAATGGCCTTTTTTGTTGTAACATGTAAAACTCAAACTTCAACCAAAACATTACCAATTCCAGGATTGAGTCCTGCTACAGCAGTGATGGTAGGCTGAACAGCATGTTTATATCCCACTGAAGGTGGAGCTATGAGATGTCCAGGTCCTCCAACCGAAGAGGTAACCCTACCAATTGATCCAGCTCCATCACTCCTGCCATGTTGAGGCCCTTGAACTGCAACTGCACTCTGACCCTGCTGCATCACAGTGTACTGCACAACACCATTATTGGCCATATGAAATCCAGGCTTGTTAAGCTTTGGGCCATCAATCGCCTTCTGGCAGTGCAAGATATGACCTTCGAAATTCTTATAAGGTTCCTCCAAGGCCTTCTTCGCACTTTCAACTGACTTATAAACGAAGAGGCAGAATCCCCTTGGTTTACCAGTAGCCTTATCCAGACCTAAAGGCCCTTCCTCTATCTCCCCGTACTTTGAAAAGAACTGACGAATCTTCTGCGGATCGAGCTCAGGTCCGACATTGCTAATATAGATCTTACGCTGAGTGTACTCCAACGGTGGCATAGGTGTTGTCGGTGGCCCCGCCGATGCGAGCTGGCAGGCAGCCATTCTATTACCAATTTTCTTCTGCGGTTCCTTTAACGCTCGGCGGGCACCGCTCCGGTGCTTAAAAAGGATGAACCCATAACCCTTGGACCTACCTGTGACCTTGTCGACGATGGCGTTGCAGTCCTCAATCTCCCCGTACTGCCGGAAAATATTGGTGAGGATCTCCGCGTTGGTATTCCATCCGAGACCATGAACGAAGATCTTCCTGTGGGAAATATCGAGGTCGGCAGTCTGCCGGATGGACGACCACAAGTCGGGGTACTTCGAGACAGCGCCGCAGAGGATCTCAACCAACTGGTCCTTCGAGAAAGGCTCGACAAGATTCCGCAGGGACTCAGGGTTATACTCATCGTCGTTGTCATCGTCTTCGTCGTCGACCAGGTCAGAGGGGATCTCGCTAACGGGAGCTTCGTCGATGCCTGCAGTTTCTGGAGCGGGATCCAGGGTTTCAAGATTAAGCGCCTTGGGCTCACCCTCGTGGAGCGGCTCCTCCATGTCTTGTTCATTCACCGGCTGCGATGGTTCCACTGTTGATTCTTCGCTGTGAAAGGCAACCACGGGTTCTTCCCCCACGGGCTCCTCCTGGACGGCGGCCGGTTCGCCGGATGCGGCGGCAGCTGGATTTGCCTCGACGAGCCTTCTTTTCTTCGCCATGGAAGAGGATTGTGAGTGGGTTCGAAGAGCTTGGTCGGCTAGGGTTTAGGTGATTCGATACTTCCGGTAAGATGACGCGGATGAGGACCGAGTGGTCGAGTAGGCAATTTAACTCACGGGCGCGCCGCTAGCCTTTTTTATTTGAAAGCTTTACTTCTAAAGGCCATGTTTGGTTTGGTGGAAGGTCTAAAAATAGTACTAATTTAAAAAAATAATAATAAATAAATAAATTTTTTAAATTATTTTATTAAAATTTTAATATAAAAAAATATTATTTTATTTTATATATTGAATAATTTTTAATAAAAAAATTTATTTATTTTACATTTTAAATTAAAATATTAGAATTAATAATTTTGATTTAAAATGTCAAATAAATTTGATATTTTTATTAAAAATTATTAACTATATAAGATAAAATAATATTTTTTATATTAAAATATGTATAGAATGATTAAAAAAAATATTTATTATTATTATTTTTTTAAACTCATATCATTTTGGTCCTCGCGCCAAACAGTTATTATTTATTTTTACATATTTTATTTATGAGTAAATTACATTCAGATTTCTGAGTTTAACACTTAATAACGCACAAGTCTATGTTTTTAAAATTACAATATCAGGGTCCCTAAGTTTTAATAAATTATCAAATAAGTCTTTTTTTATTATTATTAATTTTTTTTAAAAATTATCATTATACTCCCTCCCCTTGTCTCTCTCCTCTCGATCCCCGCACACGTCGCACACGTCGCGCGGAGAGTGCCGCTTGTAAAAAAAACTTCTTTGAAGTCAAGGTTTTTATTTATGCATACTTGCGAAGGTTTTGCTTATAATTTTTTATTTGATTTTCTAGTTAAATAAATCTTATTTTCTCTCATATTTACTTTTTTTGTTTACTAAGTTAAAGCCTCACAATCTATTCATTTTAAGTAATGACAGTATAGCTTGTTTAATCAATTGCTTATAATTGAGTAAATTAATTAGAGTTTAAAGTTTAACTCAAACTTCATTACTTATTATAAGCAAGGTTAGATGAAGATTTAGTTTAACTCAAATTTCTTAAATCCTCTCATTTTTTCTACGGTTGGACTCAGGTTATCATATGCTATTGGTTAAAAAAAAATACATTTTTGTTCTTATTCTACTTTATTTGCTTATTATAGAAAGTCTACTTGACTACTTAATATTTTATAGGAATAATTACCTACATGACACACAATTTAGTTTTATTTATGTCTTATCTATCCATTCTTAGTTAATTACGCTATGCATACTTAAAATATTATAAAATCTTACATACGCACATTTGAGTTAAAACTTAATCAAAATCTATTTGAAAAAAAAATTCTGTTAGTAAATCATTAAAATTATATTTTTACTCTTAATGGTATATATTTTTTCTCTTCCTCAATACCACACTAAAGCGTTAATTTGTCCTAAAATCAATTCACGTCGTGGATGTCTCCTTCCTTTGCCGCCACCTAAACATTAAGATTTTAAGATTTTCACTCAAAATATATTTAAATATCCTTAAAATAATATGATGAACGGACCAGATTTTTTGTAACTAACTATAATTAGGTTATTGAAAAATTATGATTACTCATTATAATAGAAATAAGTTAAAATGTGTGTATGTAAGATTTTATAATATTTTGAGTGTGCATAGCGTAATTAACTAAGAATAGATGGGTAAGGCATAAATAAAATTAAATTGTGTGGCATGTAGGTAATTATCCCTATTTTGTATCTATTCTTTATATTTTGTGGTAGCCCATAAGCTATTAGATAATTCTTATATATTATCTAAAATATCTTCACGGGCCACATCAACCCAAAATGTGGTGATTTCATTTCATTCCTTTGTATTTTGTGTCTTATTTTTTATGAATTTTGGCTTTATATTGCTCACCATTTTAACTTGAAATTTTTTTTAATGGCTTGATATAATGTGTGATGACTATCCCTTAAAAATTTTAAGTTATGATCATTTTATTTCATATTTTATTTTCGACTTGTCTTTGTTCCTTTGTGCCTGTCAGTGTTAGAAGCTTTCAAGCAAAAGCTTCTCTCCTCTTTCAAACGAATAGAACATGCACTTAAATTTTTTTTCTTGCTTTTGCTTCCTAGCTTTCCTACAGCAAAAACTCTTAAGGCTATACTTACAAAGCTTTTGAAGGAGAACTTAAGGGAATGAGTTTGTGGTATTTTTTAAATGACAAGAAGCTCATTTTCTCTTTAGTTCTTTCTTTTTCAGCTTCTATAATTTTTTGTATTGCTGTTTTGTCCTGCATTATTACTGTGAACCTTGAGTTTCATGATTTTGTTTGCTACAATTTACTAAATAATCTGATTTTTTTAATTATTATTAAAAGAGCACAAAGTGGTATTCATCTCCAACCTCTTGAATTTATTCATGCTCACTGTTTTCTAATACGTGCTATTTTTAAAATTTATTTCAATATTTTCTTGGCAACTTTATATGCATATAGAACTCTTCATTATAATATTTCTACTTATTTAAAATTATAATTTAAGTTAACTAGACTAGAAAATTCTCTCTTTATTTTCTTATTATTCTCCTTGTATGGAGCATGTAGTTGTGTAGGTTTGCTCGGCATTGATTCATATAAAAAGTCATAAAGATTTAGGAGATTTGCTCGGCTTTGGTTCCTGTAAAAAGTCGTAAAATTTGTATTGGGTTTATATGACTTTCGTTCTCATAAAAATCATGATAATTTAGTCTAAATTCTCACTTGAGGAGTATAGAGAGTGCAATAGGCAGGAAACCAAACCATTATAAATCCTCTTATATTTTGTTGGTATGATCGTAACAAAATTGATATATTCTACTTTAAATTTAGGGGGCGCTTGGCTCATTGTTATTTTGGTGTTATGTTATATAATCTAGGTGTTATGGTATTTAGATGTCATTTTTTGACTAATAATTTTATAATCTAATTGAAGATTATTTATAGATGTCATTAAACCAAATAATTACCTTTTTTAGATAACATAACATAACATCAAGATAATATTAAATCAAATGCCTCCTTAATTTAAATTCTATCAAAATTAATACTTATATATAAAATTAATATAAATACATAAATTACATTTTTAGTTATTTTTCATTGTCCATTTGCCATACTGTTATTTTATTACTGAAATTAATTATCTATTCTACAATTTTTTGTTTTATTACTTATTTATTGTGCTGTTGTTATATTTCTAAAATTAGTTATCTATTTTATATTTTTTATTTTTTTTGCTCATTTATTATACTGCAGTTTAATTTCTAAAATTAATCATCTGCTCAGTTCTTTATTAGTTTTACTATATTTATTTAGTTAATTAATATTAATTAATCTAAATTCATCTGCCTCTTGGGAAATCATTGGGCCAACAAAATATATATCATTTAGTTAATAAAAAATTTACATAAATAATAAAATTATTTAATATACATATTTATTGTATTATATTATTTTTTCATAATTAAAGTGAAAAATATTTTAAATTTATTATAAGGTTCTGCAAAAAAAGTGCATTCATTGAATAAAAAATCACATTTATTTTTTGTTTTCAAAAAATTAAAATTTTGTGAGATTCTGACACTGTTGTATCTGGATCCGCGTCGACTCATTTGGAGCGCACACATGAAAGCCTACGTGACATCAGCGTCACTGAAGGCATATCACTCCGAACAGCATACGTCGAAGAGGCCGAGACGAACAGCTGAGGCCGATACTGACCGGCATCCAGGCGTAGCATCGGGGACCATACTGCTTTCAAGAGGTATGGGTCTCTCTATCCTCAGACCGCGCCGCCCGTACATCGTACATCTGAGGCCAGGGCGTGGTCGCCTTTTAGGCATTGATAGTCTGACCATGGATTTGAAGCCAATTCTGTTGAAGTGACTCCATAGGGTTGACCAGGGTATAAGAATCTCACTGTAACAGGAAAAAAGGATCCGGCCTTTTGGGCTGATTCTTCTTCTTCTTCAAACCCCCCATCTTTTCTACTGTAATCTCAGGTAACTTGATTTTAATGGAAATCTTTGAAGCCTCCTCGAAAGGAGCCGTGGTTTTTCCACTTAGCCGGTTTTCCACGTACAAAATCCTTTGTTCTGGTTGTTTTCTAGTCACAATAATTTGATGCCCTTATGCAGGATCAAACCCGATCTCTTCTATCACCCATGGAAGACACTCATGGCAAAAACCCCTCACAACCGGGTGGACAGCAGGCAACGCGCCTGCCCCAAGACAACGCTACCATGAACGATTGACAGCTCCAAACATCAACGAACACAGTGGCCATGCTTTCCCAAACGATGAACACCTTCCTCGCTAATCTTCCGGCCCTCCTCCAGCAGCAGGGGCCTCTTCCTCTAGCTCTACCTCTCGAAGGCCACAGCCGACTGTGGAGCGTCTCGAATTGCCTACTGAAGAGGCCAGCACCCACGCTACCGCCGAAAGCCGGTCCGAGGTGTATCCTCTGGCTCCCCCATAATGGCGGCGCCGGCACCACGCGCCTATAAGGCTCCCAGGGTCGGCGATTACGACGGCCTCACCGACCCGGCCCAGCACGTGAAGCACTTCGAGGACGCCTTGGCAATGAGAGACCTTATCTCAGACGCGTATAAGTGTCGTCTGTTCTAGAATACTCTGACGGGCCTAGCGCTGGATTGGCTCGACAAAATCCCCCAGAGCTCCATCCAAAACTTCCTGCAATTCTCCGAGCAGTTCCGCACCAGATTCGGAACCTCAAAGGCTACCTCCCGAACAATCCATGAGCTTTGGCAAATAAGATAGGCTCCTGATGAATCATTGCGTAATTACGTAGACCGGTTCTCGAAGATGAATGCGGAGACAAAAGACACTATCGACGACAGATCAACTATGATCTTCGTCCACAGCATTTTGCCCGGGGAATTATACGACTCTTTCGTCGACGACATGCCAAAGACACTGATAGAGGCTAGGGCCCGCGTCGAAAAATGAATCCATCTCGAGGACGTAAAGGACCTCAAGTCAAAAACCAAGCAGGAGGGCACCTCGCCCCAAGATAAGAGGGGCAAGACTCCGAAGGCGGACTCCAACACTCCCAGGAGAAACTTTCGAGACCGAAGTTTTCCTCACCCACGGAAAACGCAAGTTCGAGGGTGACTCCCCACATCTTATGACAATGGTCTACATCATTGAGGAAATATTCTCAATCCTCAGCGATAAGGGGTTCATCAAGAGCCGTGGTGAACGCCAACCACCTCAACCTGGCGAGGACCCCATGAAGTTTTGTAAGTTTCACCAGCGCTACGGTCACCTCCTCTTCGGGCACTCGTCAACGAGTATATAGAAAACGGCTACTCATGGCCGAGCGGAGATGCTTTTCGACAAGACGACGCCGACGCTCTGACTCCAAGAGCAGAAATCCATTTTCCTTCGCTTTCCTCTCTTGCGCCATGGCTTCCTTGGTAAGCTGCTCCACTTGACGCCTTACCACATCCAGCGTATCGGCAGCCCGAGCGCCGAGTCTGATCACCGAGTCAGACCTCCCTTTGGGAACGACTCTCGGGGTCATCCCGAACACCTTCCCCAGACTCCTCGATGCTCTGACCAGCAGAAGCTGGCCCCTCGGCGTCGGAGCCCGTCTTGTCTTCAAGCCTCTAGCGCTGCTCTTCGGGATCGTCACTGACCTGCACGTCATCTATGTATGCCAGGTCATCCTGACCCTCCTCGAAAATAAGAGGCGTCGCCGAAGAAGCGCCCTCCACTGACGCTCCAAGCACTGGCCGTCTCTTCTTCGCTGGAAGACGAGAAGGCCCCGGCCGGTCATGGGGAACCCTCTTGTTCCCAATCTGTCGAAGTCGGAACCAGCCTAGTTCGAGCTCTGGCTGACCTGCAAATAACACAGGCACAGAATCAGAACCGAAAGGAGGAAAAGGGCAATCGCCGAAACCTTACCTGTATAAACCCGCACGTCATCTTCAAGCTTGCGCAGGTAGTCCTCTGCATCGTGCACACATTTTCGAATTTCGTCCATTTCCTGAAAACGTGGATCCTCAAAACCAACTCCTTCCCCCAAAAACCTCGCCTCACCTACCTTTCGTGGAACGACAAAACTCACTCCGTACGATTTTGGCGAAGAAAAACTTTTTGTACCAATCTGCGAAACCGGTGTCCCTAACCTTGAACATCTGACAATACCTGCCCTTCAAGATGAAGCACCCGTGCAGACGAGGTTCGCTTCCCACCAAAAGACCGCCTTAAAGATATCAATATCCCAGGGGATCTGCCCGCGTCGCAGCTCCTTGATGAGGCTATAGATCATGGTGATCACGTTCGGCGGGAGCAGCATGAGGACGATGCCGAAGTGGTTGAAGATGTTCACGAACTCCGATTGGAAGGGAAAGAACAGCCCGCCGTGCAGGTGGTGGAGGCACACTGCAATCTTTTCTTTCGGCAAGGTCCTGAACCTTCCTTCCACCAACGGATACTCCAACCCAACCTCCAGGTTCCTCCCCCACACCTGCTGCACCTCTGTCTCGAAGGTGTGAGGAGGAAGGACACAGAGCTCACCCCGAAGAGCGTGGTAATCACTTCACATTTCCTTCGCTCTGCTCCGCAATTTTTTAACCATTGTGAACCCAGAAAAATGACAGTAGTAGAGACCCATAGTTGGGCTAAAGACCTTTTTATATCCTGAACCCCGACGGTTCCACTCCCCGAGGATGGCCTCCGACAGTCTAATCCTAAGGACTCGGGCCTGCCTGGTGCACGCGCCTCACCTCTTTTCTCCCAATAGTCACATCAAAATAAAAAATGAAAAGGGAGGCACATTTCACAAAAGAAACATTTCATTAAAACCCTTCTTTTATAATTCGCCCAAAAAAAAAAAGAAGAGAGAAGAGAAAAAGAAAAGACCACCGCCGCCCTAAGGAGAGAGCCCGAATTCCGACTCCGCAAGGAGACCCCGAACTACTCGTGCGAACTCCCTTCGATGGCGGGTCTCTTCCTCCAGCTCTTCGACTCGGGCCGCCAGAACAGCCCTCTCCTTCTTCAGTTCCTCGATTTCGGCCACCGCCGACTCTAGGTCACCCTCGAAGTGCACTTCGACTCCAGCTCCATGATCGTTTTCTCTGCCTCAGATGGCTCCAGCCTGCGAATAAGGGAAAGCGCCTCCTCCATCTTCTGTTCGAGCGCTGCCGCTTGACCCTTGCTAGCTAGCCGCTTTTCGACCTGGTCAAGGTGCGAACAGATGCTGCGTGCGAAGAACTGCGCGTTCGAACTACCAGAACTGGGTCCCTTCTGGCCACCCCCTGACGAGATCTCCGGACCAGCTAAGGGTCCCGAAGGAGACGAGATAGGGGTCAGAGTGATGCGGTCCCACAACGGCACAACAGGGGCCTCCGTGGTCAGAGGAACGGAAGGCTGACTCTCCATGCCTTCTCCCACCGATGCACTTCGTCGTCCGCCACGACGGTACTATCCACCGGGGGGGCCGCGTGAACGCCGCCTTGGAGGGATCTGGACGTCGCGCGTGCACCTCCCCCCTAGTTGGAGAGACGGATTCGTGGCCTCTTCGGCGCCTCCTCATGAGCGGGTGGCCGTCTTACGCTCGCTTGACCTGATTGAGCGGGACCCCCAGCATCAGGAGGCTCATCCCGAATGAACCCAGCGACACTAGAAAACATGGACATCATCACTCCAGGAGTCCCAACCGACGTTCCACAGGCATTTATACAGATTCCAGAAGCCCCACGTGGCACCTGGGCACGCGCATCAATGCGCTTCATGACTATCGGAGGAGCAAGTTGCATCTGAATTCGCACCGACTCATCTGGAGCACATATGTGGAAGCCTACGTAGCATCAGTGTCGAACATAAGGCATATCACCCCTAACAGCATACGTCGAAGAGGCCGAGACGAACAGCTGAGGCCGATATTGACCGGCATCTAGGTGCAACATCGAGGACCATACTGCTTTCAAGAGGTATGAGTCTCCCTGTCCTCGGACCGCGCCGCCCGTACACCATACATCTGAGGCTAGGGCGTGGCCGCCTTGTAAGTCTTGATGGTCTGACACTAGAATTGAAGCTCATTCTGTTGAAGTGACTTCACAGGGTAAACCAAGGTATAAGAATCTCACTGTAACGGGAAAAAGGGATTCGACCTTTTGGGCTGATTCTTCTTCTTCTTCTTCTTCAAATCCCCCAACTTTTCTACTGTAATCTCAGGTAACCTGATTTTAGTGAAAATCTTTGAAGCTTTCTCGAAAGGAGCTCAGCCAGCTTTTCACGTACAAAATCCTTTGTTTTGGTTGTTTTCTCGTCACAACAGGCACTAACGCATTTTTAACAGCATTGGCTATTCAATCATTTAATCATGCCGTCTCCATGAGCAACTTTGTGGGCTTGTTTTTTTTTTTCAAGTGACACATTTTAATTGTTATATATATATATATATTATATACATATATAAATGTAAAAATAATTAAAATTGTGAAATAAATATCCAATCGTTCGCCGCCACGTGTGAACGCGTGGCCCCGCGCACACGTGGGGGCGATTGGTCGGGTGCCGGATGGCGCCGCCTAATGATTTTTCGGGTCACCATCTTTCCTCAGGATATATAAACAGTCTCGTTCGTTTTCCCATTTAGGCGTCGATCACTTTCTTTCGCTTCCCAAAAACCCTAATCCCGCCTTCCCTCCGTCAAAACCCTAATCCCAACGACGGGCTGAGATGGCAGCCCCGGCGATCCTATCGCCATTCTCTTATGGACCGGCACGAATCTAGTTCCTTTTTCTCTGGTAGAACCTAACCCTGTTTCGATCGTCATTACCAGACGTTTTCAGTTTTGTTAACCCCCCATGGACAGCGGCGTGGATCTAGCGGAGGGTGCGGCTGGGGGGCGGGAGGAGAGGAGGAAAGGAAAAGGCGGATCTCGGTTGGCTTGGAAGAAGCCGGTGACGTCACCAACGGGGTCGCATCCCGCCGAAGCGGCAAATTTGGCTGAAGAACCAGTTATTCGAAAGGATTTGTGGCCAGCTTTGGGCGATTCCAGTCCGAAGAGCTCCGTGGGCAGCGGTGGGTGGCCAGCTGCTTCGCCTATGGCTGCGGCAGTGAACGTAGACCCGAACATGCGAAGCGGGCCGCCGGCTCCGTCCTGTCCTCCTATGCCGGTCGTTTTCTTTTTCTTGTTTACTTCATTACTCGGTGCTTTACTTGATAGTAGACGCATCTTCGGTATGTCCAACACCTTATTTAGTGTTAGAAGCTCTAGACTAAAATAGTGGCTTCCGTACTGATGGGCACGAGATGAAATCTCCGGAATTCCATCCACCTCACTTCCATTTTGGCTCTGGAGGAATACATTTCCCATGCTAGACCCTGATCGAACTCAATTTGATGATGCAAACTTGCTATTATAAAATTAGCAGAGGAACTCATTCGTGCTTTCTTTGTCGTACGTGTAATTGGCGTACTTTTAGAATCTACTGTTAGGAATAAGTCTTTTTCTGGTGATTTTTTTTCTCATTTTTGCATACTCACAACATTTGATGTGAAAATCTGAAGACGTCTTTGTGGAGCATAGATAAATGTGGATGTGCATTGAAGACAATTTGTCAAATGCCCTCATATTCACTTTCCTAAATCATTAGCTTGGAAAGTTTGGCTTCCACATATAGCGACAATACCTTGTAATATCTTTGGATTTCAATTTCCAAGATTTGTGAGATATATCTTTAGCACAAAATGAAATTTTGACACATCACATGATATTGTTTAGTAGCAGTTAGCGAGTCGTAAACTTTTTACTACTTTGATATTCCCTTCCAAAATTGACAAAAAATGCTTGACCTTTGCTTTGAGAGAAATACTGCCTTAGGCAGACCAGTTAGCATGATATGAAAGCTGTGTTGGCTGGAAATATAAAGGATTTATTTTTGAACTGTCATCAGATGAAAGTTATTTGATCCTTTTTTACATCTTTAGATGGACCATGCTACAAATGGGCCTGTGAAGAGTTAGTAGTTCTGGCATTTTCACGGTTAATGACATACTTAGAATTTATTCCCTTACTGGGCTACTAATTATCCAGTAAATGTGTCTCAAGTTGTAGTACATTTAATTTGGTATATATAGACATATATTCCAACATTATGTACGAACATAATGTTTCTGTTGAACGCGTGAAGTGGCACTTTATTGGAATTTTTGGGTTAAAAGCAGCTAAGTGATGATGGATTTTGAATTTTATAACATTGAATATGTTCTTTACATGTGAACAATGTATTAAAAACAGCAGTTGAAGCTGTTTTATAAGAAGGCCTAGTGTTTTGTGCTTGTAGTTAGTAAGATATTGACGTTTGTTTTGATTTCTATTTAGTTATTCAAATCTAATGACTTTGTTTAAATGTGCAAGTCTTCGATAGATATTTATGTTATGCAAGAATGCTACATAAGCAAGATAAATTGAAAAAGCTACCTATGCGTGAAACAATAGCTTTTGAAGCTTCTGGATACCTGCAGAATGCTGATTGATCAAGCTTTGCTTTGATAATTGCCTTGAATCTGTGGAACTCATCATATCTTTAGTTGCAGGGATCAGTTGGCCAACGCAGAGCTGATGGATCTGTGGGTGGCAATCTTTCAAATAAGCAATATGCCATGCATACCCCTAAACCCGTGTCTAGGGGTAATGGCCCTGTAGATGGAATGACACAATTCCCTGGTCCTATTCCTTTCCACCAGCAGCCAGCACCACCTATGATATTTCCCATGGTACCTCCACCACCTCTCATCACTCAAGAATGTGTTTATCAGGCTTTTCCTCCCCCCTTTGCAAGCGAACAATTCATTGTTAGAACTGGCAGCGATATTCCCATGTCGCCCTTTTTACAATCTAGTCAAGCTGGTGGGATTGAGGGCCAAAGATATCTTCAACCACCAGCACGAGGTGTCCTCAGAACTTGGTACCCTCATATGAGCAACAGTATCGATGGATCAAGTAATGGGCAAAAATCTCCTAGTCGTCCTAATCAAGTATGGCGCTACCCTAGGCCTCTTAATCCAAGAGACAACATAACTATGCCGCAGGGCATTGTACCTAAGACATTTGTCAGGGCACTTCCACCATATTTTGGTCCGTCACCGAGATTTTTTGGTGGGCCTGGCTTTCATGGTATAATCTCACATCTATGATATTATTATTTTTTGTTTACATTATGTTAGTTGTATGGTTTGTCCCTTGAGATTTTTTTTTCTATTGCATAAATTTTATCTTGTTTTTACTTCAGGTACTCCACATGTGTATTTTTTCCCTGCTGGCCCTGGGGATATGATTAGGGTTCCTCCTCGTTTTGTCTCACCAGCATGTCCACCACCACCACCTCCACCTCCACCTGCTGTCCCTATTACACCAGAAGAAGCAATTCTAAGGGCTAATGTAGTTAAACAGATTGAATACTACTTCAGGTTGGTCTTCTCTTACTTAATGTTAAGACCTTATCAAATAGTAGTTAATCACGTGGACATTAAGTATGAGCTGAAGGGCTAAGGTTGTTTGCTTTGGCATTCATGCTTACCTTGAAGTTTGCTATATAAAATTCTTCCTAAAAAAAGCCACTCACTCACCCTGTAACNTTTCCTTTTTGCAGTGATGAGAATTTACAGAAGGACAGCTTTCTCATTTCTTTAATGGATGAGCAAGGATGGGTCTCTATATCAAGAATTGCTGACTTCAATAGGGTATGCTTAATCACACTTGTAACCATATATTGTGTCATAAGCAGCTTTTATTGATCTTTTGTTGATCTTTTTTGGCACTTTAAATTTTTTTACAGGTTAAGAAAATGACAACGAACATACCCTTCATTCTAGATGCATTGTTGAGCTCAAATGTTGTGGAAGTTCAGGTTTCACTTAATAATGTCATATGTGATTTCTATTTTCCTTGGTAACTCGGTAAAGCTATATGTCTAAAGCCATATAAAGTACTTTCTAATAAATGTTTACACCTTTGTTAGAATGAGAAGCTTCGGAGGAGGAATGACTGGCCAAAATGGATTTATTCGCCAAAGTCTGAGTCAGTTGATGCTCAACTACCTATCAGCAGAGAGAAAATTTTGAGAAATAATGATCCGGGAGGAAGCATGATTGATGAGTGGAGTAGTTTATGTATTTCTTGTAAAGAGGGAGCTAGCCAATTTTCCTTCGGCAGTGATCTTTCTATGTTTGAGGCTAAAAATAACATCTCTTTCTCCAATATTATTGAAGTTAAGACTGGAGGTGATGAGTCCAGCGAACTTGCATCTGCCTCATGTTCAGAAGATCTTGAAAAGGATGCTAGTAGTAGACATAATTGTGCCCTAGAGGATGTTACAGTTGGTAGAATATCTCCTGTTGAATCGAGTCTCATAGCTAAATGTATCATTTCTGAAAGTTCCCAGGTAAACCCTGGCCCCGCCCTTGTTAATAATCTGGAAATAATGGACGAGAAGGCATTTATTGGAACAACAGATGAAATGTCAAATCCACCATCTTCTTCAAGTATTCCTTCCAGCTTTACTGGGGAACAGAGCACATTCTTACTTGACGAGGAATTAGAATTAGAACATACAGTAAACCAGAAGAACCATCATTTATTAAATAAGAGGTAACTGTTTGAAACTTTGATTTGCTCATGCTAACTCCATTATTAACCATCAAGTTTGGAGCATGCTAACAAACCGGAGAACCCTTTATTTGTCCTTTTTTTGTACATAGGTTTTAGTCTAACCTATGAAAAATGGAGATGAGTTTAATAATATTCAAATATATTTTGATGACTACATTATTCCTGAACATTCTCTGGTGTTCTTCTTAACCAAGCCCCTAAAATACAAACTAAATTGTGCTTTCATGTTCCATGTCAAGGATTGGAGTAGAAAAAACTACATAAATTTTAAGTGTCCACTAATAACTTCAGTCTTTTTTTATTATTTTTCTAACTTGTAAAACACTTATAATATTTGCTTGTCTCTCCGGTGAGATGTGTTATCTGTCATCTAAAACGATTCTTTTTTGATGAGGAGTTAATTGCCTGAGTACCATCCTCTGCTTAATTTCTTTTAATAGTAGTGTTGATTTTTCAATTTAGCCTGCAGTTAAAGGCTGTAGGTCTTTAAATATTTTTCTGTTATTTTTCCGCCCAGGTCTTGCATTAGCTGGATGAGCTTTTAATATCCTAGCAGGTTATGAATATGGCTTAGTTTTTATGTAATGGTGATGACGTTTGCTGCTTATTCTGAGTGTCCTTGTTTAAGAGGTGGCTTAGGCTAATAATTTCTTTTTTTTTCTTTAATTTAGAAAGCTATTATTCAATTTTTTGGCTCTGGGCAACTCAAAGGTTGGGATTCTCTTATTCATAGCTAAGACTCTTGGACAAAAATGATATGTTTTAACAAATTTCCATGCATGATATCCTTATTTCCATACATGTTTGTTGTTTTCATTGTTTTGGTTAATTCAAATAGTTGTTTGTCTGTTTTTGGTTGAAACTGTTTTTTTTGTGGCTGTGTTGTAGGTCAATCATGTGTAGTGACTAGGGATTTTCCCAAGTCTGTGTTTGGTTGGGGGGAGTTATAGGTCCTGGGCCCTTTTTCAGAAGTAGAACATGACCCATTTGGATCTGTCATGGTTTCGTGGTTCCACTTTACTGGCAATTTCACCATGTGTGAAATTAGAGAATGTATGGTCTAGTGGAACTTGTTCCGGATACCTTTCAACATATAATGAGCATTGAGTTAATCCCCTTTCCAATTCTACTATGATTTTTGTATTTAATACTTTTTACATAATTATTTTTGAAGTGCTAAGGAACGTTTCTTAATTCCATTTATTTTCTTTAATCTTGCCAACATGTACCTGATCCCATTATCTGGGATATTTATTATTGCTTTATTGTCCAAATACTTCAACAAATGAAGGATTTTGAGTAGTTATCTAAGAATTCCATAGTCATGAACTTCTTGGTTGTTTATGATTCGCAAATTGAAATCCTTGGAAATTTGTAAATTGGTATAGGTTATATTTCTTCATTTTGAAATTATAATCTGCATAGTTGACCCCAGCTGGTTTGGGATTAAGGCTCAGTTGTTGTTAGTAATTACAATTTGCATGTCCGAACATTTTGCAGTGTCTAGAGTGTTTTTGTTAATTTTTGTTATTTTAGTAAAGAACATAAAAGAATTTAGACCATTGGCCAATCAGTATTCTATGATTTCTAAAATCTGCCAAAGAGAAACGGCAATGATATTTAATTAGTTCTTGGCTATTTCCTATCTCAATGTTTAAGTTTCATCAGCTGCCCTTTCTTAGACCAATATTTGCATTGATTTATCAGATTACAACTTGATTCTGCTTATTTATCGGTTGGATTGCATGATGTCACCTAATTTATTGAAATCCCTATTGAATTAGTGGTATAATGCTAAATAATGGAAAATGTTTGCTAGCTGGCTTATTTCGGTTCACACAAACCTATTGACTATGAGAATGTTATATCCATATATATATATCCATATATATATATCTATATCTATATATATTTTAATATAGATATATATATATGTGTGTGTGTACGCATATGTATGTATGTGTGTATGCATGCATACACTAAACCCAAAACCCAAAATAGAATTTAGGGAGATAACCAAGAAATCTGCATGTGTGTATATATATATATATTATATTTCCTGGTTGTTTCCTTAAATTTTATTTCGGCGTGCTTGGGGTAAGCTAATATATTCTACTGCAGTTTTACTATTTTAATCTGGTAGGCCTTTAAAGCAGGATTGATGATGAGGAAGATGAAGTGGATGTAAATGATCAGGATGTGCAGAGGCTTGTTATTGTTACCCAAGTTAAGGTAGCTATATACTGGATAATTCTTGTCAGCTTATATGCTTATTATTTAGCAAAGTTTGGTTAAGTGAGTCACTCCATTTAAGCACCTTGTGCTTCAATTTTGTTATTAAAATACTTAGGGGGTGTTTGGTTCAGTGTTATCTTGATGTTATGTTATGTTATATTATCTAGAGAATGTAATTGTTTGATTTAATGACATCTATAAATAATCTTCAATTAGATTATAAAATTATTAGTCAAAAGATGACATCTAAACGTCATGACATCTAGATTACATAACATAACACCAAGATAACAATGAACCAAACGCCTCCTTAGTAGTATTGTTAATTGACTTCTTGTGCATATTCCTTTCAGTATTTAGGTGCTCATGTCTTTGCCATTTAATTTCCAAGTAATTAAACTTGTAGATTTTGTCTCCACGGCCTAAAATTTGTTATACAATGAATGGCTTGTGTGGCAACCATTAATTATCTATTGTCAAGTTATTTACGATTCGTGTTCTAACTGTGTGAAAGAAATCAAGAAGTAATGAGTGGTGTAACTTGGAGTCTTCTTAAATGTTTAATCAGGCCTCTTTGCACTTTGAGTAACACTTATTTTTTTGTAATACTTGGCTTAAATACTGGGAAAGGGTTTTCTATGTGTGATCCCAAGGCCTTTTTTGGTTGGGGATTAAACATTTTTAAACTTCCCTAAAAATATTTTTATTAATATTTTATATTTATTTGACATCTTATATAAATTTAAATATTAAAAATTAATTTTATTTCACATTGTACACAAATCTTAATTTTAAAAATTAACTTTATTTTATATTTCACACATGCTCTAATACAAAAATCAATTTTATTTCACATCCAACACATTTCTCAATAATAAAATAATTTTATTTTATATTATAATATCAGAATATATTTTTTTTCTCTTTCTATCTCAAAAAAACTTCAAACATCTTCAAAATATAATATAACCAAACGAGGCCTAAGAGTCACCATGTTGGTTCAAGTCAGTATTGTTCTGAAGTTCTGCTTAGTTTGATAAATCTTTTTGTTTCTTTTTTCTCTATGGAATTTTGGTCTAGGTTTACACGGATTATGTCTCTCTCTGATGATATTTGTTAAATTGAACTGCTTGCAGGATATGAGGATGCATAAAGATGAAATCTCTCTCTTGATGAAAGCAAAGCCTATCTCAAGTGAACTCGCCACTACCATTAATGATGGACTTTATTTTTATGAGCAGGTGACATTTTGTTTCATATGGTAACTTGGCCTACTCTGCGCTCAATCTTTTTCCATACTGTTTCAGGTGAAATACAGTGACTCATTAAATGAGACATTTGGAATTCTCAGCTATCATCATCATCATTTTGGACTCTTTAAGAGACAAAAATGATAATTAAAATAACTTATAAAGTGCATGAATTATTGACTCATAAAATGCAATTGTAGTTGGTTTTTTGATATAATATCCTTGCATTTTGTCATCTATGTACAAGTAAGCATTATCCAGACATGCCATTTAGCATGTGATTGAGCTCAATGACTTGATGTCATTATGATCTTTTTCTTCTTATAATATGATCTTTTCTTTTTTTATATTTCTTCTTTGGTAATGTGATAAATTATTTGGGAAAACAAGGATGTTTCTTGACAGTTCACCTTCTGTTTGGTGATATTTGAACTGAAAATAGAATGGCTGAACATGTTTAAAGTATTTTTGTTCAAATACAATGTAATAGCATGTGTTTAGATATGGCATGATTATAATGTTGATTCTAAACATTTAAACAACAACAACAACAACAACCAAGCCTTAATCCCACTAGGTGGGGTCGGCTACATGAATCCTTTGTTTTCATTGCGCTTTATCAGTTACCAAATTTTTATCTAAGTTTAAGTAACTAAGATCACTCCTTATAGTTTTTTGTCATGTCTTCTTTGGTCTCCCTCTTCCTCTTTGTACATGGGCAAAATCCAGTAACTCAATTTTTCTAACTGGAGCTTCAATTGGCCTACGATTTAGATGTTCAAACCATCGAAGCCGATTTTCTCTAAGTTTATCCTCAATTGGTGCAACACCAACTTTCTTTCGGATATACTCATTTCTCATTCTATCCTTTCGTGTATACACATTCACCTTAACATCCTCATTTCTGCAACATTTATTTTATTTGTATGTTTTTTCTTTGCAGGCCAGCATTCAGCACCATATATCATCGCTGGTCTTACTACAGTTTTATAAAATTTACCCTTAATTTTGGATGGAATTTTTCTATCGCATAACACACCAGAAGCATTTCTCCATTTTACCCAGCCTGCTTGAATCCTGCTAATAACGTCATTATCTATTTCGCCATCATTTTGTATAATTGATCCAAGATATCTAAAGCGCTCACTCTTCTTGACAATTTGATCACCAATTGTCACATCTCCAATATAAGTATTTCTTTCTTGACTAAATGTGCACTCTATATATTCAGTTTTTGATCTACTGAGATGCAAACCTTTAGATTCTAGAGCATTCCTCTAAAGCTCTAGTTTCGCTTTAGCTCCCTCTTTAGTTTTCTCAAT
>JAEMOT010003711.1:341020-421846 GCA_019297695.1 Apostasia ramifera
AATCCTACTGACTTGAGTTCTACTATGATGGACTAGCTTCTTTACCCGCATCCGTCCATAATGTGGGGACCCTTGCTCATTTTTCACTACACCCGGGCGCCGATGCAGCGGCCCTTGCCCATTTTTCATTGTATTCAGGCAATACAGCGCGTCGCTTCCAGGGAACGCCCTAGCTTTAACGCAATTTTCTAAAGGATTCATGTCATGATTGATTCGACAAGTTTTACGCTGGCTGTCGACTGCCTAACGCAACCCTCCGCGTTTCTCATCCGGGACTTGGGATCCGGCAACGGCGCGTTATTCTAAACATTTAAACGTAAACTAAAAAAAAGAACTTAATGGAGTGCAGATATTTGCATTCTTGACTTGTATAATTGATTTTTGCATGTTTAATTGATCTTTCCATAAAGTTCATTAGTGTGATATGTACTCATTTTCCTAATAAGTTTCAGTAAAGGCAATTGAAACAGCTGTTTTTTTCAATGTTTTTTTACTTTTTTTTTTCTTCGTTTTCCTTTTTTTTCTTTTTTCTTCCCATGCTTTTTGCTGATACTTAGCAATTGATCATCTGTGTCATTCTTTCACTATATGTTATTTAAGTTGTCATCCTTGTGGATGCATCATGCATCTATAGGCAATGTGTGTTATTTAAGTTGCTTGTCATCCTTGTGGATGCATCATGCATCTATAGGCAATGTGTGTTATTTAAGTTGCTTGTCATCCTTGTGGATGCATCATGCATCTATAGGCAATGTGTGTTATTTAAGTTGCTTGTCATCCTTGTGGATGCATCATGCATCTATAGGCAATGTGTGTTATTTAAGTTGCTTGTCATCCTTGTGGATGCATCATGCATCCATAGGCAATAACTTTATACCCTTGTTACAAACAGGAACTGCAAGCGAAACAATCTAATGTTCGAAGAAATATGTCTAGGGCAGATGTTGATCTTAGATATTCGAACCTTGGGCGTTCTTCTCCAAATTGTAAAGTCAATGCAAACATTTCTGGAAATAATGGTTTAGAAGATGGAGGACACCATGCGAACTCTCGGAGGCGGCAAAATAAAGGCAATAACAAGTCTCATTTTTCACACCAACAACGCTTATTTCCAAGCAGTTTTAGATCTCATGGCAATGGTCGAAATGGTCATGGAATTGTGTCTGAAAGTCCTCCAAGCAGCTCGGTTGGCTTTTTTTTTGGTTCAACGCCACCTGATAATCTTGGGTAAACTGCTAGGAAATCATTCTCGAATAAGAGTGGTGTTATATTCTTAAATTCTTTAATGATGTTAATTTTTTCCTCTCACATGGGGATGCCTTCTAACTTTACAGTTCAACGCAATCAAGATTAAATGGTTCTCCTCATGGAAACCATTCTGGGAGCAGCCCGCCTCTGGGTTCTACACCTAAATCCTTCCCACAGTTTCCTCATCCAAGCCATCAGCTTTTGGAAGAGAATGGGTTTAAGCATCAAAAGTAATGGCTTTATGTCTATTTGATATTAAGTCACTTCTATCCTATCATTTCTCTATTTATTTTGTTAATTTTATTATCATTTTTTTTATGAAGTTAATTTTGTTATCTTACCATACAGGTATTGTAAGTTTCGAAAGCGCTGTCTCAATGAACGGAAGAATTTAGGAATTGGCTGCAGTGAGGTAAGTCTCTCATTTTGATACAACAGCTACACTTACCTATATCGTTACTGCAGCTGCAGCTAAAACAAACTTTATCTGTTCTGTTCTATTGCTTCATCATTGTGATGCAAAGATCGAGTATCTAGGGTAAATTACTCTTAAGGTTCCTAAGGAATAGTTATGAATAGGTCCGTGAAAAAAATGGATATTTTGGTCCCTATTGATGGGTCATTTTGTTAAATTTCCTGTTTATTTGGCCGTAAAATTATTGATTTATCCTTAAAAAGATGTCATTGCCGTCCATGTAGTTTAATCAATATAACATGGCAGTCTCTATAGTTTAACCAATATGACATTGTGGGTTTATTTAGTTTAATATTATAATGCAATTAATGACCAAAATTAATTGAAAATGTTAACCAGGACCAATTTGTTTTAAAATTTAAACTATAGGGACCGAAATGTCCGATTTATTTTTTGTGGACCTATTTGTTAGTATAGTGTAACCCTAGGGACGTTATAGTAATTTACCTAATCTTTTCTATCCAGAGTTTGCCACTTTATTTTCAGAAGTAATGCTAGTTTGCTATATTCCTTTTCCGTTAAAATGGTTTTCATCATTTTCTTTGCTTAATAATAATTCTCCATGCAGGAAATGAACACGCTCTACCGGTTTTGGTCCTATTTCCTTAGGAGCATGTTTCATGAGAAAATGTACAATGAATTTCGTGCACTTGCACTGGAAGATGCAGCTGCAAAATATTATTATGGTCTGGAGTGCCTTTTCAGATTTTACAGGTAAGTGCTACAGATCAGAGTGGAAGCTGCGATTTGTGTGTTTAATATATATTGATAAACGTGATTACTTTACACATGCGTTTCCAGTTATGGGTTAGAGAAGCAATTCAGGGAAGACCTCTACAATGATTTCGAGCAGCTTACACTCGAATTCTATCAAAAAGGCAATCTTTATGGACTAGAAAAATACTGGTATTATATCATTTCTGATGGTTGATTCTACATTTTTATAATACTACTACTAATTCCTTCATTTATTTTTATGCATAGTTGGTCTTAAGCCTTGATATAAAAGGAGGATTGTGGTAGGTTGACAACTAAAATGCAACTAAGGGTAAATTGCATCCGGGCCCCCTGAGGTCGGATGGGCGTTGCAAATTAGGCCCAACTTTTTAAAAATTTCGATTGAGTCCCTGATGTTGCAAAAACTCAATAATTTTTGTCCCAATTAAAATCTAATTGTTAATATTTTATTAATATTTTATAAGATTATTTTTATTTGTTAATTTTATGGTCGCTTAGAATATAACTTTAAAATATTAATATTAATATTTTATTTTTATATTTTAAGTTTAAAGAAAAAAGAAATGATAGAAATTAAATTTTAGATTTTTATTAAATTTTAAAAAATGGTGAAAATAAAGGTGTGTAATAATCTTTTAAAATATGTAAATGATTCAACCTAGTCAAAAAATGATAAAATTTTAGCACTTTTATAATCTCAGGGACCTAAATGCTTAGAGATATGGAGTTAGAGCTGGAAGAGGGGCAAAAATTGTAGCACTTTTATAATCTCAGGGACCTAAATGGAGTTTTAAAAAATTGGTATTAATTTGCAACACCCTTTTGACCTTGAGGGCCTAGATGCAATTTACCCTACAACTTATGTTATAATGTTGATTTTTCTCATTGTGCATTATTGGTTTGGTGAACATTAATTAAGAGAATAATGTTGTGTGATTATCTGTTATTCATGTTAACAAGAGTATTGATGAGACGGTTAATTACAATATCAAGACAGGGTAATTGAAGTGGAGGAAAGGCTAGAGTTTTTTTTCAAGCATGTGGCCTATACGTTGAAGGGAAATTTTTTTGAAACTGCTGTCATGTGTTTTGGTGGTGAGTGTTCGGGAGTTGTGTGGCAAAATATCTACCAAGTATAGAGATGTGGATGCTTAGATGGAAGACTGATTACTCCATAGTGATTCACTTGAAAAATGATTGAAGTAAGGGGTGTGCATATGTGGAGGATAAGATTAGGAAGGGATGATTAAAGGTGGTTGGGCCATATTCATATCCATGATGGTCTCCAGAGGTCCTTGTAAATAATTTTGAGGGGATCTAAATCACGATGTAGAGGGAAAGACAAAATGACTTGGATTTTGGTTATTAGACATGTTATTCAACAGAATTAAATGGACAAGGGACATAGTTGCCTCCAATAGTTCTTGTTCTTGTTCATGTGCTTTTGCTGTAATTTTCTTCTCTAGAATATGATCTAATGATCAGGAGTTTTAAACTTGAAAAACTCCTTTTCTATGTAAACTGAAAGAAATTGTGTAACGTGATCTTTCCCTAACTTCAAATGCTTAAGGCCTCGTGGGGTTAACTACATCCTTCTTCTGCATCAACCGAATTAACAGAACATAACCCAATGTCAACGCCTTACATGTGAGCTCCGCGCTCCGTTGACTCGAACCTAAACTTTTTTGTCGATTTTCAAATTGCAGGGCTTTTCACCATTACCGGGATCAGAGGAAACCCTTGAGCAAGCATCCGAAGTTGGACAGTCTATTGAGGGAAGAATACCGCACTATTGAAGATTTCAAGCCCAAAGAGAAAGCAGAAAAAATTTCAGCAAAAGAAGCCAGTAGTAGCTGCAGCAAATCCGAGAACTGCAGTGCGGATCTATCCCATTGAAATTAACTGATGACAGTGAGAAAAAAATAAGTTTTGCTCCAATTGGGGAGAATTGGAGTAGCCTTTTAACTGCTGTGCAGGTTTTTGTTCTCCCCAGCTAATGTTTTCATGGTTGGATAGAAATTATTTCCCCCCAATCCCCATGCTAGATTTGTATATATGATCCAAGGAACATAATAAAAAAAAAAAAGGAAAAAAAAAATTATTGAATCTGAAAATTTGGAAATTGACTAATAACATACAAACTTTAGAGTTAGGTTTTTGCTATTTGGTACATAGTATTTATGTATAGAGTTTTGTACTATTGTTTTTTTATTTATTTATTTTATGAGAGCTGCTATGGTACGAGGCTAAGTTCTTGACTTTGTATTAATTATTTATTTAATTAGCTTCTGGTTTTAATTATAATTAAACCGCCTAAACAAATGCAAGTAGAGCTGAATTTCACTTTTAGTTCTTCTGAGTTTAACATGATGTTATATTATAATTAGTAGTGTTTTGAGTGCATTTGTTTCCTTTTATGTGAGCTAATTTTGGTTAAAATTGATTGATTTTAGACCATAACTTTTTGCACAGTTTGTTTGAATGTTCATGTTGGAAAATTATATCCAGGTCTGGAGGTGGTGACTGTATTTCATGGTAGTCTTAAGATTTTTTTTTGATAATTTCATTTTGGTCCTTCAAAATGCCTTTTGAAAAATCTAGACTATTTACTTGTTTTTCATTCTCTTATAACACAGTCTTTTTCTTAGATGATAGATGCCAGAAAAATGTGAGAATGAGTGCCATTCACTCGAGTTCTATCTGATATTTATATATAGCTCATGTAAATTAAAGCCTCGCATAAAATATAGATATGAACTTGAGATAGAGAAGTAAATGAAAAGAAATTATTTTCATTCAATTTTCAAATTGGGAATGACAAGATCCTGCAAAGAACAAATTTGGAGGGTTGGCATCTCGCACTAGGGATGGTTTGGATTTATTTGTTTTTCATGGGGCGTGCGCCGTGGCAAACTCGAAATTATTGAGGAATGATGAAGATGAACGAGGAGAAATATATTAATAGTGATTTTTGTCACAATGCTCATAAGACATCAAATTTATGAAAATTGCAAGACTTTTGTGAAAAAATTTATATATTTATTTATTTTTGATGTGAGGGCCTTGGTGAAATGGCCTTGATGAATTAAAGACCAAATCTCCCGAATAAGGTTATAATGTTCCATAGATTTAAACTATTGTCAAATTAACTAGGTTTTATTTGGATTGGCTTAAATTTTATGGACCTCAATGAAGTATGGATGCCCTCTCAGGAATCTGGATGTAAATGTTCAAACATGGGCTTTTTCACAAAGCGGCCCAATTAACTATGCTTTAACCCATATTTCTTAAAAAAAATACAACTTAATGAAATCAAACAATAGAAACGGGCTATAGCCAAAAAATTTTCATCAATAGAAATATGGCCCAGCAAATTTTTCATATTGCAAAATGAATGAATAACGTTCATTTTAGGCTTCCCATAACTAAAATGAGCAATAGAAAAGAATGCAAATGAAATGAAACAGGGGCCAACGTTCGGCGAACCTAAGTCAATGAGAATGATGATGAACGACACCAAACGTGAGCGTCAGACGCAGACGCAGCGCAACAGATTGCCTCCACCTGCAACAATCTGCAACTCGATAATGGTGTCCACGGGCTAATGGCCGCCGAACTCAAAATGCTATAATTGTTGTGTTGAGCGACGATTGTGGTGGCTGCATTTGAAGGTGGCGGTGCTGTTGTAGCAAGGCAAGGCGACGCGACAGTGACCGAATCTTGCCTCTTGGTGACGATTGCGGTGGCTGCGTTGGGCGAGGGCGTTTGGAGGCGGCGGAGACCTTTTTGCGGCGGGAGACTGCTTAATCCTGCGCGGGCTGGATTTCACGCAAGGCGAGGCGAGATTTCGTCGAAAATAGTAGAAGCTTCCGGAATCGGCGGCGGTGCTCTGGTAGCAAGGCGAGGCGAGAGCGACCGGATCTTGCCAGTTGGTGACGATTGCCTCCACCTGCTGCGTTGGGCGATTAAAAATCGGCGGCGGTGCTCTGCTGATTAGGGATTTGAGTTCACCGATAACCCGCCAAACACAATCGAGCAAACGGCGTCAAAAAACCTCGCCGTTAGTTGGGAGCGGTGAATGTGGGACCCACATGCAACGCGTCGCACGGCAACTGGCTACCGAAAAAATGACGTGTTACGCAGTCCGAACGCAATAATTTCTCGTGAATGTGGGCAATTCCCCACATTTTCCCCTAATTCTCGAGCTTCCATTCTCCGCCTCCGCGACATTTACCGGCGGCGCCGGCGATACCTACTAGCTGCCGTACCTTCGTCCAACAGCAACGTCCCCCACTGCAACCCTAGCCGCATGTTGGAGTAGGTATGAGAAGCAATACGATGTTTGACAACACTCGTATGACATTGAACACTTTCGAGAGTCGTTTCTTTTCCATATCCCGCCTTCTAGTCGCCTCCTTGCTGCAGGCAAATCATCCGGACCTCCGCAAAGGTTATTTTTCTGCAGGTTATGTCTTCCCTACATTGTGGATTCTGTGTGATGTTTATGAAATATTCATCTGAAACTCATAACTCACTTGGTTTTTTTTTACTCAACTCCAATGAGTTTCCTAATCTTTGATTCAAATCACAAGCTAAAGGCTTTAGCTTGATGCATGTTTCGAGTTGATTTTGAGTTGATTCTTGTGAAAAATATGATTCAAGTTGTCTTGAAATTGAATAATATAAATAATTTTGATATAAATAATAGGATTAATTATTGAAAGATTTTTATAGGTAATACCTAATTATATTTTAAAAAAAATGCTAAAGTAAAACTCGAGATATAGAGAAATACATTAGAATCTAACAGTTTTCATCCTAGCAGATCAAAAATAGAATATATGAGATGTAAATTTAATTAGGAAAGAAATACTTGTAGTGAGCATATGATAATTACTAATCAAGTTATAAGAAAGAGCGAACGATTTAGATATATTAGATTACTCATACAGAATAATAGTGAAATTAATGGTGATTTTATTAGTAGTATCAAAGCAGGATGAATAAAATGGAGTAATGGATCACATGTATTGTGTAATAGAAAAATCTCACTCAGACTTAAAGATAAATTTTATAAAATAGTTATAAGGACAATAATATTATATAGTGTTTGCATATTGGTTTACAAAACAGAGACACAAATAATATAAGTATCGCAGAAATGAGAATGCTATAGTGAATGAGCGGGTATACGTGAAAAAATAAGATGATAAATCACTATATCTGCGAAAATATTGAAGTGATCTCAATTAAAAATGAGCTCAAAGAGAGTTGACTTAAATGATTTGGGCATATAAGTCTTATGTCCATAGAGGATTTAATAAAAAAAGGTGAATTATTGGATCTTACTCATGTAATAAAAGAAAAAAAACGATCAGAAAAAATATGACAAGAAATTGTAATGAATGATCTTACATATTTTAGAGTTAAATAAAGATTTATTATTTAATAGAGTACAATAAAAATAAAAAATTTATGTAGTCGACCCCACCTAATTAAATAAAAGCTTAATTTAGTGTTGATTGTAGTAGGCTAATTTAGATCGAGCTAATATCGATTAGATCTAAAGTTAAATTTAATTTTCAAATAATTTTTTATCTCCTAGGAAGCAGAATCCAATGCATCTTTGTGCCTTCTCCGAAGTGAGAGATCAACTTGCAGTCTGTAGTTTTTTTTTAGATGCCACGTGGCGCATCCCCACTTTTTTTTTTTTTTTTCTGTTGTAGTTTAAAAGCTACTACTGAAAACTGAATAAGTGATTCCCTTAAATTATCTTTGGTTTTATATATGGTGAATTTTTTTTTTGGTAAGTTTTACCTCAAGTTCATTCTTCGGCAAAAAACATTATAGTGGCGTGAATTTTAAGTTATAATTGTTTATGTTATCGTCTCAGCGCTACATTTGTCGATTATATACTTAACTTTTAATTATATTTTAGTTTATAATTTTTAAAAATTTTCTGATTGTTTTTTATTTTCAAATTTTTTTAATAGTAAAATGTCTCTTTAGAAGCCTAGTAATTTAAGGAAGAATTTAGATATTTAATTCTTTCAAAATGCATAAAATAAACAAAAGAGTGCTCAATTTCCACTGTTTTCAGGTTAGAATTGTGAAATGCCATTAGAGGTATTTGTTTTTAGATTTTATATCAGCAGTTGAGGATGATTGTGCACAAAGAGACTGCAAGTCATATGAGATATAAACGACTTTCATAAATCGTGAGCCTACATGATTTATTTTCTCATGATACAGTACGTAACTCATATGAATCTTATGCGTGCATAACTTATAAACCTTATATAATTTACGTTTATTTATGCTTAGTCACCAACAACTACTAATATAACATCTCGTGATCCCATTGTAGAAATATTGTTCGCTTTGATTTTAGTAAAACTGCGTGACTTGAGTGCATCCTAAGAGATCACCCATCTCAATGTTGCTCAAGCCCAAGCACGCTTAACTACGGGGTTTTTCATCATTAGCCTCACGATTTTGCCCCAAATGATGTCTCTATCATTTGAGATCACATTATCTACTTATACAGCTCAAGATCTTCTTCCTTTTTCGATGTAGGACGATTCATTCATGTGCCCTTCTCACCACTCATTATTCGGCCTAGAAGCCTGCTAGGAGCCGCACTTTGTTTTAGTGATTCCTTTCTTTTAAAATATTACCCGACGATCACTTCCTGCCCTCTTCGGCTACGGGCGTCACAACTAATGTTGTGAATGTCCGATCACCATTGAACAATACCATTTGGGAATTATGATTGAATGAATGGTATACTATTATTTCTTGATAAAAAGTGTTGTGTTTCGAATATTTTTGGTTCTATTTCCATGATTTCGGATCGGATAGGAAACCATCATGTAACTCAAAGGATGGCTAATTCAACAAAACCAAAAGACGGGTTTTTTTTTTTTTTTTTTGGACTTCAACCTAAAGGACCCTGGTGTAATTTACCTTTCTTTTTTTGGATTTTTCTCTAATTAAGTACAAAATATTTAAATCTTATAAATTACATATTCAACACTCTAAAGTTTAAAATTGTCAAACACAACATTCTAACATAAAAAATTATAGACTAATAAGAGGAATATTTCTCTCACTTAAATTTTATGCTTACATATAATATGGTATATTTATAATTTTTGATAAGTAAATTTAGCTCAAGTAGAGTAAATTTAAATTTGTTTACTTTTTGAGTGTTGCATATGTAATTTATAAATTTTGAGAGTTTTGTATTTAAATCAACGAGTTTATTGTGACATACGAGTTCCTCTTTTATTTTTGAAAATATTGTGTGTAACTGTTAAAATTTAGTTATTTTATGTATTTGATATCTAAATTTTTAATATTATATATTAATCATAAAAATTATATAAAAATTAGAATTCATGTACAATTCATATTATAAAGTTGTGTCATATATGTAATAAAATTATAATTTATATATATTTTTTATCTAATATATAATATTAAATATTTAAATATCAAATACATAAAATACTTAGAGTTTAGTGACCTGCATATAATTGCCCTTTTACTTCTATTGTGATTCAGTTACTCTAATTATGATCTAGAACTTTAATTTACTGATTATTCAATAGGTTACGTTTTAATCTATAAAATAATTCACCGAATTAAAATTTTATAGCATTTTTATTATTTTGCATACAAGGGCCTGCAAAATGTGAATATTGCAGATGCCATATTGGTGCTTGGAGAGATCGTGGTCTGTGCCTCACTATTTTTATGGTCCCCACGTGCATGAAATACTTTAATTAACATATTAATATATCCTGGTAATTAAAACTAACAATACTACAAAGAAAAAAAATGCATAAGGGTAAATTACAACCAAGTCCTGAGTTTAACACTTAATAACACACAAATCTATATTTTTAAAATTATAATATCAAAATTTTGAGTTTTAATAAATTATTAAATAAATTTTTTTATTTTTTTTTATTATTATTTTTTAAATTATCATTATACAAAATTATCCCCCTTTTTGAGGAGAGAGAGGGGGAGGGGTATAATAATAATTTTTAAAAAAAATTAATAATAAAAAAATAAAAAGAACTTATTTGATAATTTATTAAAATTCAAGGACTCAATATTATAATTTTAAAAATATGAACCTGTGCATTATTAAGCGTTAAATTTAGGAACTTGAATGTAATTTACCCAATGCATAAATTCCTCAAAAAAAAAAACCGTGCAGCAAGTTCAAAAATTTTTTAGGTCTCACTCAGTTGTCACTCATAATTTAAAGATTCACTTAAAAAATTTATTGGGTTCAATCGTCCAATGAGTAAACGTCGTATCGACAATGGGCATCACTCAGGTGCTAACGTGACAGCAGAACACCGAACTCAATAATTGCCCGATGCTATAATTGCACTAAAAATAGTACAGATAAGGCGATTAAAGAGTAGAGTGTTGCTCTTTTATTATAAATGATCGCAAGTGAGTCGTCGAAGACACTGAAGAAATTATTAGGTTTGAGAAATGTTGTACTTTAGATTTTTAAGATTCTATTAATGTGCAACGTATCAGCATGTTGGACCTAATTATCGAGTGGAACAAGAAATAAAGGAGACATCTTTTTTTGCTGCATAATGGTTGAAATTAGCAATTATACGTAGTTTATTTTAAAACTAAGTAATATATTTGAGTAATAAAGGCAAATTACTAATAATTTCTTACAATTTATGTATAATTACATTTTGATTTATGTAATCTTTTATTTGCATTTCTAATATTTTTTGAAATCCTTCATCCTCATAATTTAAAATAGGAAAAATAATAGGTCCTCACAATTTTAATTAGGGACTTAACTAAAAAGTTTCAAAAAATATGAACTAAAATATAATTATTAATGAACTATAGGGATCTTTAATTAACTTTTCAAAAAATGATGCTCATAAGTGAACATGGTATATAAAATATATATTTAAGAGATTTAAAGTGTTTATTAAAAAAATAAAATATAAATAAATATATATTACATATAAATTTAACTTAAAAAAAGTAACATATATAATATATTACATGTAAAGTAAATTTTTAAATCATAACATAAATTAAGTTAGATTCAACTCAAAAATTGATTCAAAATCGATTAGATTTTAGTCAACTAGAATTTGAAATTTTTAAACTTGAATTGAGGCTAAATCGCTCGAACTCGACTCGTTATCAACCCTAGTAGAGGCCGTGACAATTTAGGTTGGAGAAATTGTGTCCACTACTAACCTAAATTTAACCCAACTCAAAAAAATCAACCCAAACTTAATCCGAAACTTTGACCAATCATATTGGTTAACCGGAGCTCGATATAATCGTTCTTTGACAGCCCTACACAATTTTTTTTTTATAATTACACAAAGATAAGCCCACGGGTGGCAATTCAAGTTAGCAGGTTGAGTTCGAGTCTTATTGACTCAATTTATTTAAACATGACATGAACTCGACCCATTTATTAAACAGATCAAGTATCAAATCCTATATTAGAATTTTAGAGGTATTATAATTTGATGAATTGAATATTTTTTTGACTTGAAATTAATATAACAATAAAATTTAATTTAAAATATCAAAAATATAACTAAATTATATAATACATATCAAATAATTAAAATTAAAATTAATAATAAAGATAAAAAAATGTATTAATTTTGATAAATAAGGCATTGGTGGGTCAAATTCAGGTTGACTCGCCAACCATATTCGTATAAGCTTAACTCATATCTGAGTAAGCCGGGTTAGAGTCGAGTTTGAGTCAGATTCACGGGTGTATTCATATTGACATCCACATCAGTTTATTATTGAGAATGACATGTGAATTTGCAGTGAAATTTTTTGTGGAGCCCAACAATGAATCAGTGGAAGTTCAACATCCTGAAGATAAACTCTAAATTTAACTAATGAATTATCCTGGAAGTCATAAATCAATGGATTAAGATTTGTTTTTCAATCACATGATGCAATCAGTAAGGGGACATTGAGAGTTGTGATTCACATGCAAGGACTACATGTTCATTCATGAATTTAGGAGAAATTATTGGGTCCCGTGGGAGGAACGAGTCGTCTGTCAGCCCACCAATGACGTCGTGTTGTGTAAACAAGAGGGCTCCACCTCATACAAAGTGCCATGAATGGCATTAAGATCGGACAGACCGTCCAATTTACTATCAGAAAAGTAGATATTCAAGTAAATATTCATTAAGAAAAGTAAGAATAACTTGAAATTAAGAAGTTATTATATTTAACTACGTTCTTTTTAATTGATATGTACTTAATCTCAAACTATATTTTTTTTTTAGACGAATACCTACTTCAGTCCCCTAAAATAAATCGTCTGATCAGGCGGACCAGACCGTCCAATCTCTCATGACCGAATAGTTTGTTATAGAACTCGTACTGACTGGCTGTCTGATTGTGACTTAACACCATTCATGGTGTTTTCTGCGCAGTAGGGCCCTCTTACCTCACTTAGCACGACGTGATTGATGAGCGAATCGCTGATGTGATTCACTTGCTGCACGCAATTATTTTTCTAAATATAGAGATTAAGATCTTGTAAAACATATATATGTGATTAGAATATCTTCAATATGCTAATACTTTGTTATAATTTTTTTAACCTATAACGACTTTTGAAAAAAAGTGTGACTATGAATGCTTTTATATCACCTACAGGTATTTAGTCAAATATCAATGTCTTTTGTTTATGCAAAGTTTTACCTTTGTATCAAGGTCGTCCACTCAGGAGACCTAAAATGAACCATTTTGAATCAGACGTACATATTTCTGAGTTGAGTAATTTTATGAAATCCGATTCGATATTTTAAACCATGTGAATCAAGAAGTTGGTATTGGGATTCCACTCTTTCAACTAGTAAACTCTAGAATACTATCCTTAGCTTTGATCTATCATTGATCTAAAGAGGGCAAAAGGCATAGATGAAGAAGTGCCAGAGACTCGAGTGGATCAAGTCAAGAAGGGAGTGGGCTTTGGCTGCTTACATAATCGGGTCATTTGTTGCATGTTCTTCCTTTTATTTATAGCCATTAAATCATATGACGACTTATAATACTATCTGCTCACACCTGATTAAATATTTTATATAGCAAAATCTCCTTAGATTTTGGTTGGTGCATGTGGGGCCTTTATTAGAACTTGCTTAAACTTTCATAGATATGCAGATTCGCATCCAGTCCTGGCCTAACCATTAAGCTTTCCGATGGAGTCTATTCTTCGAGCAAGTGTCTTTGACATTTCATCGAAGTGGTTGCTTTTATTCGATGCCTAGTGTTTTGATCGTCATGCTACTCAAACACAAAAGTTGACTTCTTAGTTGACTTTTTCTCTCCAGTCTCTCGATGTGTATAGTTGAGATTTATATCCAAACCTCGGCATACGAAAACATAACTTAAAAGCTATTTTTGAATTTAATACACTGAATTATCTAATAAAATAAAACCTTTATCTAGAAGACAATTCAATGAACTAACTCAAGAGCAATCTATGCATTATTTCTGGTGAGATATTAGGGCTGCATGACATTTTTTCAAACCTAATAATAAACAATAATAGCAATTATTTTCAATAAAGGGGTAAAATTATCCATTTTTCTCGAGCTCAGTCCCATATGCAAGCAGTGTTTTTTTTTTTTCGCCAATCCAACTATTACCACAAAGCTAAGTGCAACTGCGCGATGCTTTCTAGCCTTTTTTATTTTTGTTTAAGAGAAAAAAGAGAAATTATTGCATCGAGATCTCACCCGTTTGCTACCTTATACATGCACGCCCTGTAGATGGGCGATGCCGGCCACGTGCATAGCACATTGAACGGTATGGTGATACTATTAAATTTTTTTATTTAGTATAATTTTTTTTCTTATTATTAGTATTTTTATATTAAATAAAAAATATTTATATAAAAAAAATTCGAAAAAAAAGCAGCGATTTTGTTAGCAAAGGGATGAGGTGTTGACTTCTGGAGTGCGGGAAGGGGGAAAGGAAGAGGGGAGTACTACTTGATGGGTCTCCAAGGGCATGGTCATTTTTCATAGAGAAAAGCGCCATGGCTTGAAGCTTCTGCATTACTGGCCGTTCGGTTGAAACGTACTCATATCAGGTGGCTCTGCTGACAGATTGCTATCGGCCAAATTGCAGAAGGTGCACTTGAACTGCTTCTTTTCCCTGCATTGTCTGGATTTCGATTCTTCAAATTTTTGCTTCTATTGGCAGTCATGGCAGTAATTTCCTCTATGTGCTACAGTTTTTCTTTCTCCAAAGTCTGGTTTTTTAACCGCTTCTTGATGAGCCAGCTTCTCTGTTTTTGAGTTTTTTTTTTTTAAAGCATTTTCCTTCAAAATAAAAGGATCACTCTCCTTCCATCTTGAGATCGATTCTCCTCTCTGGATGCGTTCCAGCTCCGAGCTCTGGGGACAGCTGCATTACATTTCAAAAAGCTGGTCTTTTCTGCATCGAAGATGCCGACCCTTTCAGCCCTTTCCATTCTTTTGTTCCTGGCTGTCTCTTCGAGCCTTTGAGAGCTCCCCTGGAGCCATGTAGTTAGAAAAAGCTTGCACCTCTTTCAGCAGGTATCGTTGGTGTTATAATTCCTCTGCTTGCTTCTTCCATCAGATTGCTGCTGCTTCTTTCTTTGTGGCGAATGCTCACAACCTGTTTGATATAAAGCCTGAGAGAGAAGCTAAGCTGTTGAATGGGAATTCAGACAATGGGTTCTCCTCGCAAGGCTCAATCTTTGGGCACGCAAGGTTCCTTCCTCTACGGTCTCACCCTCAACGAAGTTCAGCACCATTTAGGCGAGCCTCTGAACAGTATGAACCTCGATGATCTCCTCAAGAATGTGTTCCCCCAGGAAGTGAACCAATCTGCACCGATGGAGCTCGGCAGCAGCACCACTGGAAGGCCTGGGTCGAGGCTCCTGAGCAAGAAGACGGTGGACGAGGCGTGGAGGGAGATTCAGCAGCAGAAGAAGGGCGGCGGCGATCTGCGGAGGCAGGGGACGCTTGGGGAGATGACGCTGGAGGATTTCCTTCTGAAGGCTGGAGTGGTGGCCGCGGAGGTCTCTGAGGAGGGGAGGAGCGACCAAGGAACTCTGGGTTTTGCAACATGGTCGCCATGGATGCAGCAGCAGAATCAGCAAAGCGGGATGAGGGACTACGCTCCTTCGAGGTCAGTGCCGCAGGTGATGGGAATGGGTTTAGTTGCAGGTTATTCTGAAGGTCGTCAGGTGAATGCCTCGTCTCCATTGTTGGGGACTGGATCTGATCCCTCGAGCTCCGGTGGGAAGCGGGTGGCGTTAGAGCACGTGGCGGAGAAGACGGTGGAGAGGAGGAAGAAGAGAATGATCAAGAACAGGGAATCCGCAGCCCGCTCTCGAGCTCGGAAACAGGCACGACTCTCTCCCTTACTGGCCAAATTTTCACAAGGACAAATTACTAAATGGCCCCCACAGTTAACTCATAATTACATTTTATTTTACATATTTTAAAATTTTTTATTTAAGTTTCTAAAATTTAAATTTCAAGTGAAAAATTTTAAAAAATGTAAACCAAAATATAATTATAGATTAACTATAAAAATTTGTTAGCAATTTATTCTTGGGATAATTACCTATATGCCACACAATTTAATTTTATTTATGCTTTACCCATCCATTTTTAGTTAATACATTATAAAATCTTACGTACATACATTTTAACTTATTTTTATTATAATGAGTAATCATAATTTTTTAATAACCTAATTATAATTAGATTATAAAAAATCTGAGTCGTTCATCATATTATTTTAAGGATATTTAAATACATTTTGAGTGAAAATCCTAAAACCTTAATGTTTAGGTGGCGGCAAAGGAAGGAGACATCGCTGCATGAATTGATTTTTAGGATAAATCAGCGCTTTAGTGTAGTATTGAGAAAGAGAAAAATATGTACCATTAAGAGTAAAAATATAATTTTAACTAACAGAATATTTTTTTTCAAATAGATTTTGATTAAGTTTTAACTCAAATGTGTGTATGTAAGATTTTATAATGTTTTGAGTGTGCATAGCGTAATTAACTAAGAATGGATGGGTAAGGCATAAATAAAACTAAATTGTGTGGCATGTAGGTAATTATCCCTTTATTCTTTCAAAATGATTTTTTTTTTAATGAGAAATAGAGGATCAAAAACTGGGATATTCGTGTAAATGAATGTGAGTCACAAAAAATATAATACACGACTTATACTGTGAAAATTGTATGTCGCGTAATTCACATAATTTAGAGCCATCAGGAAGTTGCGTGAGTTACACAACTTATATGAGTTATGTACCTCATAAATTATTGAATCAATAATAATGTTCTAGTTCTTATTAGAAATAATTAATTTTAAAAAATTGACTCTCATGCATGAATAGATAAAGAAATAATGCATATTAATACCCAAATCTTATTAAAATTATGAATGTCTCAAAATAATATTTTGAAAAAGATGCAATCTAATGATTCATTCTAAATAATTTATTCTTCTTCGTTAATCATAAGCAATCTTCTTTGTCACAAAGATATGAATACTTATATTTAAAAATTAATATTAAAAATTAAGTTTTATTTTTTATGTTCTTTGTAGTTTATTTGTATTATATACATACATATATAAGAAAATATAAGCCTTTGATTTATAATATTTTAATTTTAGAAAAATTTACATCGGGTATCTCCAAAGATTCATTATTTTTAGGCTGCACCCTCAAAGCCTATTATTTTCAAACAGCAACTCTCATTTTGAGGTAAATTTACAAGCAGCATTTTGCTTTTGAAATTAGATAGGGTGTTGCATGAAAATAAATAATAAGTTTTTGGAGGTAATAAATATAAATTTTCTTTATTTTATTGTAATAAATTAATTTAAAAATCAGAGTTGTGTTTTGTCACATGCAGGCTTACACAAATGAGCTGGAAAATAAAATATTGCTGCTGGAAGAAGAGAATGAGAGGTTGAGGAAGCAAAAGGTAATTAATATTTGGCTTTGTTTTATTTATTTGAGAATAAAATATTTCATCTTTTTTTTTTTTAATAGTCTTGTTTAAATTATTTAATGGTATTTGTAATGAATAAAAAATGCACTTTTGGTATATGTTCTCACTGCCACTATCATGAATTTTATAAGAAGATTTGATGCATGCAATCTTAGCAAATCAAAAATATTATATTATTTATACACAAATTTCATGTTCACACAAGATATTGAAATAACATATTTAAAACCAATGAGACACTACGTTCGAGTTGTTTATAAGACGAGATAAATTGGAGTTTATCAAAATCAATGCTATGTGTTTCTACGATCCAAGGGATCTTTCAAAAATCTATAATTATAATCATACGATTTTTTTCTAGCTTCATCTCTTCGATATATTTCTTACTGAAAATAATCAGAGTTCATATCTATCTGTATTGATCGATTGCCTCTATTATGTTGTCACTTGCAAATATCATTAATTTATTATACAATATACAATTTTTTACTAAATTTACACTATATGGTGATTATTTTTTCTAAAAAAAATAGGCGATATAATATAATATAATAAAATATCTGACTTGTGAATAAAAAAATTCTTACAATATTAAATGTCAATAAACCTCATTATTATATATGCAAATAAAGGTTTACTTGTTAAACATATAAAAATTATTATTTACATATTTAACACCAAAGTCTTACTGTTTATATTAAGTTTTATTTGACAAGCTTCAAAAATTAGACACAAATAATATTTTAAATTTATTATAAAATTGAATAATTTTATTTCATATTTTATACAAATTTTAATCTTAAAATCAAATTTATTTCAAATCTTATATACTTTATATTAAAATAAAATTTTTTTCATTAATTTCATAAAATAAAATAATTTTTTCTATTTTTATCTAAAATTAACACCTAATCAAACAGGGTCTAAGAATATTCAATTCTTACAAATTTAACACCTACCTAACAATGAATCATAAATCAATGTTATATATACTAAGTCCTGTATAGTTTACATAAAAAAAAATCATGACTAAAATAATTATGACAGAACATTTTAATTTATTTAAAAAAATTAAAAAATTATTTTATATCTCATCCTACATAAATTCTAACATTAAACAGTCATTTTATTTCATATCCAATACAATTCACAAAAAAATAATATACTTTATTTCACATTCAATACAATTTTTAATATAATTAATTTATTTTATTTTACATTATACATAATTTTTAAAAATAATAACAGATTAAACTAAATCATCTTTTTTACCCTCCAACCATACGATAACTAAGTTCTTAAAAGATTCTGAATACTTTTGCCAGTAAATATGTCGACCATATATGTCGACCATAACGTAAAATATTTGCAAACAATGATGTCAATATTATGCATGAAATCTCCCTTCATTCAATTGGCAGCTTTTTTCTCTAATTACAAGAGTGGATACAAGAAATCTATCTGATATTAAACTGAAGGCATAATAATTTTCAACCATATTACAGGAGCTAGATACACTATTGTACTGCGCACCTGTGCCAGAGCCAAAGCATCAGCTTCGCAGATCATTTTCAGGCCCTTTCTGAGTGGAACTTCATTGAGGGTGAGCTCTTTTTAAGTTCTGAAATTCTGAAGTTGTGTTGAATTCAGTCTTCCATCTCCATTCTCCAACGTTAGCATTTCAGCTGCTTCAGCCGTTTTATTCAGGCTTTTTGCTCAAATGCAAATCATCTATCACTCAAAAACTCATTGGGCATGAAAGTGAAATTTGAGTTTTGAAATTTGCAGTGCATACTATGAAAAAGAACTTGTTTTATGAACTGTAATCAGGTTCTAATGCTTGTACCCTAAGGTAGGGACCTTGGTGCAAGAAAATTCCAAAATTTGGAAGCATAGAAATCGGATCCTTCGAGTTGGAGTTTTATTTGCCGTTAGGTCCAGTGACAAATGGAGCCACTAAATTGCGTGAATTTTTCTATTTTATCCTTAGTCCTCTGTCTTTCATCAGAAGGTAACGCATACCCCAAACTTTGGCGGCGCTTCCTCTCTTTGTTCACTCGTCATTTTGCCTCCTCTCTGCCTAGGGAGGAGCTGTCAACTACGATGGACAAGTCTGTCAGCAATGTGCAAAGAGAGAACGAGTGAGCAATTTAGTCTAGAGATAAGTTGTTTCTTATTTGATTCCTATATCATTTTGGTCAGGATAAATATTAAAAAAATTCATTCATTATAATAATGAACAAATATTATCAAAATTTTTATCACATCTTATACAACTTTCAATATAAAATAATTTATTTTATTTCACATCTTATATTATTTTCAATACAGCAATCAACTTTATTTTATATCCTAATAAATTTTAATATAACTGATTTTATTTCATATCATACATATATGTTAAGGCATGTCTACAATTTTTATGGTACGATCAAATTAATCTTTTTGTAAAAGAGGCCCTTAAGCGATTAGAGCGATTAGAAATTGGGATGAACATCTTCCATTCAAAAAGGATTTATTGAAAACTCATTGTTCAATCTTATGGAACTAAGCGCAAATGAAACTCCAACTTGGAGAACCAAAGTTCCATAATTCAAAAGTTGGAGCCTACATACAATGAGGTCCCTATCTTAGAGACTCATATGCAATTTACCATGTCTTACATTATATCATAACACAAGCCACAAGATAGTCAATTTGGCATAATCAATTGTATGACTCCTATTAAAATTAACATGTGATATTAACTCATTATCAATGTAAACATTTGTTTGTAGTTATCCACCCTTTAATCTTAGTTTTAGTCTAGAATTCTAAATTCTAAACCTCTGTTTGGTTGGTGTTCAAGTTGATTATAACTATTTTTTTAAAAAAATAACAATGGTTTATACAATTCTCAATACATCAACCAATTTTATTTAATATTCTTACAATTAACTAACTTTATTTCTCATCGTATATATCTCAAAAAAATATTTATATTTTTTTATAAAATAATTGAAAAAAAAGTCATGACCAACTTGAGCATGAATCAAACAAAAGCTAAATCTAATTGTCAAACACAAAACGAGATTAATAAAAATTATTTGTTGATTTGAGCCTTAATCCAATTCTAAACTTTAAACCCAATCTATATTACAGCCTATAACCCAACCAAATAATTTTGAAATTAAACTAATTTTTTTTTAATTAAGTTTGAAAGAAACTCAAAATCTTCTCCTTCCCTCTCTTGACGGCTCATCGCCATTTGTTCTCTCTCCCCCCTTCACTATCTTTATTGTCATAGTCAAGTTTAATGCCCCAAATCCTAACACTAAGATAACATTGAACTAAATACCTCCTAAATATCATCCTTTTAGTAAAAATTTCGTAATTTTTTAGAAAATTATTTATACATGTTATTAAACTAAAGAATCATTTTTTCGAGATAACATGATATAACATCAAGATAATATTAAGGGGGTGTTTAGTTCATTATTATCTTAATGCTATGTCATGTAATCTAAATGTCATGGCATCTTAATATCATCTTTTGAGTAATAATCCTATAATTCTTTAGAAGGCTATCTATAAATATCATTAATTCAAAAAATTATTTTCTTCAAATAACATGGCATAACGCCAAGATAATATTGAACTAATCACCCTCTAAATCAAATTCCCCCTTAAGCAAGTGAGCATCCATTTTAGTTTAATTTTTTAGCTTTATTTTGAGTTCAAGGGAATGCTGGCTTGCAAAGAGGAAACATACAAATAAAATAAATATTACAGAAATGAGGATGCTAAGGTGGATGTGTGGATATACACGAAAGGATAGAATGAGAAATGAATATATCAGAAAGAAAATTGGTGTTGTACCAATTGAGGATAAACTTAGAGAAAGTCGGCCTAGATGGTTTGGACATATTAATCGTAGGTCGATTAAAGCTCCAATTAAAAAAATTGAGCTATTGGATCTTGCCCATGTATAAAAGCCACCAAAGAAGACATGACAAGAAACTACAAAGAGTGATCTTAGTTACTTAGACTTAGATAAAAATTTGGTAATTGATAGAGCGCAATAGAAACAAAGGATTCATGTAGGCAATCCCACGTGTGGGATTAAAGCTTGGTTGCTGTTGTTGTTGTTATTTTGAGTTCAAGGAAAAAACATTGTTTGGAGATCCATTTTGCAAGCTCATTATTATGAGCAGTTCCAATAAAGAATCCGATTAATGATGTATACAATACTTGAATTATAGATGTAAATGTTACATAATTGGTTCTCATCCTTTAGAAACTACAAGTGTAATGGGAGCATCTATTGATAAAAGGATCGCCTTAAGATAATTATCTCATGGCTATTGAAAACAAATCAAATCAGATTGTTCTATTTCTCAATCTTTCTTACTTGTGTCTACGGAACCAACCTACCAATAATAAAACATTGTTTGAGATATCATATAATCTAGATTTCATCTTTTGAGTAATAATTTCATAATCTTTTAGAAAATTATTTATATAAGTTATTAAACAAAACAATTATTTTTTCTAAATAATACAACATAATATAAAAATAACATTAAATCAAACATTCCCTTAGATGTTATGACATCTAAATAATATAACATCAAGATAACATTGATCCAAATGCCCCTAAATCCCAAACAAAACCAACGGAGCCTAAACATTTTTTTATGATATGTAAATTGTAATCAAGTTACATTTGATCTCTTTACTAGTGAACAAAGAGGTTTATACGCTTCTGAAGTCAGTCTCAAAACTTTAATAGAGTTCACACTACATGGATAATGTATATTTGACAATGAGAAATCTATGATATAATCTCCCAAATGATGCCATTTGACATGAAAGAAAATAAGCCTAAGACTATGAAAGGTTTCATCAAAGTTTATGAGATCATGCACCTTACTGCTTATCTGAGCGCTCCTCATTTTCTGGAAATTCCATTCTCAGGTCCTCATTGTCCCTGTAAACTTGAATCAAAGCAGCTGCTTTATAGGCAAAGAAGCCAAGCATTGCTGGTACAAGCTGTGGAGTGTATGACCAGTAAGAGTTTTCCTTGAATACTGATTTCCACTTGTAATGCATTGGAATAGACTATCTCCTAAGCAGATATTATGCGTTTGTTTACTGAGTTTCAGAAGAAGCTTTTCAAGCAACTCATGGCATTCCCGAATTTTATGATAATGGTGATGCTGCTCTGTGCTAAAATTAAAAGAAATAGAGCTAACATAAAATGAAAAAGTAGTAAATGGTTGCACTGAATATAATCCAACCCTTTTGAATTATAACCTAGTCAAAATTGACAATCTGCTGACTATACTTTGAACTGCCATGCCATGAATTGGCTAACCAGAACCACATTCTTTTGTTTCTAGAAGATGGTCTACCCTTGAAATAAATGATAACTTTTAAATTACCCAGGTGGCTAAATCACTAGTTATCAATTGACCTAAAAGCTTAGGATCTAATTTAGTCTTGCTATAAAATTTGTAGTCTTATTATCATATATATATATATATGTATGATGAAAAATAAAATTAATTAATTATATTAATAATTGGTTATGGTGTGAAATAAAATAGATTTTTAATATTAAAATTTGTATATAATATTATTAAAAATAATTTAATATTATTTTTAAAATTTTTATAATGAATGAACTGTTTTGATTTTTGGCATGATTAAAATAGTATAAGGACTAAACATACTCTTAAACTCCAGGTTATGATCAAGAAATAATTTTATTTTTTACTATCATCATCACGAGGAAGCTAATTTGCATTACAGTAATTAAGCACAGGCCTTTTCTTTTCACTTTTATCCAGTTGTGCAAGAGATAATTGGGAGTCACCAAAGTCTGAAATTGAGACCTGTACTTATGATGCCATACTAAATTTTTGATTATGATCTAAAAATAATTTTACTTCTTACACAAGTAACCAATATAATTCTTAAATAGAAGAAAAAGAAATATAACTTCGTTATTATCGACCTTTGCTTAATAAGCAATAAAGTATATTTATTTTTCTTTTATATGTAAAAGCTAACAGTCAACACAACCAAGAAGCCATTCAAAGAATATTAAGCAGCCTTGCACTTACCTGAAAATCAAACAAATCGAGGAATTCATGAGAAAGAGCCCATAATCCATAAATAGCTGCAGGTATTACAAGCCTTGGGGATGAGAGAACCATGTTGATTCCATTTAATGTTTTATCCACCATAATCGTCAGGTCCTCACTTCTTATCCCAATTCTGCAACATGCAGAAATTTTATCGTAAAGGAGAAGCATCGTTCATAGAGATCTAAGATACAAACAGTACTGTATCATTGGATCTTACTTCCTTGGTTTCTTCTGTAAAAATATTTGTGGAATAGATTCTTCAGACAAGCTATCAGCGTGATGATAAAGAAGCTGAAGGTACAAGCAACTGCTCTTCATGCATAATGTTCATTTCAATACATGAAACAACAGGTAGATAATTATTAGTGTAGAACATGAGCTTTTCCTAGTTAATTCTCCCAATTACCTGCCAATACACAGCTATTCATAATGCTAACCTGAAGAAAACTCCGGCAGCATAACTGATAGCAGCCTGTCAAGATTCAAGAGAACTATTTGTAATAATTTGGAAATTTTAGTGTGGCGTAATGTCAAAAACCCGAAAGATAATGAGTAAGGTTAAGAATTATGTTGCCCCAACATACTACCTAGCTATACTTCAGCATACAATGCCTAACTGTGTTCCATCATATAAATGAGAAATACTCCATTTTGCACCTGATTTAAGCTATGGATCACGTAGATATTAATACCAACAGATCAACTATGAAGCATGGGTACGATAACAGGAATATAGGTACGATAAAATACCAGTACAATAATATGACAATTCTTAGAAACAAAGAGTATGGGGATGGCTAGGAGACAATATATAAATTATCAAATATATTTATATATAAATATCATCGATTTCATCCACTTGAAAGGAAATAAAGCGTAGTTCGATGACCTTCGCTTAAAATTAATATTGATGTTACACATTACATAAATTAAGAGCAATCAACCAAAAGTATACAAGAGAGGCTCAAGAGCTCTTAGCTTTTATGTGAAGAATTTGTTCTTTCAAATATAAAACCTTCACATTTTTAAAATTACTTGCATTTACAATCATTAATATACGGCACCATCAAGATTCTCATGTTTGAATATTTTAAATTTCTTTGAAGATAAAACCCAAAGAATTTTCCTTAAAGTTATTGACATTTGTTTTTAATTTCTTGGCATACGCAGTATCCCTAGCATATTCTCATTGTATCCAAGTAATTAACCTACTTTCTTCCTTCAAATACACCTAGTGGTATATGCGATACGTATTGAGAGTATTTAAAAGTATTGATAGCTGATACAAATACGATACAAATTGCTGCAACTCTTTAAAATTATTTGTGATTCCTTGTCACCCAAGCAATGAGTAGCATTTACATAAAACATAAAAGCAGATGATAAAAATATACCTCAGCAGACAAGTTTATCACACAGTATAATTCAGAAGCAGCTCCAACTCCAATGGTTAAAAGCAACAGTTCTCCTTTTAGCTGCAACAAGACAATACTGATAAGTATCATCGTGGTATTTATGATTTGCTCAAACAGGTTAGTATTACGCCAAAAATACTGCAATCACAAGCAGGAGAGACGAAGATGTTGATGTTCAAGATAGTGAAGAACGTTTTTAATTACTACCAATTGTATGAAGTTGATGAAAACTCACAGCTTGATATTTTAGAAAGTTAACTTCCCTCCTCTTGTCGCTTTCATCCTTCCATTTCTGTTATCACAAACAAGATATATCTGCAAAACCATAAATAAAAACCTCACAAACCGTGCTAACGGCTGACCTTAATAGCCAATCTCTTGTTCGCCGGAGAAACGTTCTCGCCGGAAACCCACTCCTTAGTTTTGCTCAGCTTCAAATATCCACTATTGCCTTCCTTTTCATCCCCTTCCAACTACATCAAAAAACAACAGGCGCAAGGTCTCATTAGAGAGAACTTTTGCAAATAAATCCTCTATGGGCCTACGGATACAGAGAAGGCTCAAACCATGTCAATTTGCCGAATCTCATTCCCTGATGTACTGATTTCTGCATCGACATATTCATCTTTTATCCATAGATGGTCATAAACCTTCGAAACAAAATCACCATTCTTTTCTCTGTCTTTCACGAAGATTTGCAGTATCTTGTCCCTTGCAACCTCGCTTCCTGTGGGTAAAAACACGCAAACGATCGAATACAAAGTACAGAAACAGAGTAAACTCAAGGGCAATCAAGGAATCGAGAAAAAGAACGTGCAGCAAAAGAAGCCGTAATTTACCTGGAAGAGGAGAAGGGAGAGCCTGGCCGCAGAGAGATTTCCTGGGAGCCGCATGGATTCGATGGGAGCAGCGAGTGGGGCGACATGGGTGGATGAAGGGGCTGTAGCATCTGCTCGAGCAGTAGAACCCCAAGCTGAATTGGGACTTCGTCGCCATTATCCTCTTCCGCCCGTACCGTCGTCAAAAAAGGGATTTTTTTTTACATAAAAAAGGGATTTTTTCTTTTGGTAGAACATCAAAAAAGAGAATTAGCACATACAGCTTCACGTTAGTAAAAAAGGATATTACTATAAAAAATGGTAAATAGGAATATTTACAAATGAACAAAAGAAATTATATGTTGACAGAGAGAGATGGTGCCCCGAGAATTAGAGGCATGTAATATTTCTAATCCAAAATTTTAGTGCAAAAGATATAATAATCATTCAGAAAAATACATAGAAATTTAAGGTAGTTCAAGAATAACTTCCCGTATGTCAACCGGAGATTCAAGAGAAGTATTTCATTAAAACTCAAAAAAGGTTTTGTCAAAGAACCAATACAGGAAGAAAGAAAAGAAATGCAAGCTTTCTCTCTGAAGGTTTTCGAGGAAATTTGATTTCTAGTCTTCTCCTTTCTAATTTCAGGCATTGTTTTTTAAGTGTCGTATGATCACTCTTCTCTGGAGTTCTGCCGAGAGATATTTATAGGTAAGCTGTAATGGAGTTCAATGGATTTTCTGGGCTAGAATATTGTATTCGTCAGCTCCATGCTGTCAAATATTATGACCACTGGATCCATTATCTGTCCCATCATTGCCTGGTTCAAGAAAATCGTCAGTAGTGGCAAAGGTATGCGAGTTCTTGGTTTGTGTAACTAGTGAAAGTCTGTGCTAGTGCAAGCTATGTCGACGTGAGGATAACCAAGCATAGTGGCCGATGTTACTGGGAGGTGCGAATGCCAAAAAAAATATCGTGTCCGAGATTAGAGATCTGCGAAAGCAAAGCATGATCAATCAAATATCGTGACCAATAAACAAAACATCGTGCATGATGATAAGTAAAGTGAGCCTTCAGATGCCACGTGAACGGCTGAAATTCACCGCTGAATTTAAACGTAAACATTATACAAATTATATATTTTTCTAATATTTTTAGAAATTTATATAAGACATAGAACTATTTAAATATTATATTTACATTTAAAGTTAAATCATCTGTCCATCTAACAAATTTTTTTATTTTCGTGAGATAAAATTTTCCTTTTAAGTTAAATTTATTTTATTCTCCTTCTCCAATGCCAGCGAATGTCAGTAGCTAGCTGAGTAGCAAAATGGAACAGTCGGCCAACAGCGAGTGGTGAGTAATGTAATATTTAAATAATTTTGTGTATTATATGTAAATTTTTGAAAATATTAGTAAAATATGTAATTTCATATAATTTCTATCTCCTTTATGTAAAAGCCCATAGCAAATATTGCATATTTTATATCTAACTCTTAAAATTTATAAAATTTACAAAAAACATTTCAACTACAAATTCTACTTTATATATTTTAATTAGTTTCCGTAAGTATTTTTTGTTAAGATAGGTCCTGTTTAGCTCGAGGACTAAATCAAGACCAAAATAATACTAATTTAAAAAAATAATAATAATAAATAATTTTTTTTAATCATTCTACACAAATTCTAATATAACAAAATATTATTTTACTTCTCATACTCAATAATTTTCAATAAAAATATATACTTTATTTCACATCCTAGACCAAAATATACGAATCGAGTATTTTAGTCTAGGATATAAAATAAAGTTAATTTTGTTAATAAAAATTATTGAGTATGTGAAGTAAAATAATATTTTTTATATTAGAATTTATGTAATATGATTAAAAAAAGTATTTATTATTATTATTATTATTATTATTATTATTATTATTATTATTTTAAATTAATATTATTTTGGTCCTGATTTAATCCTTACGCCAAACAGGGCCATAGAGTGTTATGTTTATATATGAAGGTAAAAATAAATTAAAAAAATATATATTTTACCTATTATTAGCTTTTATATCACTATTAATTTAAATCAATGACTAAATATTATTGTTATTTCGAATGATATATTTTCATTTAAATTAACAAATAGAATATGAAACTTTTAAATATGATTAAAAATAAGTTAAATTTAGGTAAAATAATATGACAATGATTGATATAATGTATAAAATATAATTTATAAATAAAGTTCATAATAAATTTTATAATTTATTAAAATTAAATATTAGATTTGTAATATTTATTAAATATAATATTATAAAAGTAATTCTCTGAACAATCAAAGGAATATTTGTATTACGTCGTATGAATTTTGTGTTGGTATATTATATTATATATATTTTTCTCACAAAATTAATTATTTTTTATTGAAAAAATGTGTGCGTAATATAGAAAATTTTTTATGACTTATATATAAAAATCAACCATCAACATCCTTAAAACTAATAATAAGATAACTCTTCTATTATATATTTATTTCTTAAGATTAGTAAAAAGACAACTCTAACAATATGACGAAGAAGACCATTATATAAATAATTGTAAGAAAAATATAAAAATTATAGAAGAAATACAATTTCAATTAATAATCGAATATTATGATATTATTTCTGGAAATGAATTAGAAATTTTATCCGAAATAGATTATGAAATCTAATCAATAGAAGATTTTGATAATTTAAATATAAATAGTGAATCTTAAATAGATATATCTGAAACAGACTCAGATTCTAATAGTTCTAATAATGATATAAATTATCTGTTAATATTACATGAAAAAACAGATGACGAAAAAGAAAATATAGAAAAAATAGTAAATATATCATCTAATAATCATAATGAACAATTCATCTTTGATAATAATTTATATCAAAAAATAATCAAATTAAAAAATAATACAAAAGGAAAAGATATCTATAAAGAAAAATTTCGTTTACAATTAACAAAAAAAATTATTCATTTTATTGAATATTTTGAAGGAAACACCGATAGTTCAGAGAAACCTACTGCTATAACCAAATTACAAATAATAACTAAAAATAAGATTAAAGAAATATTAAATAAAATTAAAAATGTAGAACGAATTAAATATCTTCATTTAGCATGTATTCAAATAACCATAAAAGTCAATTTTAAAGCTGTATTAGACTAACCATAAAAGCAAATAACATATTTTATCTTATAAAAAAACATATTTTTATAAAAATATGGATATTAGATAATTTCATATCAACTCATAAAATGATTCAAAACATCATATTTATCTCTAAATCTTAAAATATCAAATTAGTTCTCTTCGTTCTTATAATATTTTAATTCAACCTCTTAAATTAAGAGACATTAGATTTGTAATCATCTTTAATTTATCTTTAAATTAAATTGACCTAATCAAATGTCATTAACAGTCACATTGTATGATAATTTAAATGATAAATATCATTTAATTCCATCATATTTATTATTATGCACATATAAGTCCATTTAATCATAAAAAACTTAATTTAATAGTATTTTTAATAGTAATAATTATTTAATGATACTCATCTCTCAATTTTACTATAAAAGTAATTATTTTTTCTATTTTTTTATTATAAAAATAATATCTGCAGTGAAAAATGAGTAATTTATATTTTTGCTCAAGTTCATAAACTAATTAGTCTAAATATAATTAGAAATGTATATATATATATATATAAGGAAAAATAAGAGTCGGGAGAATTTTGATGAATATTAAAGTTTTTAATTGTAAAATATAATATTATAAAAGTTCATAATTTAAAATTTTTAATTTTTAAATTCCTAAACTATACACATGTTAATAATTAAATCTCTATAGTTTAAAAGGTATATCATTTAGGTTCATTTAGAAGAAAATCATAAAAAAGTAAATATAAATATATATATTTATATATATATATGAATTAGTTAATTATTTAAGTGTCCATTTTTCCCTCTCTCTCTTTGGCAGGCAATGGGACGTGTGGCCGAGCGCATTTGCGTGAATATGAGCCTTTCAATTTATCCATAAAATATTATATCTTAAAATTAAAGACCTAAATATAATTCAAATTTAAACTTTGGGTAAATTACATGCAGGTCTTTAAGTTTAAGACTTAATAACGCATAGTCCACATTATAACATCGAATCTCTGAATTTTAATAAATTATTAAATGGATCCATTTTTATTAAAAAAATTTAAAATACACCCCTCCTCTCTCTCCTTCTGATCTCCACGCACGCACGTGATCGCCAGCGGTTTCGGCGGCCGCACGATGTGTGCAACCCACCGACGGCTGCACGGCCTCGTGCTTGCGCGGGAATCGGGAGGAGAGAGAGAGGCGACCCGCCGGTGGGTCGTGCCCTCCCCCCTCTCTCCTTCAGATCCCCGCGCACGCTAGAGGCCGCGCGTCCACAAACGGTCCCGCGGCTCCGCGCGACATGTGTGACCCACCAGCGGTCTTGAATAAAAAAATAAAAAAGACATATTTGATAATTTATTAAAATTTAAGAATTCTAATGTTAGAATTTTAAAAACATGAATCTGTGCGTTATTAAGTTTTAAACTCAAGAATCTGAATGTAATGTACCCTTAAATTTTTTACACGTGTGCTATGAACAGGTTATGTACGGATTTGCAAATTGTTCCCAGATGTGGTGGGCCCTTATTGGCTGGCCGAACCAATAATTGCTGTGTATTTAAGTATTTAAATGGATGAGTTTATTAAAAATAATCAAAAGATTTTGGCCAATTACCTTATTTAATAAATTAAGGAACAAATATAATACTTCAAAAATATTTAGAAAATTAATAAAATATTGTACTAATAATATACTTGTAATACACAGCATATGGGGATGAAGCATTAGACTATAAAATGAAAATCAAGCCATATATATATATATATATATATTTAAGAATATCATGTTTGTTTTATTAGGTTAAAATTCACTTTAATTGGGAGAGAAGAAATTAAAATTTACTATCAAAATTATATACAAATAAAAAAAAATGAGAATCAAAAGAGTTTTATAATTTTAAATAGAGAAATAAAATAAATCTCAAAAAAGGTGGCTTGAATCACGAAAAGATAAGATGAAAATCTTAGACCTCCAAATAATTGCTCGAGTTACGCTTTTGCACAGAATCACATGAGTCATGGTTAATGTTACAGCTTTTATTTTTCTCCTTTTTTTTTTCTTCTCTCTTATTTTATATTGCTTTCATCTCTATTTTTCTTCTCTCCAATTCGATTACCGTTTTAAACGTATCCTAATGCCCAAGATTAATATATTATTTCTCCTTTTTCATGGCTTTTTTTCAATATATATATAATACAAATTTTTCTCATTTATCTTTATAACTTAAATTTTTAATTTAAGATAATTTGAATATTTATTTTCTTCATTAGATCATACATTTAAACACAAATGATATTAATTTTGTCCTACTAATTTTACATGATTTTGATGCTCTAAATGGAGAAGATGATAAAAACTAATTAAAAGGTAAGCTACAACTGGGTCCTTATGATTATGACATAGCACCACATAGATTTGTAGGTTTGAATCTCTATTTTAGATCTCTGAGATGATGTAATGTTCTCGATTAGGAGCAATTATTGTGGTCCGCTTTCAAAATTTGGAGCCCATTCGAGCGATGAAGCATGCGCTCGTATCCCCACATACTAATGGAAGTAAGACGATATCGTTTTCTTATAATTTCTTTACGCAGTAACCCATTTCTACTATATAAATGCTTTATAATGATATTATCTTATAATGTATTAGCATTTCATTATAGCACAAGACCATCATATCGTAATATTCTTTCTCTTCCTTGTTACCCAATAGCATACAACTATATTCAAACCGCGTTAATGAGAAAAGAGTGTTTGAGGCAAGAACGTGTATCAAATTATTAGAATCGAAAAATAACAAAATGCCATATGAGCACGTTAGAGCATATTACTGTTATGCAAGACATTTATGTAACTTTAAAATGAATGTAATTTATGTGGCCAGAAAATCTTCTTCCGTAGCATTCACATAACAGAAATGAACAACAACAACAACAACAACCAAGCCTTAATCCCACTAGGTGGGGTCGGCTACATGAATCCTTTGTTTCCATTGCACTCTATCAGTTACCAAATTCTTATCTAAATCTAAGTAACTAAGATCACTCCTTATAGTTTTTTGTCATGTCTTCTTTGGTCTCCCTCTTCCTCTTTGTACATGGGCAAAATCCAATAACTCAATTTTTCTAACTGGAGCTTCAATCGGCCTACGACTTAGATGTCCAAACCATCTAAGCCTACTTTCTCTAAGTTTATCATCAATTGGTGCAACATTAACTTTCTTTCGGATATACTCATTTCTCATTCTATCTTTTCGTGTATATCCACACATCCACCTTAACATCCTAATTTCTGCAACATTTATTTTATATTTTATTTTATTTTATGAACACGCTTCATAAAAAAAAATGATGAAATAATACCATTATCTCTTTTGTAGTGTAAAGTTCAACTTAAGTATCTTTTTAAACTTATCTTATAGATAATTGGGGTCATTATGGATAGAAATTAAGCTTGCAGGTAAGTTTTAGCTCAGGAATAATTTTACATTCTAACAACTTATCAAAAAATATATATTTCACGACAATAATAATAATAGCTAAGCATTTTCATTCCTGCTAGGTGGGGTCGGCTACTGGGATCAAATAATTTAAGAATTACGATGAACAAACTGTGTCATCTGTGGTGTTGGAGCAGGCAATCCAGCAGCAAAGTGAATACATTAATTAATGAGAGAGAGCAGCAGTAGAGGAGATAGATAGAAGAGAATCAATGAACAATAATGATACAAGTGCCCACTATTTATTCACACATGAAAGAAGAAAAGCCATTAAAAAAAGTAGGTGAAGAAGAGCAAAGCAATACCACCAACATATTTACTAAGGTTATATTTACATCCAGGTCATGCAGGCCTGAGGCTAATTTGCATGTAGGTGTCAACTTTCGAATTTAGTTCAATTGGGTCCTGATTGCACCTTTTCTAGATTCAGTTTGTTGCATCTAGGCCTGTGCATTCGGTTTAATCGGTTGGTTTGGTGACCAAACCAAAAAAAAGATTGAGTTCGGTTTTAAATTTACAAATACATATCAGTTTGATTTGATTTGGATCAATTAAAATCATATTTTTTTATCTTCTTATAATGATATTAAATATTGCTATATTAATATCTAGATAATAACTTTAATATAAGAGTAATTTAGCATAATAAGTAATTTAATTTAATAATTAATTACATCACCAAAATAAACTAACAAAAAAGTAGGAAGAATTCAGAAGCAATTGCATATATCATTACATCAATATTATAGTATAATCAAAATTACATAATAAAAATTTCATCTGTTTATCAAAAATGATGAATATTTTTTCAAGTTTTCAGACAGTCTCCATTATAAAAATTCATTCTAATTACCACACCTAAAAAAATACACTAAATAATTAACATAAAAATATACTACGAAAACTCATAAATATACATATATACTATCACTTCAATAGATTCAAAGTTAATACTGTAAAACTACTATAATACAACTAAATCAACCCAACACGAAAATCATATTTATACGCGGGTTATTTAATAATCGGTCAATTCGGTTAATTTGGTTTCCAAACATGTGAAACCGAATCTAAACCAATTAACCGAAATACTCAAAATATCAAACCATCACAAAACCGTTAGATTCTAAACTAAACCAAACAGCTAAATTTAAATTGTTCGGGTCGATTTTTCTGTTTAAACCATAGTTTGCACACCTCTACTTGCATCTTTCTAGCTTCTAATTTCGAAAACCACGAGTTTTCGAAGGTTTGCCGTTTAACTTTTCATTGTCACGAGGGCAGGTGGAAATCGGAGATCGAATTGAACCGAATTGAAAAAATTAAGACCTATGAAAAACCGACCTCAGACCTGAAGGACTCTAAAATAATTTACCCAATTTCGAAGCCCGACCACCACCCCCACCATTCACTCTGAACAAAGGCCATCAGGGGAGGAACAGAATCCTCCACCGCCGCATCATCCTCCGTCTCCGCGAGCTTCCCTTTAGCTGCCATTGAAGCCAAAGAGCGGCGGCACAAAGGGCAGTCCGACCTGCGGAGCCCAAGCCATGTATCCAAGCAGATCCTGTGAAAAAGATGACTGCACTCGAGCTTGCTGATCTCCTCTCCTTCGCTGATGTGTGAGAGACAGAAGATGCAGTTCAGTTGGTCGTTCAGAGATTGACTGTAGTCGGACATACTGTTTTCGACACAAGGATGGTCATGATAAGGAGAAGAGGAGGAGGAGGAGGAGGAGGAGGAGGGAGAGCTCGGAGGCCAAGTAGGTTGTATCATTGTACTCTGCGCATGTAGGTTACTGAGGAGCTTGAAAGGGAGCAAGAGCATGGAGATGACTGCAGATAGCAGCAATTTGGGTACTGCCATTGCTGCCCAGATAGACATAGTGGAAGAGGAAGAGGAAGAGGAAGAGGAAGGGAAGGGAAGAGAGAGGGAAGGAGAGAGAGAGAGAGAGAGAGAGAGAGAGAGAGAGAGAGAGAGAGAGAGAGAGAGAGAGGGAGAGGGCAGGGCCTGGTAGCTCAGATTTTGGTATTATTGAAGAGCCATTTAAAGAGAATGAAGTGACAAGAGAACATAAAAAAAAAAAGATAATTAACTACATACCACACAATTTAGTTTTATTTATATCTTACCCATCCATTCTTAGTTAATTACGCTATACACACTCAAAACATTACAAAATCTTACATACACACATTTTAGCTTATTTCTATTATAATGAGTAATCATAATTTTTCAATAACCTATCTATAGTTAGATTACAAAAATTTTGAGCCGTTCATCATATTATTTTAAAGATATTTAAATATATTTTGAGTGAAAATCCTAAAACCTTAATGTTTAGGTGACACCAAAGGAAGGAGACATCCGCGACGTGAATTGATTTTAGGACAAATCAGTGCTTTAGTGTGGTATTGAGGAAGAGAAAAATATGTACTATTAAGAGTAAAAATATAATTTTAATGATTCACTAACAGAATATTTTTTTTCAAATAGATTTTGATTAAGTTTTAATTCAAATGTGTGTATGTAAGATTTTGTAATGTTTTGAGTGTGCATAGCGTAATTAACTAATAATGAATTGGTAAGACATAAATAAAATTAAATTGTGTGACATGTAGGTAATTATCAAAAAAAAAAAAAATATTGCAAGTCGTCTGAGAGCATAAAAAAATGATGCAGATAAACATGTTCCAAGATAAAAAGAAATGCCAAGAGATCACAATGCCACAAACCTCTAAGATACGTGCATGTCTTAAATATTGTCTACATCTGCTCCATTTAGTTAGAGCCATGTTATTTTATTTTTATTCATAGTTTTATGAAATTTTATCCAATATTTTACTTAGTGGAACAATAAATGAACCGAGCTGAGCCGAGCAGTGGTCTGTTCAAGCTCGTGTTTATTTACTAAAACCGAGCTCGAGCTTATTTCACAAACATAAAGAGATATTTGGGCTTGATTCATGTGGTTCGTGAATGAGCTCATTAATGTGTTTATAAATGAGCTCATATATATATATGATTTCACAAACATAAAAATTATAGACAAGCTCTTATGTACCAAAGATATTATTAATGTGTTAACGAACAAGCTCATCATTATGATTTATGAATTTTTTCTTATTAATAAACAAGATATATTAAAATCTCTAAAAAAACATTATAACGAGCTTTATAATTGAGCTTGTTTATGAGCTTCATACGAACAGTTCATGATCATTAACGAGTCGGACGCTAGTATGATTAAACTTGTTCACTACCTATCGAGCTTTTATAATTATGTTCAAACTTGTTTGTTAATATTAACAAACCGAACATGAGCTAGCTTTTATTGAACTGAACATTGAGCTATTCATCGAATTCTCAGTTCATTTACAACTCTAATTTTACTATGTTATCTTAATCGTATTCAGGATAAAATAAATAGAAAATAATGTTTTTATATATGAGCAACAAAGTTTTTATATTGACTAAAAAATTATCACAATCTTTAAATGATCAAAAAAGAAGTAGAGGGTTCTTTCAAAAAAAAAAAAAAAGTAAAACAAAAGAAAAATCAAATACTGAGCAGTGTGTGTGAAAGAAACATCATCTTTCATTGTGTTACACTAATAAAAACAGTGTAAGAATAACTATTTAGTAGTTGCATCTAAATATAAAATCGTACAACATAAATGCTTTTTATCGAAATCACTTCTTCTATTGAAAAGACACCGAGAAACAACAAAACTAATTGGTGGGAACACAGATTAACATTAACTCTGATGGCCAGGATAATATCACTTCTTGAATTAAAATTTAAATTCAAATTGATTAAAGCGAATTAGAGATTTCTATATATATTAGCTTTATAAAAAAAAAAAAAAAATATATATATATATATATATATATATATATATATATATATTAGCTTTATGCAGATTTGAGAGATTTTAAAACTCTGACATAATTAGAACTAATTTTATTTTATTATAATAAAATTAATTTCATATTTATTTATATTTATTTGATATTTTATTTTCTATATTTACTGTTATATTTTTAAATTTTTTTGACGTGATCTCTTTATATAAAAGGGGATTTACATACAGAACATTGAATTCATCAGAAATTAAGCATTTTATCATCGTTTAGTAAATATTACGCATATCACACTCTACTTATGGGTTTTACATTTCTATTGTAACAATAGCCAACAAAAGCAGAGTGTGATATGCGTAATATTTACTAAACGATGGTGAAATGTGTAATTTGTGATGAATTCAATGTTTTGTATGTAAATCCCCCTATATAAAAATGTTACTCAGCATTATATTAAGAGGTGATTATTAATGAGTGAAATTTAGGTTGAGTATCTGAGTTATTAAACTTCGATAAAGGGAAGTAGATGAGTTAATTTTGGGTGAGAATTCTCAAATTAGCGTAGTTATTTTATTTATTTTAAATTTAAAAAAAAAACCTCAAATTTTTGTCTCTGTTCCTTTCTTTCTCCATCTCTGTGCATCAACAGCTCCGCCCGGCTGCCCTCGTACTTCAAGCTCGTGCCTCCGTCATCAACCACCCGCATGCCTCACGCGCGCAGCCATCATCGTCTTCTTCGAATCGACCTCATCGTCTTAAGCCCGAGCAGGTTCGGTAACTTTCCCGAGCGAGAGCCGCACAGCCTACAAAAGATCCCGCGCGCCCGCATGAGTTACAGAAGCTCGCACCTGCAGCCGATCCCCGCTCCTTGCCCATCGTGACGAGCCCGTGTTGCCAGCTACCCATCTGCCGGGTCCCCTTGCACGAAGCACTGTATGAACTCATTCATGGCTCTCTCCCCCATCGCCCACGAAAGAAGCCATTAAACCCTAAATTGAAAAACTTTATACTAATTTAAAAAATAATAATAATAATAATAATAAATATTTTTTTTAAATTATTTTATATAAATTTTAATATAAAAAATATTATTTTATTTCACCAATTTAATAATTTTTGATAAAAATATTAATTTTATTTTAAATCATATATCAAAATATTAAATTCGTATATATTAATTTAAAATGTGAAATAAAATAGATATTTTTATTAAAAATTATTGAACATATAAAATAAAATAATATTTTTTAATATCAAAACTTATGTAAAATAATTTAAAAAATTTATTTATTATTATTATTTTTTTTAAATTAATATTATTTTTTTTTTGATTTTATTTCTCGCATCAAACAGAGCCTTAATTAAGGTATAATTCTCTTTGAAATTGTAAATTACTGATGTTAATTCAGTTAAAATTATATTACAAAATTTAAATTATTTAATTTAGCTCTAATTATATGATTATAAATTTTCATTTGAGAGTAAAATTACTGTTAAATTAATTACAATATTTATTCTAATTTATGAACCTTTGATTTTATTTATTGAATTTAACTCGAATGTCCTAATCTAATTTAATGAGTTCTTATTTATCAGATAATTTCGCTTGATTTTAATTTTAAAATATTTCAATTTGAAAGACTTATAAATATTATTTATCATAAAATTTATTTAAAAATATTTTAACGCTTAATTAAAATAATTATTCAGTTAATTTTGCTGATCATAAATATTAAATATTATTCATATTTTTCATCCCGTATCAATTTGGTATCATAGTCTGTTCTTTTTTTTTTTTTTTTTTTTTGCGAGAAAAAAATAACACCATTCCCTCATTAGAGTTTAAAATATTCTTCCTTGGTATCATAGTCTGGGTTAGATTAGGGCATTTTACTGATCATTTTACATAATCTATATTATATTTTTTATTTTATTTTATTTTTTATTCTATCTGATATAAATATCTTGTGAGTATGAATAATGAAGTTAAAACTATAATATCTGATTTTATTGCCAGATTTGACCGCATATTCCCACTAAGAAACCACGATCCATATAAGTTGTGATTAATTTCTTATTTTTTCGATGATTTAGAATAACAAAATAATTTGGATCGTTATTTTAAGTATTGTGGTTAAGACGAGTTGGAGAAAGTTAAATATGCTAAGTTAATATTTTTTAGCGAAACAAAATATTATATTAAAGACCTAGAGAATTATTTGATGGAGTACACTTAGGCCATTTGAGATATGGGATAAGATCAACACACTTTTGCAAAAGAAATTCAATTTAATCCTATAGAATTGGCTTTATAGTTCCTAAATAGCAAGATCTTGAAACTATATTTATTACCCTAATTCCAATTCGTGAAGTCAAACCTATTCAAATAATAGGTGACACATCGAGTTTTATCTCAAAGGAAGAAGCGATTGAACTCCCTACAAAAACCTTCATTCTTCCTAAAGCATTGAAACTCGATTCTAGCAATAATACCTTTATTCTTCCTGAAGCATCGACATCAAGATCATAGAAACAGTCGAAACTTTTAATATTTTAGATCTATTGGTTATCAAGACCCAACAATAATACCCAGTAAGGTCTTAGACTTTTATTCTCATTGAGTATAACTTTACCGGTAAGTATCCGCAACCAAAATCTGCCTTCATATCAATTTTAGAGCTCATCAAATTAATCGTTGTTGCGTTCATATCAATTTCAAAATGTTTTAGTCTCAAGAAGAAAGAATCAAGTTTTATTGAAATAAGGCAATAAAAGGAGGCTGACCAAGAATAAAATCATGGAAAACAATTAGAAAATGATGAGAAAAACACAGAAACATGAGAGAATAACTTCCTAAGGTGTTTGTTTAAGGTAGAAATAGGTTTAAACATTGGCAACTCGAGGCTCTGTTTAGTTGAAGAAAAAAAAGTTCTAAAAATTTTTGCAAAATTTTTTAGAAAACTGTGTATGATATGAAATAAAGTGCCTTAGTTATAATGTTGAAATTTGTGTAAGATGAGATATCAAATAATTTTTAAAATTTTTAAAAAATAAATTTAAGATTTTGGTTATACTAAAATAAGTTATTTTTTTAGCCAGTTGCCAAATAAGGCCTAAGTATACATGAATTCCTACGAAAGTTAAAATTAACAAAAAAAACAATAGAACTTCCTAAGGCCTCGTGAACTCGACAATATGCTTTGAGTTTTTACATAAATAGTAAGCTAGCAAGACGTGTAAAGCTAAATAACACATAAATAAAACAATTAGTTTATAATCTACAATATTTGTTATCATCAAACTCAACTAGAGTTAACATATAAGGATGATATAATCTTGATTAGTGCTCCCGGTGGACCCCTCTTTTATGTCGAATCGACAATTGATATAATCTTGATTAAACTTTAGGGCAGGCCTTGCCCAACTAAAAAGATTAGGGCATTCAAGCCTTGTGATGCAGGACAAATGGAAATGTAAAATGCAAGTTTCGAGATTAATGATCAAATTCTCATATAAGTACAGGTATTTCAAAGATGAATCATATACTGAATCGAGACATTCAAAGCCCAAAAATAAACAAAATTTAAATTCAATGTTAGACGGTATCAACAATAAATAAGAAAGTTATCGAGTTTGATTAGAGCACACGGAGTTTAGAAAAATGATACGATTTTTCAAATTGATAACCTGCAAAAGTCTAATTCTCAAACTACATCTTGATCTCTTAATATTCCTGTTTTTTTCTTTCTTTGGCTTTGATCTTGCAGCCAAGCAGGCTGATAATGTTTGTGAAAGATGACAGCTGACTACTTCAGGAATATTTCAAGATGACAACATAGGATTTAATCTACACGTATTTGATAAACACGACCATAACAAGCTGGATAGAAGTCCGCACCAAAAACTAGCTGGCTAGCCATTTACGACGAGACATGAAGTGTACGACAAAATTTAGGCAAGGTCGATAAACAATACTACAAGAATTGAAGGGTAGAGTTCATTCTTGTGCACTCGAAAATTGACAAAAATATCTTTCTTACTCTTTGTTAATGCTAATAGCATTAAAGATGATTTAACATCCGCAAACAGTTACGTTTCATTCAAAATGTTGAAAGAATAATTATGTTCGAGTTTTTAAGGCCGATTTGCTTGATCTATAACTAGACCATGCCATATTGTGGCCATAGCCTGTAGAAAATGATCTAAGATCAAGGCTGTTTTAGCGATGAGGCAAATGGATGCTAATGGTTTTAACATGTACATTGCAAAGCAAAAGGTGCTTCATTAAGACAGAAGATAAATTTTAATATTTTTTTGGGATAATTACCTACATGCCACACCATTTCGCTTTATTTATGCGTTACCCATCCATTCTTACTTAATTACGCTATGCACAGTCAAAACATTATAAAATCTTACATACACACACTTTCGCTTGTTTCCATTATAATGAGCAATTATAATTTGTCAATAACCTAATTATAGTTAGGTTACAAAAAATCTGAACCGTTCATCATATTATTTTAAGGATATTTAAATATATTTTGAGTGAAAATCTTAAAACTTTGATGTTTAGGTTGTGGTAAGGGAAGGAAACATCCGCGATGTGAATTGATTTTAGGACAGATCAGCGCTTTAGTGTGACATCAAGGAAGAAAAAAAAAGTACTATTAAGGGTAAAAATGTAATTTTAATGATTTACTAACGAAATATTTTTTTTTCAAATAGATTTTGACTAAATTTTAACTTAAGTGTGTGTATGTAAGATTTTATAATGTTTTGAGTGTGCATAACGTAATTAACTAAGAATGGATGGGTAACGCATAAATAAAGTGAAATGGTGTGGCATGCAGGTAATTATCCCTATTTTTTTTGCTAATAATAGAATTGGACAAGGTAATATTAACAAATGCTGCATCAAACAGATATAATTGGCAAAAAGTACATAACTTTGCCGTTGAACAGTTAAGACAATTGACAATAACGGTAAGGGTTATTTCGAAAATTTAGCAATTTTCTCACAATCAAACGAAAGTGAGAGCAACTAGCATTGAAACTAATATAATTTGGGTTGTTGAGGTGCAGAACTCAGCATTGAAATAGCCTTTAATTGAGAAAGTTTTTTTCAGCATGAGATGCGCAGCCAGAAATGAAGAAATCAGTAAATGATAATCCCTGTGGTTATGGTGTATGCAAATAAATGAAGCCATGACATTCAAAAAAAAAAAAAAATACATAAATAATGAACAATGAGCAATAACAGTACCTGGCAATTTAAGCTTTCAGCACATGGCCTTTGTTTATTGAATCAATAAGCGCAAGCCCCGCCTTAGCTTCGGTCACATCACAATCTATAAATGGAAGCATTTTCTCATGCTCCACATCCAGAGACCAATCAGAAATCACTAGAATGAGAAGAAAACACCAGGAGTCAGTGAGTCAAGGATTTCCATATATCATTCACAATGGCAAAAAACACACCTAACATAACTTCACTGATGTGCCTTAAAAACAAGATAATGATTTCCATGATAGATTGCAATGTTTAAACTCAATTAATCATTTCACGATTAAATGAATCAGTAAAAACACTGAACATTTTTAGTGATGAACAAATGTAAGCTGCATCTTAAAAACAACAAAAAATTATCAAAAGAAAATAAGCACTAATACACTCACTCATTTCAGAAAGAACATTTTCTCTTCATGATTATCCTCCTAGTGCAGAATCTAATCTACTTCCAAAAGGGAAAAAAAAAAAATACAAAGAGCAGAAAGTTCCTACCATGTTGACATCTAGAAAAACTTGAGCATGACTTGATGCTCATAGCTATACCTTCAGCAAAAAAAAAAGTTCATTGATTTATGTGAAGGGGTTTCTTATTTAATCAACTGCGATTAGCTGTTTAAATCAAATAAATTCTGTTTATCAAACACTGATTTCATGTAAGAATTTTAAAAAAACAGAGAGAAGCCATAAACATCAAGTTAAAGGTGGGTTTGGTGCTTCAAATAAGCAAAAAGAAAACATTTTTCAAAGGTGATTCACCAATAGTACAGATCACCAGGAAGAAATGCTCCTCATGATATTCCTAAATGATAACCAAAGGAAAGATCTAAGATTCAAAAACCAAGTATCATATCTTCTTATAACACAGAAAAAAAATATTTTTTAGATGTGAACTCATAAATTAAGAGATCATAATAAATCCAACTGATATACAAGTCCACCCTCAAATCGACTTCTGCAAGCAAAGCAAACAAACAATGAATATTGTGAGAGAACTTTAAGTAATAATGTCATTTAAGGAAGATTGCAAACTCTTATTCCCTCTAAGTTATTTATCGCAATTGGAATCGATCATGTTCACCTTCACAAAAATATACCAACAAATGAATTCTGCACATACATACATACACACACACACACACACACATATATATATATACATATATATATATATACATATATATATATATATATATATATATATATATATATAGAGAGAGAGAGAGAGAGAGAGAGAGAGAGAGACATCAGCTTCTGTTGATATTTGGATAATCTAGTGAACCAGAAGGCTATTCATCTTGTACTGCACCAATCCAGGCACAACAAAAGGTAGCTTTGCAAAACCTAAATAATGTACACAAAATATACACCTTTAAGTATTCATAAAGCTAACATAACCACTCAGGCCAGATAACGATAAACAATGCACGCATTATTTCTCATGATTCACATGTTGACGCTTTAATCAACATTCATTGAAAGAGGAGACTTACGACCAGCTTCCAAGCAATTCCTAGAATACAAAAGCACCACGTCACAATACAGAGTGCGTGAAATTCCCAAAACATCACAATTGATACTCAAAGGCAGTTCTATTCATCATTAATATTCTGGAAGAAAGATACAAGGATGAGTAGCCATGCAAAACCATCACAACAATAATCCCATAATCAAGTTTCAAAACAAAAAAGTATCAAAAAAAATAAAGCCCATAATCAGCCAGGAGGCCAGTTCATCTGTCTCCCTCCTAGAAGATGAATATGAAGATGATAAACAGATTGACCTGCACATAATACAAGTAATCAATCAACAAACAAGAGACAGAACCAAAAAGATACTCAGATGAAAATATCATAAGATAGAAATAACACTAACATCCATTAGGTCCATCATTGATGACAATCCTATAACCATCATCAAGTCCTTCCTGCTTTGCCACGACATTTGCAATATAGAGGAGATGGCCAAGTATCTCAACATGCCTCTCCTCTGCCTGTGATCAAATACAGCTAACTGAAGACAGTTACATTCACAGCTAATTGACTACAGTTTGCCTTTAGAAGGCAAACATAAATCACAATATTGTGTCGATTGTAGAGGGAAACGATAAGTGATTATAAAATGACATAATTTACCGTATACCTAATCTAAGAAAAGGGCCACGAACAAATTAAGTTTATGATATATTGAATATTAATAAAAAATTACCTTTGAAAGCCCTGTCAATCCATCTCTGGCTTTGGGGATGATTAAGATATGTGTTGGAGCTTGGGGATTTATATCCCTAAAGGCAACAGCCTGTCAAAACAATCATGTTATTAAGTAGAAAAACCTTGGATATGATTTGTAAAAAAACAACAGCAAGAAGGATAAGCTGCCATTGTCATAGGGTTAAACTTGAAAAAACCCTGCCAGATATTTACCAACCACATAAGAATTTATAATCAACTGACATTCTTATAAAACAGTGGATGTCATTCCACAAGACATTCACTGTACGTACATGTCATTCAAAGGAATAACATACCTTATCATTCTCATAAACCACGGTTGCAGGTATTTCTTTTTTGATAATCTTGTCAAATCTGCAATAAGGGTGGCCAAAAAATAGCATGATGATGAATTATTAATATGTCAACCATGAAGCAAATAAATTTAGAAACTTGATATTTGATGAATATTAGTTAACAAACTAAGCAAGCTAAAGCATGAATGCATTTTTTGGGCTTCTCCTCTGCCAGCTCTTAGCTATAAAGTTATTGGCACTTAGCTAAAGGTTCACATTGCAACATCTCCAAGTCAACCATTGACTACACTAAAAAACACTAATTATGTTTAGCAAAATTCTTACGTGCGTTATTTGTTGCCATACAATTTGTGCAGCTCCAATGGAATCACTCCACTCAGCAAATGACATCTTCACGTCGTTAACACACACAGCAGGTGCTTACGGGTGAGCAGTCGGTGTGGGTTTTGTATTATAATATAATTTTTAAACTATTAAAATATTATTGTATTATAATGCCAATTAAAAAGATTTTTTTCTCTTATGGAGAAGTTGAGGGCTGAGCTGACATGACAGTATGGACAACAGGCCCGTAAGGGCTTCTTGTAGGGCGTCAGGCCCGCATGGAACATTTATGTCAAGTACAGTCTCCGCCGGGTAATTTGGTGAGGTGTCCTCGATGAGGAGTATTCAGCAAGCGGTCTTCAATCTGGGCTTGCAGCCCGCGCCTCTCGCTGCACTCCCACCGTCCGTATGTGTGTTGCAAATAAACAGGTTGGTTAATGCTGTTTAGTTGGCTACAGGAAGAAGAGTAGATTAGTTATAAATTGCAATAACGTGGCTCATGCTGTAGCGAAAAGTGTAGCGAAGAGTGCTATTTAAGGCACTCTGTTCTGTAATGAAAAACGAGAAATGAATACATTCTTCTTCTTGATATTTGTTATCCCTCTCTTCCTCTCCTAACTTTCTCTCCATCTTCATCTCCTTCTTCTTTTCTTTTCTTTTCTTTTCTGCTTGAATCTTCAACTGTAGGTTTCAGCTAATTGGATTGGTGGAACTGCACACATCAAGTGGTATCAGAGCCATGCGATCCTCGGCAAAATAATGGCGGAAGGAACCAGGTCGCAAGATTTCAAGAAATTCGAAGAATCTCTTCGTCAAATCTTGAAAGAAGCGATTGATCGACAAGATGCGCGAATTGATAGAGTGGAAGAGCAGAATGAACGGCTGGCGAAATCTTGGACGGAGACAGTGGCGGCAATGGAGCTTCGTCATCGGGAAGAAATTCGAGCATGGAAGGAACTCTGGCCAATCCCATCTGGAGTAGCAAATTCTCAACAGCCAATCAGAGCAACAGTGAGTTCAGATCAACTCAACTCTAGTAGATCTGTTAATTCCTACCTTCTTCCCACTCGATTAGCAAAGGTTGAACTACCCAAGTTTTCAGGGCAAGATGTTAAGGGATGGGTCTTTAGATGCGAGCATTTCTTTGAAATTGATAACATCCCATCAGATTTTCGTTTGAAGTTGATCTCCATATATTTAGAAGGAAAGGCGCTACACTGGCACCAGAATTACATGAGAACATTGAGAAGTAAGGGGAATTTGGTTAGTTGGGAAGAGTACAAACAAGCGGTTTGTCAAAGATTCGCAGAGAGGGCATATGAAGATCCATTATCTGATCTTATCGTACTCAAGCAAGAGGGATCTGTAACAGAATACTTGAATAAATTTGATGAAATATGCAGTAGGCTGATTCTCACTGAAGAACAGATTTTAAGCTTCTTTATTACAGGGCTACAGGAAGAGATACAATATGGAGTCAGATTGCTAAGACCCAGAAATATGAGAGAAGCAGCTAATCTAGCTAGCATTCAGGAAATGGCTTCAGGAGTTTTGAATTGAAAGCGAATGTATCCAATGAAGATAAATAACAATTTGCCACCCTTACTGCCTACCCCAACTCAACTACCTATCAATAAGGGAGTGCCATCAAACCAGAAGAATTCTCAATTCAAAGATGGATCAGGTAAAGTCTTATCTCAAAATTATATTGAAGAAAGAAGAGCTAAAGGGTTATGTTATAAGTGTGATGAGAAGTATACCTTTGAACACAAGTGTAAAAATCATCTGTATCTTATCCAATCACTTGGAGATGAAGAAGAAAAAGAAGAAGGTTCTGATGCATTTGAAGTTTCAGAAAATTCTATTAAAGAGATTGAGGATGAAGACAATCCACATATTTCTTTGCAAGCTTTAACAGGATTACCTTCATATAATACTATGATTGTTGAAGGAGTGGTGAATAGGAAATCGGTTTGTATACTCATTGATATCGGTAGCACGCATAATTTTGTGGATCCTTGTACAGCTAAGGCAACTCAGTGTGTGGTGGAGGAAAATCCTAGAATGAAGGTAATGTTGGCTACAGGAATGCAATATGAAGTAACTCAGGTGGTCAAGGGAATACAATGGAAATTACAAGGTTATAAATTTCAAGCTGACATGATGATCCTTCCATTGGGAAGCTATGATGTAGTGTTGGGTGTGCAGTGGTTAACAACGTTGGGTCCTATTTCATGGGACTTTCAGAAAATGCAGATAAAGTTTTGGTATTTAAAAAAGGATGTGACACTTAAGGGAATAAAGAAGCAATATATGCAAATGGTAGAAGGGAAAAGGGTATCCAAGGTCATGCAAAACTCTTCCTTGGTGGTACAAGTAAGTCTGCAAGCAGTAGAAGTGGAAGAAATGGTAAAGAAGGGAGTTGAAACAGAATTGGATGCTAAGCAACAGGCGGAAATCAATGATTTGATTAATTGTTACAGTGATATATTTTCTGAACCTGCAGGATTACCTCCTCCTAGAGAACATGATCATCAGATTACATTAAAGAGTGAGACTGAACCTGTCAGTGTAAAACCGTACAGATATCCATATTTACAGAAAACAGAGATTGAGAAGTTAGTTGCTGAAATGAAGGCTGCGGGAGTTATCAGAAACAGTTCTAGTCCTTTTTCTTCACTGGTGGTGTTGGTTAAAAAAAAAGATGGAACTTGGAGACTATGTATTGATTACAGAGAATTGAATGCAAAAACAGTGAAGAACAAGTTTCCAATTCCAGTGATTGAGGAACTTCTAGATGAACTTCATGGCTCTAAATTTTTTTCCAAGTTAGACTTGAAGGCGGGCTACTGGCAGATAAGAATGAAGGAGGAGGATATATTTAAAACTGCATTCAGAACACATCAAGGGCATTATGAATTTCTTGTTATGCCTTTTGGCCTTACTAATGCTCCCTCCACTTTCCAAAGTTTGATGAATGAAGTCTTCTTTCCATATTTGAGGAAGTTTATTTTAGTTTTCTTTGATGATATTTTGATATATGGCTCAACTTGGTCTTCTCATCTACAGCATCTGGAGATTTTTTTTTGCTTTTGAGACAGCACCAACTTCATGTTAAGATGAGCAAATGTTTGTTTGGGGTAACTAAGGTGAATTATTTGGGTCATATTATTTCTTCTGAAGGAGTAGAGACAGATCCAGAAAAACTAGAAGCTCTGAAATCATGGCCTCAGCCCAAAACAGTGAAAGAACTCAGGGGATTCTTGGGACTCACTGGGTATTATAGACATTTTATCAAAAACTATGGGCACCTTGCTAAACCACTTACTAACTTACTCAAGTTAAATGAGTTCCAGTGGAACGAGGAAGCAAGTAGAGCTTTTGAAAAGTTGAAAGAAATGATAATAACTCCACCAGTCTTAGCACTCCCAGATTTTAAAAAAGAATTTGTTTTAGAGACTGATGCGGCAGGAGAGGGAATTGGGGCTGTTCTCATGCAGGAGGGAAAACCCGTGGCGTTCTTTAGCAAGGCATTATCTGGCAAAAACCTAGCTCTCCCTACATATGAGAAAGAAATGCTGGCGATTGTGGCTGCAGTGCAGAAGTGGAGACCATATCTAGTTGGAGTACATTTCAAGATTAAGACAGATCATGAGAGTTTAAAATATTTGATAAATCAAAGAATTTCTACACCTGCACAACAAAAATGGATAACTAAATTAGCAGGATACAATTACGAAATCAGCTATAAGAAGGGGATTGATAATAGAATAGCAGATGCACTATCCAGAAGAGTAGTAAGCAGCTGTGCCTTCATAGAGCATGCAACTCAAGGAGTTAGTACAAAACTTATGATGGAAATACAGCAATCTTGGAAGAAAGATATTAAAATACAACAATTGATTTCAAACTCGCAAACTGTTTCTATCCTTCCATACACCTGGGAGCATCAACAACTTAGAAGGAAGGGCAAACTGGTGGTTGGCTGGAATCAAGAGCAGAGAACTAAGATTGTTCAAATATTGCATGCAAATGCTACAGGGGGTCATTCTGGAACATATGCAACTACCAAAAGAATTAAATAGGTTTTCTATTGGAAGGGAATCTCAAAGCTTGTGAGAGTAATTGCAAGGCAATGTGAAGTATGTCAGCGTAACAAGTACGATGCTTCAGCTTATCCGGGACTTCTACAACCATTTCCTATTCCTAGTAAGGCATGGTCTGAAATTTCAATGGATTTTATTGAAGGATTACCCTCCTCTATTGGTAAGAGTGTAATATTAGTAGTTGTAGACCGCCTTACTAAATATGCTCACTTCTTAGCTTTATCCCATCCTTACTCTGCCTTTGAAGTAGCCCAAACCTTCCTAGAAAATGTATTCAAATTGCATGGTATGCCTACATTAGTAATTAGTGACAGGGATCCAATCTTTATAAGCAAATTTTGGAAGGATTTTCTTAAGATGCAAGGGATCACTCAACATATGTCAACGGCCTACCATCCTTAAACGGATGGTCAAACCGAGGTTGTGAATCGTTGTTTGAAAACATATTTAATTTGTATGACTTTTGAGAGACCGAAACAATGGGTTAAATGGTTACCATTAGCAGAGTGGTGGTATAATACAAATTATCATACATCTATCAAAACCACACCTTATCAGGCGTTATACGGGCAGGCTCCTCTGCTAGCAGTACCTTATACAGCCGGGGATTCCGAAGTAGATGCAGTTGATAGAAGCCTTTCGACAAGGGAAGCAACAAGAATCATGTTAAAGAAGAATTTAGAAGAAGCTCAGAATAGGATGCGACAAATGGCAGATAGGAAAAGATCTGAGCGCAACTTTGGAATAGATGAATGGGTGTATGTCAAGCTCAAACCTTATTGGCAAGATTCTGTAGCTTGCAGACTCAGCCATAAGTTGTCTCCACGCTGTTTTGGACCCTTCCAAATCAGTGAAAAAGTGGGAACAATGGCATACAGATTGAAACTACCAGAAGGATCTCGAACTCATCCGGTTTTTCATGTGTCCATGCTAAAAAAACACATAGGGAATAGATTGGTAGAAGGCAGTTTTCCAGCTATAGTGAATGATCATGGACAATTGATGTTAGAGCCAAATAGCCATCCTTGATAGAAGATTAGTTAAAAAAAAAAGACAGAATTCAGGTGCAATTGCTGATTCAGTGGTCAAATTCCAGTAAAGAAGATGCATCCTGGGTTAGTGCTGAAGTGTTGCGACAGAATTTTTCGCATTTCAGTTTGAACCCTTGAGGACAAGGGTTTTTAAGGGGAGGGAATTGTTGCAAATAAACAGGTTGGTTAATGCTGTTTAGTTGGCTACAGGAAGAAGAATAGATTAGTTATAAATTGCAATAATGTGGCTCATGTTGTAGCGAAAAGTGTAGCGAAGAGTGCTATTTGAGACACTCTGTTCTGTAATGAAAACGAGAAATGAATACATTCTTCTTCTTGATATCTGTTATCCCTCTCTTCCTCTCCTAACTTTCTCTCCATCTTCATCTTCTTCTTCTTTTATTTTCTTTTCTTTTCTTTTCTGCTTGAATCTTCAACTGTAGGTTTCAGCTAATTGGATTGGTGGAACTGCACGCATCAATGTGCTACGTGCAAGCTCCACCTGATCGCTCCACATGTAGGGTCCAAATTGTCGGGGTGTGAATCTCCATGCAACACATTCCAGAAAAATCGAGTTAATCTGCCTAAGTCAATAAAAATCAACATCTCATCGAGCAAAGCCAGTTCCTGATCAAACAATTATATATGGAATAACTAACAATCACACATTATAAAGAAAAAAACACAGCAAACAAAGAATCGAACAGATTAGACGCCTTAAGAGTATAAATCGGCCAGGCCCCGCTAAACAAACAACCACCTAAGAATCAAGAGATAAAAGACGACACGGTGAGAGAAATCAGCTCACATAGTTGGGGCGTCGGAGGGGACGGCAGCCAGGGCAGCGTCCTTCTCGGAGGCCGCCGTGGGAAGAGACGGCGAGAGGCTCAGCTGAGAGCTCAGAACCCCAACTCTGCTCCGGCTCGCAGAGCCCTCCCGCCGTTCATATCCCGCAATCCCGCTCATCGGATCGGATCATGATTCTCGCTGCCGGCCCTTCTCCGACTATATCAGATGCTCGCCCCTGTAGGTCGGGCTGAGAACGACCCAACTCGAGCCGAACCGGGTCTCAATTGGATTCAATTTTGAATTAGCACATTCTTAATCTTGAGCTGACTTTTGCCAACTCAAATTTTACAAAAATTAATTTTTTTAAAATAAATATATATATATATATTAGTTAAAATTTAAAATTAAATTAATTTTATTTATAAGATCACTTAAATAAATATTTTAATAACTAAGATATACTTACATATAAATAATGAATAATTAAATATATTATTTATATTTAAAAATAGAGATGGAGCTAAATCAATTAGATCCAATCATGCCTCATATCTCAACTCAATGCTCAATAAACTTGAGCCGAACTCAATTCTAACTAAATATTGATCATCAGTCATCCATCAATCTTCCAACTAATCTCGCAAACCTAACTTCAAACCTGTAATGTGCTATTTCTGCTTTGTATATATAATCAAGCACAATGACAAAAATGAAGAAACGCTTTTAATATATTGTGCATTAAAAGATTTTTTTTTAAACTTAAAGACAAATTTTACAGAATAATTGTAAAACCATCAATTTTATATGATCTAAATGGTAGTTCACAAAGCAAAAATATATAAATAAAAGGTTAGGGTAGAGTGTGTATACATTAAAAAATAAGATAAAAAATAAATATATCTGCGAGAAAGTTAAAGTAGCCTCATTAAGGATAAGCTCAGAGAGAGTCAATTTAGATAGTTTTGACATATAAATAGCAGACTGATAGAAACTTTAATAAGAGGAGATAAGTTATTAAATCTTGCTTGTGTTAAAAGGGGAAGAGAATGACCAAATAAAATATAACAAAAAACTAAAACAAAGAATCTCACATATTTGGAAGTAAATTAGAACTTATTATTTGATAGAGCACAATGAGAATAAAAGATTCATATAGTCGACCCAATCTAGTTTGATAAAAGCCTAGTTGTTATTATTGTATATATACATATTTATAAAAAAAATGCAAAACTAAAAAGCGCAAATACAAAATTAAGAAAATGATCATAGAAAACATTCTTTATTTTTTATGAGTATCTTTTTATTTTATATAGATCTGTTTTTATTTTATATCTATAAAACCAAAATAAATTATATAAAATTAAAATATGTCTATCTTAATAAAAAAAAATAAAGTGGGTTTACAGTTTTCTAAGAGGACATTTGGTTCAATGTTATTATAATATTATGTTATGTTATTTAGAAAAAATAATTATTTAATTTAATGGTATTTGTAAATAATCTTCTATAAAATTATAAAATTATTAATCAAAAGATGTCATTTAGATTATATAACATAATACTAAAATAATAACAAACCAAGAGCTCCCTAAATGCACTATAAAAAAAAAAGCAGCTTTTAAGCTCCGCGTAATACCAGATCTAGTTCTCCTCTAGCCGCATCGTGGAAATGAGCAAGGAACAGGGAGGTACTTAAAAGATAGCAAATATATACAACAGTGAAGAAAAGACAACAAAAAATAGTAGGAGACATTGCAAGTAATTATTCTCAATTGATCTGAGTTCTAACTAAAGGTTGACTGAGATTGACTAGATGACCACCAACCAGAGAACCAATGTTGTTTGTCCTCTTGAAGACAACCACCTTCTAGCACTCAGAAGCGTAGATCAGGCGCCCAGGCTAAATGTGTTTGCCTTTATTTGTAACTAGCATCTTCTTTCTTTATCACGTCGGGTCTCCTCCTCTTGTTACTTGTTGATGTAAAAAATGCACCACCACAGAGAGAAATGAGATGATAATTTTTACGTGGAAATCCGAGTGTCCGGGGGAAAAATCACGATGCCGTCCAGGCGATTTGAATCCACTAATTTCATCTCCTCTTACAAAACTTGAAGATCTCTAATGGGAGACCAAATGAGTACAAGAGAGAGAGAGGAAGGAAACGCCCCCATGAGAGAGCCCGAGCCCCCTTTTTATAGCCTGGAGAGGAGGGAATACAGTAGGTACGGTCTATCACATCTGACACTTATTCCTACAAAGGACGATTAGGGAGTGGACTCCCATGCTGTCTTAAATGCTGAGTTGACATAGTAGTACAGAGAGTACGATCTGGTGATATCTCTTTTGAGCTGCTGTTCGACTTGGGGCTGCTGTTGAGCCGTTGTTCGGCAAGGGGCTGCTGCTGAGTTGCTGTTCGACTTGGGGCTGCTGTCGAGTTGCTGTTCGACTTGGGGCTGCTGTTGAGCAGCTGTTCGGCAAAGGGGTGTTAGAGAAGATTCTAACATTACCTTTCACAATGATTCAGTTTATATTACTACAAAACAATCAGGGCAAGATGCGTCTGGCCAAGTACTACATCCCCTCGAGAAATCAGAGAAATTTAAGCGGTGAACAGGACCAATTTCATGGAGTTTCACACGCACATGATTATACATAAAAGACATGCTGGGCTATTTTTTTTTATGTGCGTTGATATCACTGATAATGAATTGGTACGCCTGCAATGCATTCATTTATTTGCAGAGATTATTTCTTCAGCAACATTTGTGAGCTTGGTGTTTTAATTTCACGAGGTTTATTTGATATTTGATGAGCTTATTCTTGCTGGGGAGCTACAAGAGGCAAGCAAGAAGTCAGTCATTGAGAGAATGGGCGAGCTAGAGAAGCTGGAATGAGACCTCAAAGGCGGAGCTTCTCGTAGCCCAATGGGAAGAGAACTTGCCCGAATTAAGAGGTATCAAATTTCGAATTCATATTACCATAATTTTCGATTGAAGTGAGAGAAATTGTGATATTTAAGGGCAAAAGAATCAAAAAAAGAATGAGGCCTCAAAGAGCAGATTATGTATGATGGGAGCTCTGTTGCTTGGCGGCTTATTCTATTAGTTTGATTTGATTTTGACAACTGTGAGAACGAAGTTTTCTTTTTTCTTTTTAATTAAAAGAAGTCCAGTATATTGTGAATTTATATATTTGATCATCAGATGGTAACAAAAAAAAAGTAAATTACACTCAGATATCTAAATTTAGAGTATAATAACATTTGAGTCTTTGATTTTTAAAATTTTAATATATGAGTCTTTGATTTTTAAAATTTTAATATCTTGGTCTTTTTTAAAATTTTTTATTATTATTTTTTTAATTTCAATTATACTCTTCCCTCTCTCTGCTGCCAGTGCACACACAGAGAGAAAGAGGATTATAATTGAAATTTAAAAAAAATTTACTAACATGTGCAAATGGGTCTTTGATATTTTGAAATTACTCAACTTGGTCCACCAGTTTGCTAAACTGTGCATGTTTTATGTGCAAGTAAATCCCAAACCCTAACATCTCTTCCATGATCAAGATATGTAGCAACCGTCTCATCGAAGTGGACCATTAGCAAGCTCATTCTCCGATCTATTCTCCTGCTGCGACTTAAATGGCATTTGAGGTGTTGATCAACCATAAGCGAGCTCCTTTTATAAGCCCTTAGCATTGAGTAATTGTCCGCAAAATTTCTTACGAGTTATCATCTAGCTCCTCTATCGTCTTCATAATTGGCATGTGTTCTTTTGCTACTTCTTAGACGGCACCTGTTCTCTTGCTACTTCTTAAATGGTATTGAGAAAATCATTGAAGTTTTGCTTATGTTTTCAGAATTTTGAGATTTTTTTTTTTTTTTTTTTTTTTTTTTTTAAGGTTGAAGCTTTACAGAGATCTAGAAGTGAATGTGAAGAACTTTGTTAAATTTCTCGTCCAAATTCACCAAATGATTAAAGGGAAAGAGAAAACTAACTTTTACTATTCTCGTTACTCTGCGACTACTGCAGTCGGACCTTCTTGCACATTTTTGCAAGCTGGTGAACAGAATAAAATAATTTTTAAAAATAATAAAAATCCAGTTGCACATATAGGCAAATAAAAAAGATCTACTTGTAATTTGCCCTTTAATATTTCTTAAAAAATAAACTCGACTTGTTATTCTTATATACATACGTGCATATACGTACTTATACAAATCATAATATATTACATTTATCGTTTGATAAACATATAAATTATTAGAGATGATGATGACGTCAATTCAAATAGGCAGCTAACCTCAAGGCCTCATTTGTTTTGAAGTTAAAAATTAATCTGGCATATCACATCACACATGAAATTTAATATTAAAAATTAACTTTATTTCACATCCTACACACATTACTAAAATAATAACGAACTTATATCACATCTCACATATATCCCAACATAATAACTAACTTTATATCACATCCCTCAAATATCTCAATATAATAACTAACTTTATTTCATATCATTCACAACTTTCAATAAAAAAATATCTCTATTATTTAATTTTAACCTTATTAAAGTTAACCTTCCAGACAAATAAACCCTTGTCTCATAGATCTTTGAGAATTGAAATCCACTGACCATAACATCAACGAGTAAGTTCAAAAAAATGAAGAATACATCAGAAAATATAAATAGGACAATTACGCCCAGGTTCCTGAGTTTAACGCTTAATATCGCACAGGTCTATGTTTTTAAAATTATAACATCAGGGTCTCTGAGTTTTAATAAATTATCAAATGAGTCTTTTTTATTTTTTTATTATTAATTTTTTTTTAAATTACCATTTTACCCGTCATTCTCTCTCATCTCCCGATCCGGTACGCGCGGGCCACGAGGCCGCCGGCGGTTTGGTTGCCGTGTGGCGTGTCCGCCGGCGACCGCGCGACCTGTAGGCGGCCACACGGCCCGCGCCCATGTGCGGGTTTGGGAGGAGAGAGAGAGAGGCCGCCTCTCTCTCCCTTCTCCTAATCTGGCGCACGCAGCCGCACAGCCTGCGCGGCCACCGGCGGTGCGTCGGATCAGAAGGAGAGAGAGGAACAGGGAAAAAATGGTAATTTTAAAAAAATTTAATTATAAAAAAATTAAAAAAAAATTCATTTGATAATTTATTAAAACTCAAGGATCTTGATGTTATAATTTAAAAAACGTGAACCTGTGCAATATTAAACGTTAAACTCAAGGATCTGAACATAATTTGTCCATATAAATATAAAGAGGAAAGCTACACTTCTTATGTGCAAAACCCCTAATAAGGCTAAATCACAGTGCTCATAATTAGTGATTTAAAAGATTCCACTAGCTTTGTTTTCATTTAAAAAAAAAAAAAAAAAAAAAAAAAATTAAAAAAAAAAAAAAAAAAAGAGATAATTGCAAGAAAGGAAAAATAGAGTTACAAGATATTTATGAAGTGAACGAGTTGAGTATTAGTAGATTAATCTTGCCTTTCAAGATAAAAGAATTAAACTATTTATATCTTGATACTTTTGGCCTACGTAATGTACATGATCTGTGCGGAGACTTCTATTATTCAAATCTTTTTTAGTTGTTTGGTCGGCTTTCTCCTAGCGGTGATGGTCGTCGCCTAGAGATATCTGAAAGTAATCAATACCTCGAAAGCATTCTAAAAGATTGTGCTCTACAGGTGAGTATTCCATGAGCTGGTGTTACTCATCTTTCTAACGTAGACTTAGCTACATTTATTTTAAAAATTAACTTAAAAAAAAAAATCAATACTAAAGCCGTTAGTGGCTGAGGGGAAAGATATTTCAAATTTTCTCTTCTCTTTCTTCGGATTATATTTTCATACGAATCCGTAAAGAGGGGCATTATACTTTTTTTTCGCTATTCTGTATTTTTATTTCTCTGTTTTACTAATTTCTGGGTTTTTCTCAACTTGGTTGACACATAAAATTTAGAATTTATCGAATTAAATTAATCGATCTAATTTTTCATGAAAGAGCTCATCAATTCATATTTTAACTCCAAAACTTGGTTTACCTTTCTGAAAATTTCATAGGCTTCTAAATCCATCGCTAATTCCACTCATTGGTAGAAAAGCTATCCACGTGGCCGATCATCCTTCTCTCGGATCTAAGAGGTCAGATCTAACGACTAACGGCCACAACCACATAAAAGAAACATCGCACCCTCTCTCTCATATCCAGAGAAGGTAAGCTGCATGTTTCTTTTGTGTTCTTGAACTCGATTTTCCTGAGAATTCAGAAATCCCAGCAGATCGATGAGTACCTTGTCTGTAGAGGAGAGTCGTGCATCGAAAACCAGTGCCACTCTTCTCGAAGAAGAAATGGTCAAGAAATCACGATCATCAGAATCACTTCCGAGCTTCGCGGGAGGCAAAAGCTGTGTCTGCTCACCGACGAAGCATCCTGGCTCGTTCAGGTGCAGGCACCACTGACAGCAGACGAACCAGAGCATCGCCTCAGCTACGGCCGCCTCCTCTCCGCTCAAATTAGAAGCAATAGAGGGCTTGGCTTCTGCAACACCCTAAAATGAGAGGGACGCATGATTAGGAGGAGCGTCACTGCATCTTATCATCCTTCGTCTCTGATCCATGAGAAATCAGCATTCAGTTTTGTATGGCAGAATTGTAATAATGCTTTGGTCTGTTCTCTGATTCTTCCTCATATTCAGTTTTGTATGACAGACAAATGGTATGGGTAATTAAAAAATAATATATAGTTTCTTGCGCCATTCAAACAATGTGATGTGCATAAATAAATATAGAAGATTCATGGATGACGTGCCTTAATTTTCCAATCACTCTACAACTAGGTTTCTTCCATCACCACCTGTAATAGAAGTAACTCAACTATGGTAATAACACTGATACTGTGGTTAAGTACTTTTTTTGTGACTCAATACAAGACCTTCCTGTATCTCCTTGCAGCAAAATAACACAAGATCTATGCAGGAAAGCAACGACGACGGCAAATCAAGCATTACATTTTAGGAATGTGTGCAAGTAGATCAAACAAATGCCATCAAAGATTTAACGAGATTCAGCCCAAATAACAGTTAGGACCAGGACAGCACCTGACAAAGATTTAATGAATTCAGAAGTTCTACCATAATCCTAACCGAATCGGGTTTTACATATTACATCGAGGCTGTCAAAAACAGAGGGGCTCCCTGAAAACATCTAAGCAGTGCCTCATGGTCTAGAGAAATTGGTTGGAATGTTGAGATTCGAGGTAACTCAAAATTACATATGAAGAGCAAAGATTACCAAGATTACCGTTACAATATGACTGCCAACATGAGCTGATGAGATCCTCAAAAATAGAGATACCGTGAAAACATCTGCATAGTACCTCATGGTACAGAACTCGAATAAGGTAGATATGACCAAAGATTACCATTAGGACATGACTGCCAACATGAGCAATATCTTCTAGGCAAACCACCTTTAAGAAGCACAAATGTGTGTGTGAAGTTCCCTTTGAAACTCTGAGGATACTTGCAACAACACTGAGTGCCATGAAAATAAAACATCAGAACAGTTGGGTTGATGAAAAAGAATGTACCTTTGCCAAGAAATGAGAGCCAAACGTAGAGCTAAAATGATTACTGCAGGCAACTCCAGAATAAACATTGAGGCAAAAGAAGCATTCTTAAGCTTCCCAAGAAAACAACAGGTATTCAAACTAAAAATGAAAGTATACACTTAAAGAGATCCTAAAATGAGATATAATACTACTAAAACTTCTTCATCCTCCACAACAGAGGTTAAGGCAAGCACATCGTTCAATAACTCAAGCTAAGAATCCTAGATACTTCAGAAAAAATGAGATTCACCCACAGATGCACAAAAACAGCCAAAATATTTGAACACATACATTAGAAAAAAAGCAGAAATTATAACATTGTATCATTATAGTAATACTTTTCAATGCAGTAGGTACCATATAGATCGGGGCAGATGTGCCAAGCCAAAGATTGAATAAAAAGCAGAGAAGAGAGATGAAAATCCTCGAGTTCCTCATTATTTGGAGACCATAAAATGAAGAAAGCACCACCTAGTTAGATTTACCGTGAACATCGCACTGGTCCTCCATGGCGTCCTAGCTAGAATTTATATAGGATCAAATTGCTCATCCTGCAGCAAACCTGGTGAATAGAGCAGCAAATCTTACTTGCATGGAGAATCACTCCTGTGCAAATCTATTTCTCCGCTTTCCTCAGCCACCAAGGTTGCTGTTCCATTGCTGATCAATGCCTCCTTTTCTTCCACCTTCTTTTCTTCCACAAGCATTTTCTGCGAACCAGTTAGCCTCGCCAACATCACAAAGGACATTCCACCGAGGACGTTGTTCAAGCACCGGAGCACCACCACCGAAGCCTTGAAGGCCGTAGGCGGCAGCATCTTCTCCATGACGAACTCGACGCCATTCAGGGTCTGATACCTAACGTTGCTACTCAAACCCATGTGTAGCGCCCAAGTGATCGCATTAAGCACCGTAGGCGGGGGCTTGTTGGGAGTCTCGAACTCCGGATCCATCTTCTTCCTCAAAGCGATCAACCCGTTAGAGATCGCAGTCCCTGCAAGCCCAGCGGCGAAGCCAACGGCGGCGAAGGTCGCGCCTTTGAAGGCAAAGGTTCCGATCCGGTCAAGGAAAGAGAAGGGCCCGGGCTCGAACATGTAGCTCGGAAAGGGGGAGACAACGGCACCGCTGGACGACGCAGCGGCGGTCGGCGCGAGTAGGTACATAAGGACGAAGTTGAGGATGGAGCCGACAACGAGAGTGCAGAACACGAAATCAAGCTCGTTGAGGCCGAAATTAGGGCGGGAGGCCATATCACCAAGGACGCAGGCACTGACGCCAACCAGCTCCTCCATCAGGACCTTGAAAGGGAACTGGGGATCAGCCAAAACCCTAGACCGCCAGCCGTTGATGAAGAGCCCGATCGGACCCACCGGATCCGATCGCTCCGCCTCGTCGCCCGGATAGCCATCACCGCTTCCTCCGCCACCTCCGCTACCACCCCGGTGTCCCGGACCTCCATGATCGTCGCCTCCGCCGCCAGAAATGGTGGTAGCAGAGAGACTAGGGTTCGAGGATCTGGGAATGAGGGAAACGGTAGCGGAGGCGGAGAAGGGAGCGGTGGTGGTTAGGGAGCGTGGCGGCAGGAAAAGCGTTCCGTCGAGAGGCCGGCGGCTGCCTGCGATCGATGTAGCCCGGAAGGACAACGGCGAGAAACGGAGCTGGGCGGCCATGATCATCGACACCGCCAGCGAGAAGGTGTCTCAAATTTTAGTTATACATACGACCGGAATACTATGATACACGAACTAAACAGCACACAGCTTCTTTAGCTAATAATTTTCTGCCACGAAAACTTAAGAGCGGGTCCCAACTCATATCAAGCCACGTGGCATTGAGAACGTCGAGAGAAGTTGCTGTACAAAATGCAACAGCCGATCAGCGGCGAGAAGTTTGGTGGCAAACGACGAAGGATGCTGCAGATTAACGAACTCCCGAAAAACTCCTTACAAAGAATTCGTTATACATCTCATTACTGCGTGTAATTCCCGGCTTGTCCACTTCTGTTAAGGCTATAAACGTAATTGTATCAAACATGGACGTCGAATCGTTAACCGAGATACTGTGCAAAACAAAAAGCATATTAAAGCACGTTGCTACTTTTGGCTCAATTGCATTTTACTCTATTTAAATAAATTTAAAATTTACATGACTTAAAATAAATTTGTACCAAAAGGTTTTAGTCAATTCATAATATGTAATCATGCATAATAAAAAATTAATGTATAATTAAAATTATAATGTTATATATAATGATATTAAATTATATATATACATCAATTTATTATTATATTTTAATATATAAAATAAACTTACAGTAATTTAAATTTTACAGTATTTAAAATAAAATTTAAATTTTTTCGAGCTTGAGTTGAAATTAAAAAATTCAGCTATAAATTGAGGTTGACAAGTGCTTTTAAAAAAATAAAAAATTCCAATTAACTTGACAACACAATTAGAATAAATTTTTAATATTATTAAGTATTGATTAAAAATATGGTATAAATTATGAAAGATACATAATACATAATATATTATAAATATAATAAATATTCAATAAAAATATAAATGATAAGTAAATTTCAATTAAATTCAAAATATAGCCTGCAATCTATTTGTTATTGATGAAATTCTAATGAAGCATGAAGGACAAAAAGTTTTGCTTTTAAGTAATTATTTAAATTTGAGAAAACTCAACTTATTAATTTAATTTTACGATAAAAATTAAAATTAATCATATTAAAAATTATATAAAATGTGACATAAACTAATTTTTCATTATAAAAATTATATATAATACTATTTTTAAAATTTTTATAATAAATAAATTATTTTAACTTTTAACTAAAATGATATAACTATTAATTTAACATGAGTTTTCAAGCACTAATATTATTTATCGGATAAATTACATTTAAGCTTCTAAATTTAAAATATATCACATACTCCTAATTTTTAACATAATCAACAACATGATATTTTTTAAAAAATTTTATAATGAAAATTTTATTAAATTTCAAACATATATTTATAATGGTACATCAGTAAAAAGGACTCATTTAACTCGTGAAAAATGTTCCAATCTCAAGAACCTAACGATAATTTGTCGGATACAACAAATGTAACCATTCTCCTAGCAAACTAATTCGCACATAAATAAACAAACGATATAGGTATGCTCGTATAATTTTGTCTACATGTATTATACAAATTATAAATTTAATTGATCCAAGTGTAACATGAAAAAAAAGTGCCACGCAAGTGAACAGAATAATCTAATATGATTTTGAATCGATCGAAAAAGTCGATATATTTTAAACAAAGATCGCCAGCAGTCCAACAAGAAAGTGTGGGGAAGTGCTTGCAAGGAGGTAACACTGCATAAATTTGTGCAATATGTATTAGTTGAAATTACAAAAAGGTATTAAAATTGCAACAAGTTTTCACCTTGGACATACGCTAGCTAGTTGAGGCTTTGCTTTTAGTCAGCTTCAGCAGCATTAGAATCTCTGTTCACCATCTGCTTCATGATTGTGTAACAGAATGATCAATCAAACATAACAGTACAAAAGCCTACAAATTGGAGACCCAAACAATCCATAGAAGAATTGAAAGCATTGTATTTAAATTTTATTTGAATGCTACTGCATTAAGGTGGATGTGTGGATATACACGAAAGGATAGAATGAGAAATGAGTATATCCAAAAAAAATTGGCGCTGCACCAATTGAAGATAAACAAATATTTTTGCTAAAATCTACCATCTAAAAAAGCTGCATCAAAAAATAATCAAGTCACAGGGCTAAGCAATGAACCTGTGCAATGTAATCTTTCAGCTTGTCATTCACAGATTCTTCTAATGCTCGCTCAGCGAGCTCATACATTACAACTTTTCCTCCTGCATCATTAGCTATTTCTTTTTGTAGAAATCTACAATAATCACAGCAAACAACAGGTTCATAACAAAAAGATAATTCCCAGGGCAACAGTAACAGCACTATATTTAAGGCTAACCTTTGTTGCACCAGTAGATCTAATTTTTGCTTTGTGCTTCCAAAGACTGGATGGCTCTCATCACTCACACTTAAACCTAACCGCCTTAAGTGATGCCAGAGGTTTTCTATATGCAAGGATACATGATTAAATAAAATAACCATCAATCGGCAAGCAGCATTGAGAGAGGGACTTACATACCTTCAGATAGTTTACCTCCAGCAAGATAGACAATGCTAATCACAACAAACGTAAATCCATATATATGTGAAGCCCCCTTGTCTTCAATGTATTTTTTGTAGATATCAGATGGCAATTGACTAACAAGAACATACGATTTTGCCTCAGCAGCACCTGAATACAGTTTCCGCTTTAAGCCACACAAACAATTTAAACACAAATGTTACTGTAGATCGTACTGATAAATCTTCCTAATATATTACTAGCAGAGGCATTGTGGCAACTCCAAGGTATCATGTCATTCATTCCCTTGCTTGTATACTCAATAGCACAAGATACACTGAATTTACACCAAATAACACCATTATCTAAACAAAATTGTCTGCCTAAATCTGGTTAAAATAGCAGGAAAACAAAAATTTTCAAAGAAAAAAATTACTGAATGGTGTAGAGTATCTCACTCTGTTGAGAAGCACAATTTTGCCTGGTACCAGAAGCACGAAAACGCTGAAGCTCTTTCATCTCGTATCCAAACACGGTAGAAATCTTTTCTCTAGCCTCATTAATCACAAGCGCCGGAAGAGACCTCTGACGATAACTTTTTGTTATCAACTGGGTCAGTTCTTCCCTCTTTATAGGGCACCCAAAGCCTTGATGAGTCTTGAATAGAACATATCGTATTACTTCAGCTACCAGTTTATCTTTTTCCTGTATAAGCAGGACAAGAAGAACAAAACGTTCAAGAAATTTGACTAAATAAATCCTACTAAGAGGAATACAAAATGTAGTAAACCTCTTTGGAAATGTTAATTTGTGATAACTCTTCATGACTCGCCATCCTGTAACAAAAAAATATAATAAGCCTTTTCTTTGCTGAAATTGACATACATGACTTTTCAGAACAAGCATGCAGAACAAAACCACTAATTGACCAGTTCATATCATAAGACGATAAGAGAGTTGATTTTCACAATTTTGGCATCTAGACAATTTCAATGGTATAAGAAACCAAATTAACACTTGAAAGTAAATGGAGAGAGGGACAGAAAGTTGGCTGGCTAGGATTTCAAAAAAAGGAAGACTAATGTACAATATTCATAAGAAATACTTTTCACTGAATAAGGATAGTTATTCGCATACACATAACAAAAAGCATACAGAATAAAATAAAGAAAAAACTCGGAAGTCAAAAGAGTATAGTTATAACCATATAGTTTCTCAGTGAATTACAACTGATTTTTGGTCATTATTCTTGTCAAAAGATTGCAGACATGACATCATTATATATGTTCAGTCCTACAAAGAGACCAGATACGGTAGCAGGAACACATTACAACTCTTAACAGCAAAATCGTGACATTTTATCATAACTTTGAACCATTCAAGAAACCCAAGCCTCCTAATAAAGATTTAAATATCTGTCAACCTATTGCATTGGATGACGCAGAAAAATTATCATACACGATGGAGCAGATAATGATTGAAGGAGAAGTTAAAGTTGTCCTTTTTCTCAAGAGCAAGCATAAGAAGCGTAGCCTCTGAAACATTCTGACATCTTCAAATGAGAGATTAACAACAAGAAAATCCTAAACCACTAAATTTTGAAGGAGCTTTGAAGGAGATCACAGAACTAGAATGCTGTAACCAAATATGTCCGACAATTGGCAAAATCCTGTTTATTTAAATAATGCCAACTGAAGTAACCTGCGAAAATGGGAGACGTATGCTCAAGATTCGCAGCAGAACTATAGAAATACATGGCATGCTTCCTCAAGATATCAAGGTCACAGAACGAGATCTCTACAGGATACTACAAGCAAGGCACCAGTAACAGACCAGAACAGAACAAGCTTTGCCTGTTCCTTTACAAAAAGACCCAGCAATGCAACTGAAAAAACACTTTTGCTGGCCTTTCTTGAATACAAATTCCAATCTACACATCGAAAACCCACAAGTAGTTCACCCTCCCCCCTGCATATTTGTCAAAAGAGGGTAAACACAAAACAAGGAAGATCAAGTTATGAGTAGGTATACGCCTTATAACGTGGGATCGGAAGAGACGAAGGCAGAAGAAAGGAACATAGGATCGGCTGGAGAAAAGAGAATGGAGAGATAGAAGACACGACATTGCAGGTGCTTACACAAGCCAGCAATAGGCAGCGATCGCCGGTGCTGAGGACTGAGAACCCGAAGATGAAGAGAACGTTGGGGGCTCCGAACGTATAAATTAAGCACTTGTTTAACAGATGACGTTATTGTGAACAAAGCGCAATCAAGGAAAAGCTACAGTTTTGAAAGAAGCGTGGAGGTAAATTAGAAGATTCGGAGGTGCAGAGCGATATCGGATTATAGCAAGCTGAAATAAGAGAATTACTTCCACAACTTTTTTGCGTAACAAAGACAGAGGAGACGTGGGCTTTGGGCGGTACCTGAGAACGAGGTCGAGAGGCAAATTGACAGAGAGGAGGCGACCTTCACAACGACCAGCGCAGACGAGGTGGAAAGGGAGAAGCTCGAAATCTGGAAGCGAGGCAAGCTTCGCGTTGACCTAGAGGAGGAGAGGGATTAGGACGGAGGCGGGCGGCTGGCGGCGGCGGCGGCGGCCGGCCGCCGGCAGGCAGTGACTAGAGAGCAAGTTCAGCGGTGAGACGCTTAGCGGTGGGCTAGGGCTGATAACGAGTAAGAGTTTAGCGAGTTTAGCGCAAACTCGATTAGAACATAATAGATTTTAAGTTAATTTTTTAGTTGAATTTAGCTTAATTTTTACTCTAATTGTTTATTTAAAATTTCATTTTATATAATATATTATATCTTTTTAAAATTAAATATATATATATATATATATTATATTTATTTAAACATCACTCTTTTCAATATATATTGAATCCATTCAATATACATTTTGTGTCATATATTAATGTATACATAATTTTTTAATATACAAATATTAAATTTATTACAAATTAAATTATTTTTTTGCTAAAGAGCTAATTATATTTCATAAAAAAATCGAATTAAGTTTAAATGATTTTCAGAGGACCATGAAGTGAGACAAAAATAAAAAAAAAAAACTATCAAAATTTAATAAAAGGGACAAGAGAAGGACAGGTGGTGATCTCCCCCTTTTTTTTTATAGATTAAAACCTGTGCATTTGATTTAATTGATCAGCTTAATAACTAAAGTAAAAATAAAAATCGTATCCAAATTTAAATTCAAACAAACTAAATCAATCGAATAAATATTAATTTAATTTGATTAAAATTATTTTTTATTTTAATTTTTATTTTAAAAAAAATTCTAAACTCGCTCATAATAATATTAAATATTACTATACAAATATTTAAATAATAATCTTAATGTAAAAAAAAGTTAACATAAAAAATAATTTAACTAAATGAAAAACTCACTCTGTCTCTCAATGTCATTCTATAAAACTTATAAAAACACATAAAATAATTAAATCGCATCACCATAATAGACTTAACAAAAAAAAATAGCAAGAGTTCAAAACTAATTACATAATCAACTTCACAACATAATCAAAATTACATAATAAAATTATATTTATATATAAAATTATTTAATAATCAATTAATTCAGTCGATTTAATTTCCAAACATAAAATCGAACCCAAATCAATTAACTGAAATACTCAAAATATCAAATCATCACTAAACTATTGAAATATAAATCAAATTAAATTGCTAAATTTAAATGATTCAGTTCAATTTTTTGATTGAAAACACTGAAATGTAATGTGACACTTTATCTGTTAAGTGACCAATAGAAGCACATCAGGCAAACGAGTTCACGTACTGTATCATATACACAACGACAAAAAATATTATTTAGTATTATTTTCTCACATTTTTTCATTTCTTTTTTATAAAATTTTTTATTATAGAATATTTTTTTCTTACTTTAAATATACATACAAAATCGAAAGTCAAAAATATCCATACTTACCTTCTTTGTGCTCCCTTCTCATGAAATATTTCACCTCCCTTAAGTATTAGGGTTCTTAGATGTTGTGTGGGATCAATGAAGTAAATATGGTCAATTAATAATTTTATAGCCAGTTTATACAAATTTAAGAACCTCACTCACGTAGATTCATGTTAATAAATTTTTTTGATAAAATATTCGTGTTAATAATTGTGAAAATAGTAAGAATAATGTGATGTAAGAACAAATCTCACCGGCCATGATTAAATTTAAATATTCTTTAAACTTAAGAGCTTCTCCGTCATTTTCTCACCAACCATTTTCCTGACTACTTCAAATTTCTCAGAGGGGAACACAGTCTTTAAATCTTAGAGGGCGTTTGGTTTAATGTTATCTTGATGTTATGTTATGTTATCTAGAAAAAACAATCATTTGGTTCAATGATATCTATAAATAATCTTTTATTAGATTATAAAATTATTAATTAAAAAATGATATCTCTAGATGTCATATAGATTACATAACATAACACTAAAGGGACGTTTGGTTCAATATTATCTCAAGATAATATTGAACCAAACGGCTCCTTAGATGTCATGTTATCTAAATGTCATTGTTATTCATCAACGGATATTTGTTTAGTTCAATATTATGATATTAAAAAATATCAATGTTATCCAAATTATTTTTATTTAGTTGAAAGTTATTGACATTATAATGACAAATTGACGGTATTATCTTGAGATGTCGCCCGATTTGGGATGACATCTAGATGTCATCATGTAATGACATTCTTATAATTAATTATAATATTATTTAAATATGTCATTAAACCAAACAATTACTTTGTAAAGATAACATAACATAATATTGAGATAATACTGAACCAAACGCCCCCCCTAAACTTTTCTCGCCCATCTATCAACCTCTCCTAAATACCCTAATTTATTCCAGTATGACTTCTCTTTTTTGCTCAGCAATGAAGTTCTGCCATAGAAGTAAGTAACCCAATCCTTATAATTTATGATTTATGTTCATAATTTCTTTTGTCAACCCAACTTGAGAAACATGATCCATTTAACCTAAATTAACCTATTTAAATTGAGTTAACCTATTTAGACTTGAGCTAATCGATTTGACCATGTTAACCTATTTAATTAATGTTGACATATTTAACCCATATTAACTCATTTGATAAGTGTTAACTCGTTTGACCCATGTTAACCTATTTAACCTATATTGACACATTTGGCTCAAGTTGGCTCATTTGTCCCGTTTGACCTGACTCGAGCCAACCATTTGACCTAAACCTCACTGTCTAGCCTGATTGCACCTGTATGACCTAAGTCAACATGTTTGACTTAAACAAATCTATCAAACTTAGTATTAACTAACTAATAATAAACTCAACTGGGATGATCTTAACCAAATTAGAAGACTTGATGACAACCAATAAATTGTGAAGGTCACCATCTTACTTTTAAATGCCGAAAGAGTAGTAAAGCTTGCTTACGGTGCAGCACCAAGAATTATTTTATAAAGAATTACCCTATGGCACCAAAATCTGATGCAAACCAAAAGTCAACATGCCCAAACACGAGTATTTCTGAATTACCTGTATGAGTATTATTTGATTTTAGGACAACATTTATTTATTTTGCATGAGCTTGCAACTTCTACGAAGATTTCATTTAAGAAGCTAGACACACCTTATAATGTAACACGACCTCAAGAGAACTTTTAAGTAGAATAATATATTCAAACTATAAAATATGCACTTGTAATCATGAGATCCATACATACTGTAGAAGCATTGGTTAATTCAAAAAACATAATTACAAATGACCACATCTTGTTCAAAAAACAAATTTTGAGATATTTTGTGCTCAAATACTCCATTGCTAATAGCCAAATTGTAAATCAATCTTTGAGAACACCTTGGCGTTCTTCAATTGATCAAAGATATTATCTATTCTGGGTAGTGATTTTATTTAGCTCACAATAATCAATATATTTTTTTAATGAGCCTTCTTTCTTATTAGCAAATAATACTGGAACACCACATACACTAGGTTAGATAAAGCCCAACTTAAGCATTTCCTGTAATTATCCCTTCAGTTCTTCTAACGCTTTAGGGGCCATCCGAATGAAGCTTCTGGCATAGGAGAAAATCAAAGAATAATATCTATAATAAACTTCACTTCTCTTACCAAAAGTAGTGGAAATTCTCTCACAGTTCTTATCTCATCTATTTTAGTTTCATTTTTTAATGTGAATTCAATATAAGCTAAATAAGCTAAATGAACATTACACTCTTTCTTCAATAACTTCTGACATATTGTAAAAAATATAATAGATAAAATATTTATTTTCCTTTCAAAAAAGAATAATTTTCTTCAATAGAAGAGACAAAATTTATTTTCTTTATAGTACAATTAATTTCAAGATGCCAATTTCATAACCAATCCGTACCCAAAAGAATGTCAAAAACTTTCATAGCAAGAGTGACTAGATTTGCGAATAAGATGCAATCATCAATGAATATTTAACAATTTAGATATATTATTTTACTTCTTAAAAATTCTCCTGAAATTATGTGTCTTGTATCTATCTATCTATCTATCTATATATATTAAAGATAGTACCTACAGTGAAAAATATAACTTTCCCATTTTAGGCTTCAAACAAAAATATTTTACCATATTATTTCTCTCTTCTCCCTCTCCTCTCTCTTATCTGTGTCCAGCTCATTTAAAACCTACAGTGAAAAATATGACTTTCCCATTTTAGCCTTCAAACAAAAATATTTCACCATATTATTTCTCTCTTCTCCCTCTCCTCTCTCTTATCTGTGTCCTGCTCATTTAAAACAAAAACAAATAACCAATAAACAATTATTATTATATTTTACCAATATAAAATTATTATTTTTCTCTCCTCTCCCTCTCCTCTCTCTTATCCATGTGTCCAGCTCATTTAAAACAAAAATAAAAAGAAAAATAAAAAATATGACTTTCCCATTTTAATCTTCAAACAAAAATATTTTACCAATACAAAATTATTATTTTTCTCTCGTCTCCCTCTCCTCTCTCTTATCTATGTATCCAGCTCATTTAAAACGAAAACAAATAGAAAAATAGAATATGGAATAATAAAATAATTATTTTTCCAATAATAAAAGAAAATTTACCAATAAACAATTATTGTTTCTCCCTCCTCTCTCTCCTCTCTCTCTTAAATTTAATATACCTACAGTGAAAAATATGGTTTCCCATTTTAGCCTTCGAAAAAAAATATTTTACCAATACAAAATTATTATTTCTCTCTCCTCTCCCTCTCCTCTCTCTAATCTGTGTCCAGCTCATTTAAAATAAAAACAAATAAAAAAATAGAACATACAATAATAAAATAATTATGTTCTCAATAATAAAATAAATATTTATATAATAGTTATTTAATATAATAAAATAAATATAACATAAATATTTATTATAAAAAATATATAAATGGATAAAAAAAAATAGTATTATCAGAAGAACAATAAAAAAAAAAAAAAATACAAGATCATATAAAATATCAAAAAAAACAAAAACATAAAAGAACTCCAAATAATAAAAATTTCGATACTTCTACTTAAAAAAAACAACTTCCTCACTTGATTTACCTACAATAACCTGTGCAAAACGCAAAGCACTTACTTGGTTAGAAAAAAATGTTAGACCAACCAAAAACAAAAAAACTTATTTCAATTTCTGCTGTAAAAATGATAAAATTTCTTTGCCTTTATTACACAATACACCTGAACCTTTAAATTCTCTTCTAAATTCAAAAAATCCAAATCCCATTGCCAAATTATGTCAAAAAAATATTCAAATATTTAACTCAATGTTTGCATTTTCTTCTCTTGGTACAAAATTTTACCAATAAACAATTATTGTTTCTCCCTCCTCTCTCTCCTCTCCCAATAAACATTTTTATTTAGTTTACATTACAAGAAAAGTAACAGCAGTCACTTTGACACAGTAAAACAGATGTCAAAAAAATACAACATACATAAATTCATAAATATACAAAATTTTACCAATAAACAATTATTGTTTCTTCCTCCTCTCTCTCCTCTCCCAATAAACATTTTTATTAATTTTACATTACAAGAAAAGTAACAGCTGTCACTTTGACAAAGTGAATCAAAAAAATACAACATGCATAAATTCATTAAATATACAAAATTTTACTAATAAATTAATAACTATCCGAAATACAATATATATATATATATTAAGAATATCTGAAATTTTATATAACCCTTCAAACAAGAACAATCATCTTTCAAAACATATTAAGGAAAAGCAAAGGATAAATAAAATAAAATAATAAATCTATTATACAGCTCTTACTTTTTTTATTTTACAGCTCTTAATACTCTTAAAGTACAATTTTGCTTAGTTCAACAATAAAGAAGTCATTTTACTAATAAAGAATTTTCAATGTGCTATTAATCTATTGAAAGAATATATTAGCACATACCCTAAATTCTCTTTATTAGTAAACAAGTATAATTATTTCATATATTTCTTATATCTTTTATACAAACAACTAAAATCATAATATTTGATCAAAATAATAATATGTAATATAAGTAAAATTTACATTAATTGTTATATTTATTGTAATTTACAGTTTTTAATTTACTTATGTAATTTTCTTAAACAACAACAACAACAAAACCTTAATCCCTGGGGACAAAAAAAAAAAAAAAAAAAAAAAAAAAAAAAAAAAAAAAAAAAAAAAAACCATACAAAACATTAATTCAAACAAAATCATATTCATTATTACTAATATTTCATATTTTTATTTTTACAATTCTGACATATTTTTATTTTAGCCAGTTTATCTATTTGTCCAGCACAATTAAAAAAAAAACAGATGTCACAAAAAAAAATAATGCATAAAACAAAACACATCTACAACCTACATATCCAATCTATCAACACTTTAAAAATTTATATGAAAAATCAGATCCACAAAATCCAAGAAATAGAATAAAAAAACAAACTAAAAGACCACTGCCTTCTGTGCTACTGTAGCAAAATTCAAAAAAAAAAAAACTGCATCCAAATTACTAACAAAACAACTGCATATATAAGAAAAAAAGCTACATGCACAAAAAAAAAAACATAAGAAAGCCATCAATATCCAAGGAAAAAACAGATATACAAAATTGTTGTTCTTCGAACAATCAACAGTTGCTATTCACCAAAAAAAAACTAAACATGGTAAAAAAATACAAAAGTTAGATGAATAAAACAGTGAAAGCTTGGAAAAAAACTACATATAGAAAATAACAAAAAAGATATAAGAAAATCTGTAACCACTACGTATATCTCTGATAAATAAAACAGTGAAAGCTTGGATAATAAAACTACTACGTATATCTCTAATTGTCCAAACTGCAAAAAAGAACAGTATACATAAAAAACAAACTTAAGAAAGGCATGAATATCTAAAAAAACAAATCTGCACCGAAATTACTAACACAGCAACAGTATATTTAAGAAAATAACAAGTACTTTAATACAAAATTATAGCTAAAATAAAATAACAACAACAACAACAACAACAACCAAGCCTTAATCCCACTAGGTAGGGTCGGCTACATGAATCCTTTGTTTCCATTGCGCTCTATCAGTTACCAAATTCTTATCAAAGTTTAAGTAATTAAGATCACTCCTTATAGTTTCTTGCCATGTCTTCTTTGGTCTCCCTCTTCCTCTTTGTACATGGGCAAAATCCAATAACTCAATTTTTCTAACTGGAGCTTCAATTGGCCTACGATTTAGATGTCCAAACCATCGAAGTCGACTTTCTCTAAATTTATCCTCAATTGGTGCAACACCAACTTTCTTTCGGATATAGCTAAAATAAAATAACAAACAAAAAAAATTTTACATAAAAAATCAGATCTACAAAATCCAAGAAATAGAATAAAAAAACAAACTAAAACACAACTGCATATATAAGAATAAAAGCTACATGCACAAAAAAAACATAACAAAGCCATCAATATCCAAGCAAAAAACAGATCTACAAATTTGTTATTCTTCACACAATCAACAGGTTGTATTCTCCAAAAAAAAACTAAAGATGGAAAAAAAATACAAAAAAGTTAGATAAATAAAACAGTGAAAGCTTGGATAAAAACTACATATACAAGAAAATAACAAAAAAGAACAGTATAATAAATATAAATAAATGTGATGTTATTGAATACTACATGCAAAATCACAGCTAAAATAAAATAAAACTACTATGTATATCTCTGATTGTCCAAACTACAAAAAAAGAACAGTGCATAAAAAACAAACGTAAGAAAGCCATGAATATCTAAAAAAACAAATCTGCACCCAAATTACTAACACAGCAAGTGTATATATAAGAAAATAACACGTACTTTAATACAAAATTATAGCTAAAATAAAATAGATCTACAAGTTATATCTTTATTATATTCTACTCATACTTCTTTTACAATTTTCTATACCTTCGTAATAATTCACAAGAAAATAACTCACATAAATATTATTTAATAACAATGAAAACAAAATAAAAAGCATATTTTTGAAAAGCAATAAAAAAAAATAAAAAATAAAAAGCATATTGTGCGAAGGCAAAACGCACACAAAAAACAGTAAGTCCATTACCTGATCTTACCACTACCTATTTTGTTCACTAAGAACTTCATTTAATTTATAGAATAAATATAACATAAATATTTATTATAGAAAATATATAAATGGATAAAAAAAGAAAAAAAATAGTATTATCAGAAGAACAACACAAAAAAAGAAAAATACAAGATCGTATAAGATATCAAGAAAAACAAAAACATAAAAAGACTCCAAATAATAAAAATTTCTATGCTTCTACTTCAAAAAAAACAACTTCCTCACTTGGTTTACCTACAATAACCTGTCCAAAATGCAAAGCTATTACTTGGTTAGAGGAAAGTGTTAGACCAACCAAAAACAAAGAAACTTATTTCAGTTTCTACTGTAAAAATGGTAAAGTTTCTTTGCCTTTATTACACAATACACCTGAACCTTTAGATTCCATTCTAGATCCAAAAAATTCAAATCCCATTGCCAAATTATTTCAAAAAAATATTCGAATATTTAACTCAATGTTTGCATTTTCTTCTCTTGGTACAAAAATAGACTATGAAATATTACAAGGTCATGGACCATATAATTTTCGTATACATAGACAAAATTATCACCAAATTAAAACTTTTCATGAATCTTGCAACATTCAAGTTTCTATTACACAACTATGGTATGGCAAGTTATATTCTCGAAATTCAGAGCCTTCAATACTTTTCATAGCGAAAGATGATCAGGTATTATCATCTAAACTTTTTTATACATAATAATTATTAAAAAAGTAACATCATTACTTTAACATGTTTAATATTATTAGGAAACTGAAATGGAAGTCTTCATTCCCAGTAATTTATGTGAGAAATGGAAAGATATCATCTCTCCGAGCAGTACATACAAAATAAAAGACATACATCATGAAATTTCTCATGCACCTCTAAAGGTTCTAAGAAGATCAACAAGATTCAAAGAAGAGACTTAAGTTCTGAAAATAACAGAGAATGACTTCAACAATAGTTTCACTTGGTCATTTAGCAAATTGAATAAAATTATAGAATTATCCAAGAAACCAGAATATCTCATAGGTAATATTTTCACCTTTCTTTTAATTATTATATTAAGTTACAATGTTCTAACAATTTATCTCTTATCTCTTATAAAGGTGTTCTCGGATATGTTGTTGACATGGGCCCTCTTACTACAATTCGAACAGCAACAGGATTATCCACTTTACTTCAGATTTCATTAATTGATAATACTCACTATAATCAACCTATAACATTAACAGTTTGGAACGACAGTTTTAATAAATATCACAATATATTAACAACAGAATTTGAAGAAGATAAAATCTTAATGGCATGTGGATTACGAATCAAAATTTTCAGAGGCAAGTGTAACTATATATTCATTTTTCATATATATATTTATTTAACATTTCATTTCATATTTTAACTTATGTCTAACATTGTACATTTTGAAATGTAGGGAAACATATTCTTGAGACCACAGCTTTTACTGAATTATCCTTCTCAACTACAGCTATTGAAGAAGCAAATAAATTATTGTTATGGTAAGATACATAACATAACTTTTTATTATTTCACATACAAAATTTACATTTACCATTTATTAAAACAGGCACAAAAATGAATTTCCTAAATTATGTACCACAACAAAAGAATCAGAGTCTCTTGGGTCTTCTTCAAAATCAAAAATCGAAAAGGTTACAATCAGTGATCTATTGAACCTAACACCAACAAGTCCTCCACTTGAGGTGATGTCTCATTAGAAAATGATCTTGATTTATACACTTTAAAGATTTATGTTGTCTCTAACATACCATACATTCAAATATCTATATTCAGCCTCAACATTTTAGCATCGATGCAAGAATCATAAGCATATTTACAAATGAACAAGTTTGGTATTATTGTTGTTCAATTTGCCGCAAAAAAACAACAGGATCTATTTGTGATAACGCTTCATGTGTTACTGCAAATTCACAGATAACATCCAGGTATGTAAAATATTACTATATAACTTATTTTAATTAATTATCAAATCATAAATATCATGCAAATGTTTTAATTTGTTTCAGGTACAAACTACGAGCAATAATCGAAGATAACACTGATCGAATCAATGTTGTTCTATTTGACAAACACACTGAAACTGTTCTACACCAACCTTTAGAAGTCACCAAGAAAATGATAGAACAGGTTCTACTATTTTACACAATTATCTATTAAAATATTATTATTATTAATACAATTTCTTCTTGCAGAGAAATGGCATTCAAATTTTCCAACAATATGTTCAGAATTGCCTTTCCATCCAGTATACTTTCCATATACAAATAACTAAACTGAACTTCAAATTTATACAATATGGAGGTTATAGTGTTGTTGGACTTGAAAGGACACTTCGAAACTATAAAGAAAATGCAAATGCAAAAGAAAGTTCTGAGGAGAGCAGCAATGAAGAGAATTCAAATGAAAGTAACAGCACAAATGAAGCAGAACAAGGTGAAAACAAGTAAAAATCAGAAACCAATATCTTTCCTACAGAAGTTGCTATGTAAATAAGAACATATGTTTATTTTTTGCTTATGTTCATGTTTTGCTTATGCTTCTTACTTTTGTAAAAACAAGTTCAAATACTTTGGTATGTAAATAAAAACTTATCTTTGTGTTCTTCTTATATTCATATTTTACTTATATCTTTCATACAAACTAAAATCATCATATCTGCTGTAAGCCTGGTGAATTTTATTTTCTGTCTTTATTTGAAAACAACACTTTCTTCTTTTGTTTTATTTCAAATTCAACTATCTAATCAAACAAAACCTAAAAATCAAAAAAGATAAAAAAACACATTAAATACAAAAAACAAATACAAGAAAGCTTGAGAAATCTAAATTAAAAATAAAGATAAAAAAATACTACATGCATGAATAAAAAAGAAAATAATACTCAAAATTAAAATAACAGAACAGTCTAAAAGAGAGCAAATCATAGCAAATTCAACAAGTTAAAAAAAGTGTAATACACTGATTAATTTATCCATATTACAGGACATGAGAAAGCACTAACCTTGCAAAACAAATAGGTCATATTAAGCACTAAACTATAATCAAATATATGAACTGTATGCATTGAACAAAACAAGATATATAAATAAATGAACTTCATCCATCAACACTATCAAATTGCAAAAACATCTCATTAATTAATGTTGTATGATCATCCGCTCTACACCCTGTATGATCAGTTAAAACTATGAACACCTATCATATGAAATTCAACGAATTCAAAAAAGTGTAATACACTAATTAATTTAACCATATTATACGACATGAGAAAGCAATAACCCTGCAAAACCAACAGCTCATATAAAGCACTAAACTATAATCAAATATATGAACTGTGTGCATTAACCCAAAAAAATAAATAAAATTAAGCGAATCTCCTGACTCTACACCCAAATCTAAATACAACATAACAATTAACAACAAAACAAAGTACCTGATACAATATCAGAACTAAAACCAACTATCTCTTAAATCATAGCATCACCTCCAAAAAAACAAACAATGTTGAGATTTGTTCATACACAACAAAATAATAACTTAAAAATGTAAATACTTACCTCTCACACAGCTAACTCTTTACCTCTCACACAAGTAGCAATTCCGATTCTCTAAATCTCAGAAATAAAAAAACAATTAAAAGATTGGACAAACACTACATACATAACAGAATAAAAAAAACAGAAAATGCATCAAAAAAAAACAAGAAACAAATATCACATGCAAGATTACAAGTAAAACAAAGCAAATATACTATGTACATCTCATGCATAAAAAAACACGGCATGCATAAAAAAAAACCTAAGAAAGCCATCAATGTTTAAAAAACAAAAACATAGCTAAAACAAAGAACATCCACAAGCTATATGTCCAATTTTTCTACCAAATCTGTAATCCTCACACAACCAGCAGCTGCCATTCTCCAAAAAAAAACATCCAATCATAGAAAAAATACAAAAAATAAGTTTAATACAAAATCGTAGCTAAAACAAAACGGATTTACAACCTACATATCTGATTTCTCAATACTGTAAAAAATAAATTACATGCATGAAGAAAAAAAATAACAAAACTTTAAAAATCTACATAAAAAATCAGATCTACAAAATCTTTACTTCTCAAACAACCAGCAGCTGCCATTCTCCAAAAAAAAAATCATAACATGAAAAAGAAGTAATACACTGATTAATTTAACAGAAAAAAGTGTAATACACTTATTAATTGTCTTAATGAAGAAAAAACAGTATCTCAAATCTGTTAATTGCACAAATGATAGAAATACTTCTGATTTAGAGTGGAGCAAAGAAAACGATGAAATTGTAGATGTAATTGTCTACGAAGTTGTAAATGTAATTGCTTAAGAAGAGAGCAGCAGGCGGCAGAATTATGTAACAACAATAAGCAAAATAATATGCAGTTAGAGGTGGCAATGTCTAAAGAAAAATGTAACTAAAACAAAGCAAATGTACAACCTATATGTCCGAGATATATAAAGCAATATATACCTGATACAATACCAAAACTAAAATCAACCAAATTTACTAACTCTTACCTCTCACAAAACTAAATAAACAAAACAGTAAAAGCTTGAATAAAAACTACATAGATAACAAAATAAAAAAGAAATAAATGCATGAAAAAAATACAAGAAACAAAATACTAACACAATAATTGCATATATAAGAAAGAAACCCACATGCACAAAAAAAAAACCATAAGAAAGCCATCAAAGTCCAAGAAAAAAACAAATCTACATGTCCGATTTGTCGACACTCCAAAAAATACATCGCATGCATGAAGAAAAAATTAACAAAACTCTAAAAAACTACATAAATCCAAGAAATAGAAAAAAAAAAAACAAAAAACCACTGCCTTCTATGCTACAACCTACATGTCCAATTTCTTCACGCTCCAAAAAAAAATATCGCATGCGTGAAAAAAAAAATAACAAAACTTTAAAAATCATAGCTAAAACAAAACGGATTTACAACTTACATATCTGATTTCTCCAAAATGCAAAAAAAATATTGCATGCATGAAGAAAAAAATAACAAAACTTTCAAAATCTACATAAAAAATTAGATCTACAAAAATCCACACAACTAGCAACTGCCATTCTCCAAAAAAAAAAATCGAAACATCAAAAAATTTACAAAAAAAGAAAAAAACAAACCAAAAGCCCACTACTTTCTCTGCCACTGCCAGATCTCTCTCCCTCACAAGAGGCAGAGGGAGACGTGGCCAAGCTCCACTCAAATCTCCCACTTCCTTTCCTGCACACAGACACAGAGAGACAGAAACAGAGGAGTTAACCGTACATAACAAAAAAAAAATACAAAGAAACAAATATTACATGAAAGATCACAGCTAAAACAAAGCACATCTACGTATATCTCTAATTCCTCCAAACTCCAAAAAAAAAAGAGCATGCATAAAAAAAATGTAAGAAAGCCATAAATATCCAAAAAAAACAAATCTCCACCTAAATAACTAAAATAAAGCAGATCTACAAGAAAAACATCGCATGCATAAAGAAAAAAATAACAAAACTTTAAAAACCTACATAAAAAATCAGATCTACAAAATCCAAGAAATATCATATGCGTGAAGAAAAAATAATACAAAATAGTAGCTAAAACAAAGCAGATCTACAACCTACATTTCGGATTTCTTTAAACTCCAAAAAATAAAACACATGCATGAAGAAAAAAATAACAAAACTTTAAAAATCTACATAAAAATCAGATCTACTAAATCTTTACCCCTCACACAACCAGCAGCTCCTATTCTCCAAATCCCAGAAGTAGAAAAAGAAAAAAAAGAAAAAAAACAGTGAAAGCTTCAACAAATAAGTACTTTAATACAAAATCATAGCTAAAACAAAACAGATCTACAACCTACATGTCCGATCTGTCGACGCTCCAAAAAAACATCGCATCCGTGAACAAAAAAAAGTAACAAAACTCTAAAAAATTACATAAAAAATCAGATCTACAAAATCAAAGAAATAGAACAAAAAAAAACAAACCATCTGTAAAGAAACAAACCAAATCTTCGGCGTAAGTTTAAGAACGCCACCGAAGAAGAAGGCGAAGTGAAGTTAAAACGGTTATAGAGAGGAAATCCAGCGATCTTTCCAGACAAAAGAAACGGAAAGATGAAAGAGAAGAAGAGGGAGACGCAGCCAAGCTCCAGCGATCTTTCGCGACAAGAGAAGCGGAAAGATGAAACAGAAGAAGAGCGAGAGCACAGCCAAGCTCCGCCCAAACCTTCCAGGACTTTTGTGCAAAGACACTGAGAAAGAAGAAGACCATTAATATCACAAAAAAGAGATATCATCGTGCAGGCGAGCCGAATCGTCGTGCCCGAGCTTCAGGCGTGCGAACATACATGGGCGAGCGGTCGGGTCAGCACGCGATCGGCGAAGGGGCGAGCGGTCGGGTCAGCACGCGATCGGCGAAGGGGAGAGCCAATTAACGATTTCGGTCTGCAGGCGTCCGAACATAGATGGCATAATAATAATAAATAGTATTTTAATTATTTCATATAAATTATAATATTAAAAATAATTTTTAATAAAAATAATAATTTATTTTTTGAAATACTAAACCAAAATAACTGAGTATTTTAATCTAGAATCTCAAATGAAATTGATATTTTTATTAAAATTTATTAAATATATAAAATAAAAAAATATTTTTCATATTAAAATTCATGAAAAATAATTAAAAAATCTAAATATGATTTTTTAAATTAGTTTTATTTTAATCATGATTTTAATTTTTATGCTAAATCTAACTTAATTTTAATTTCGCATAAATTTAATCTAAATATATTTATAACATTTTAAAATATTAAAAAATATAAATAAATATATTTAACTAATATCTTTAAAATATCTGAATTTTTACTTAAATGCATAAAAAATTATATCGATACCTCCACCAACCGTTGAATTTGTAACATAATTAACTTTTTAAATATTATATAACATAAAAAATGACAATTATTTGTAATTTTGCAAAATTTAAGTAATGATTTAGTAAATAATTATAATATAATTTGTATTTTAATAATTTAATAATTTTGAAAAAAAAATATTTATAATTAATTATAATTATTTAGTCTTTTTTTATTAAAAATATCTTTAGTTATAAAAATTATACATAATAAATTATAAAAAATATTGTAAATATGATATTTATAATATAATAAATTCATATAATAATATAAAATTTTAATTTTATATTTTATTTTTTTATATTTCATACAAATATTTCCCGTGCAATTATTGCACGGGCATCTTACTTGTATTAAATGAAATCTTCGTGAAAGTTACAAACTTAGACAAAACAAATAATGTGTAAACCTAGAATCAAATAATACTCATGCAAGCAATCAAAAAATATATATAGTACATGTAACGATTGAGTCTAACAAAGCAAGAAACTCCCGCCTGGACTTATAACTTTTGGCTTTTATCAGGTTTTGGCACTACAGAGCAATCCTTCACAAAATGATCCTTATTGCTGCACCAAAAGCAAGTTGGTGGGGACCCAGATCAGCATCGAATTGGATGGCCAGAATGACGTTATGTACTGAATCAAAATTCAAATTCAAATTAAATAGAGCTATTAGAGATTTCCATATCAGCTTTATTTAGATTTGATTGGATTAGATTCAGAGCATATCTGGAATATTTGGAGACTCACCACATTTGCAGCTGATTTTATTTTATTAGTTCCATATTTTATTTTTATTTATTTAGTATGTTATTTTCTGCATTTAATATTATATTTTCAAATTTCTACATGGGA
>JAEMOT010003711.1:431152-442825 GCA_019297695.1 Apostasia ramifera
GAGAGGCAAGGGTATAATGATAATTTTAAATTTTTTTAATAATAAAAAATAAAAAAAGGACCCATATGGTTTTTAAAAACTAGGGACCCGATATTATAATTTAAAAAACATGAACCTGTATAATAATAAGTCTTAAACTCAAAAACCTGACTGTAATTATCCCTTATATTTATTATAATTTTTTTTTAATTACGTGCGTATAGTCTCTCTTCTATAGTATCCTTTAGTTCCTGATTCTTTAACTAGTTTAAAATTAATCTAATTAATTGTAATCACATCACTACTAAAATTTAATATTAAAAATTAGTTATATTTTATATCATATATATAATTTAAAATAAAAAATTAATTTTATTTCGCATTTTATATATATATATATAAAAATAATAATTAACTTATATTAAACTTTACATATATCTCAACATAATAATTAATTTTATTTTATATTATTCATAATTTTTAATAAAAAAATATTTTAATTCGAATTTAATTTTAATTTCATTAAAATTAAATTTTACAATCTGAGAAGCCCTTATCGATAACTTTATTCAATCCGCTTCGGACATTTGGCAGTTGGATGTTCAGCCGCGAGTTTTGAAATCGAGAGAGATCGAGAGAGAGAGAGAGAGAGAGAGAGAGAGAGAGAGAGTCATCGCGCGAGTTCGGTCAAGTTATCGATAAGCGCAGATGGCCGTGGGTTTCATTTTGCGGTGGGTGTGGTGGTGCGCGGCGGCGGCGGTTGCTTGGGTCGTTTGGCGAGCGGCAGTGTGGCTGTATCTGCGCCCCGGGTGGCTGGAGCGAGCGCTGCGGGCTCAGGGGCTTCAAGGGAGTCGCTATCGCTTCCCCTATGGCGATCTCAAGGTGGATGCCAAGCTCGTCCGCGAGGCTCGCCGGAAGCCCATCCCGCTCTCGGATGACATCGTTCGCCGGGTGGTTCCCCACCTGCACCGCCGCCTGGAGCTCTACGGAGGTAAAGATTTATTGACCTTTTTTTAATTTCGATCTTGATTTAGGGTTGTTTGTATATAGAGTTTACTTTGCTTTCTCTTAAAATAACTTTTAACGTATTAACAAATAAATATTGCGGTGGATCGGGAATTTAACTGGATTATATTTAGGTCACATCTCACTTTAAATTTTAGCTTGCGCTCAGCCGAAGGGCCAAAGTAGTAGGGTTATCTAATTGTGCTTCTCATGATAATGAAATTTAACCGTTCTTGGTGAATTCCCTAATTTGATGCCTTAATTTGTTTTTTGCTTGCAACTACTATTTTCTTTCTTTTATCCATAGACTTTGTTCTAGCCCTTACTTGTAGATGTCACTGAATTTTATTATGTTTAAGATGACAGAGAAAATATTAGTATAGCTTAACATTCAATGTTCTTCTTTTACTTGCAGCTATAGTAAGGATTTGGTTCTGCATGACTGATTTTACTTTGATTTGATCATTTGTGAGGTTATCTTACCCAAATTTAATGCGACTTATAGTGAAACATTTTTTTCAGAATTGACCCGAAGTAGTCTTTTAAATAGCCAAACAATGTTTTAACAAGAAAGCAGTTGGTTTGGTGATTGGAGAGCTGGTGCTAAAAAAATGTAAAAATTTCTTGTCTTGTAACCATAAAAAGCCAGGACTTGGAGGTTTTTACTTAAAAATTGCATTTCATGCATTTGAAGGGCAAACCTATCAAGTGACTGCGGGATGTAAATGTAGCAGATTATGAAATTGTGGACATTCCATATGAAGTTTGTAATTGATTTGTTTCATACTTTGAAACTTACATGGTTAATTATAAAATTAATTAGTGTAAAATGTTTTTGAATTGTTGATGTACAAAATTTTCATGATTGAAGATGTTTACAGTATTTTTTCTCCTTTTAAGAAGACATTTAAAGTCTTGAATCATGCCAATTTTATCAAAACCGGTACAGTTGAAGCTGACTTTGTTTGGATGGGTTTGGATGCATTGGATTTGGGTTAAACCATATACGTAATACGGTTTATGTGAATATTTTGATAGCTGGTTCCTATAGGCTATAGTCAACTATTATAGTCAACTACAACTAGCATTATTTTTTTGTTTCTAGTGCTTTGCATATTTTTCATCATAAGTATTCAATATGATGCTGTTGAATTCACATGAAAAGTAAATTAAGCCCTTTCTGACTGTACTATTTGTTTAATGATTTTATTCCTGTTTTATTTCATTTTGATTCAAGTGTAAAACCTTGAGGGAAACTTCTATATATAGCTACCTGCCAGTTTTACTGTCAGAGAGTTTGCTTAGTTTGAACAATGTAATAGGTTTTGACCTATATACCACAACAAACTTCCCTATTTATGTACAAAATACTCAAAACATATAAATTACATATGAAACACTTGAAACTTAACCACTTTCAAATATAGCATCTTAGTATGGAAAAGTTCAGGTTAAGAGGAATATTCCATTAATTTTAATGGATTTTTCTCTTTTAATCTCCAAGCTTACATTTAAGATGGCATGTTTATAATTTTTTATGAGTTAATTTAGCTTAATTAAGGTTAATTACTTTTTTATTTTTATGAAAATGTTATACTTGAAATTTGTTAATTTTTGGGTGCTGCATATGTAATTTATAAGTTTTGAGTATTTTGTAACTAGATAAATTTGTTGTGGCATATGTATCATAAACCCAAAAAAATTAGCAAGAATACAAATTATGGATTTGCTAATTGCAACTAATTTGAAAAAAAATTCCCTGTGAGTGTTTTGGAAATATATAATGGCAATGCATTATGATGGTGATTTTCGAGGAAAACAATGGCATTTTTGTATGATAGAGTTCATAGTTCTCGAACTTAATTGTGCTTTTTATTATATGATTTCTCTTATTCTTTCTCTTTCTCCTTACTTTTTGTATTGGAACAGCTTCAAGAATGTACTGATAATTGTGAATGTTAAAAACTTTTGTTCAATCATAAAATACAGGTAAAAGTAAGATGTCATTTGGTTGGTTTGGGCCAATCCCTAGAGTGATAATAATGGATCAAGAGATAGTCAGAGATATACTATCTAACAAGTTCGGTCATTTCAAGAAGCCAAGGAGTACGCCCATTGTGAGATTGCTAGTTTTAGGACTTCTAAGATATGAAGGTGAGAAATGGGCCAAGCACAGGCGAATCATAAACCCCGCATTCCATGTCGAGAAGTTGAAGGTAATCTTTTTTAACTTGTTTCATGGATTAAGGAAAGAAAATCTTCTTTGTAGCTTCTTGGTTGTTATTCATTCTTTCTTTGTTGAATAGCGGATGATGCCATCTTTCTCTATTTGTTGTGATGAGTTAATAAGACGTTGGGAGGAGTTTATTGGAAGCACAGGAAAATATGATTTAAATGTTTGGCCAGAGCTTCAAAGATTTACTGGAGATGTCATTTCTCGAACTGCATTTGGTGGCAGTTATAAAGACGGACAACGAGTTTTTGAACTACAGCGGGAGCAAGCTGAGCTTATCATTCAAAGTGCCCAAAACCTCTATTTCCCTGGTTTTAGGTACATTTTTTCTATGTTATTTTCTAGTATTAAATACTAAAACAAACATGGCCTTTTCTCGCTTTGAAAAATAAGAGGGTACTTTACATTTTTAGTATCCCATTGAAGGTATTGTAAACCTCTAAATTCTCTTGGCTCTCTTCATCACACAAATACAATTAGATTTTATATGATTTATATGTAGGTCTCTAGGATTATATGCATCCAGGTGCATAATTACCTCCCTAAAGTTGGTGCATAAATATCATGATGTTCCAAATTTCAAAAAAACAAATCTTGATGTTCAAGCTTGTTAGAAATATACTTAGCAATCTTTATACCTTTCATAGACTTAGTTAATAAATTTGCTAAATGATCGTTGTAACTAACAAAATATATAATTATTTCCTTGGAATGGACTTTCCCTAACAAAGTGGTAATCAATTATGCTTTATCCTCTCACAAAAAACTTAGTTGAAAGTGACATGCATGGCAGTTTGATTGTCACAATACAACTTTATGGGCTCTGGTTGATTAAATTGTAATTCCTGCATCAACTCTTTAAGCCATATAAGCTCATACGTCTTAAATATCATTGCTTTGTACTCTACCTCAGTAGTTGGTGGTGTTATCACATTTTGCATTTTACTCTTTTATGATATTGGGTTCTTCCTAATAGGATATAACTTGATGTGATCTCCAATCTATTGGAGAACATACTTAGTTAGCATCTGTATATCCCATCACCTATAGATGGCTGTGGTCACGATATAAAAATTCAAGATATTTGAGAACTCTTAAAGCTGTCTCTATATCACTTTTAAAGGGGCACTCAAGAACTGACTGATCACTTACACCAAATAAAATTTCACTTCTGGTTATTGTCAAGTGGTTAAGTTTGCCAACTAATCTTCAATATCGTCTAATATTAGGTATCAACTCTCCTTATTTGGGTACTGGCTTGACATTGATTTCATAGGAGTGCCAACTAGTCTAACACCCAACTTACCAACTTCCTTGAGCATGTTTAAATCATACTTCCTCTGAGATTTATGTGTCTTCCTAAGTGAGATACTTCAATTTCCCGGAAGTATCTCAAATCCTTCAAAGCTTTAGTGAAACTGTTGATGTAAATACTCTTTTAGTTTAAAAATCCCATCGGTGTCTTCCTCCTTGATAATGTCATCAACATAGACAATTAGAAGAATTTGTCTTTCATAATTTGATATCTTGTAGAATATTAAGTGATTTCATATACTGTGGTGCTCTTTACATGGTAGAAAATCTAGGCTCTGTCAGGTTAAGGTTAAGAAAGTTAATTATAACTTGGCTAGACAAACAAGGGTTAATACAATGTATACAATAGGTCTTTAGGATTATGTCCTATTCACGTATGGGTCCTTAACAACACATACCATCAAATCATTGGGACCAAAAACAATGGAAACAATGGGTCCAAAGTTCTCTTTGCCATTATTATGAACCTTTAGAGTATTATTGTCAAGGACTGTCGGAGACCAAGATACAAGAAAATACTACTAAACAGTTATTCCAATATTATTCTGGAAAGTATGGGCCTGTGTTTCTAGCTTTGGTTGATGTTATTGTTGTTTTTAATTTGTTTTCTGTTCAAATTTGCTTTAGGTTTTTACCAACTCAAACGAACAGACGGAGAAAGGTAATCTATAGAGAAGTTGTTACATTGCTCAGTAGCATTATTGAGCGAAGAAGGAAAGCGATGAAAAATGGAGAAGCTAGCACTGATGACTTGTTGGGCATGCTTATGGCGTCAAATGCAAGACATTCCCAAGAGCAAGGAGAACACTCTCAAGATTTGAGGCTGACCACGGATGAAGTGATTGAGGAGTGCAAGCTATTTTACTTTGCAGGCCAAGAGACAACGTCAGTTCTTCTTACATGGACCTTGGTATTGCTCAGCATGCATCCAAGTTGGCAGGAGCAGGCAAGAGAGGAGGTTTTTCAAGTACTTGGAAAAAGCAAACCAGATTTTGACAGTTTAAGTCAATTGAAGATTGTAAGTCTCCAAGATCCTAAAACTTATTAGTAAGGCTTTGTTGTTGTTATTGTTTATTAATGCAGCACACCACCATGTTAGTATAAGCGAGTCAAGGTCATTTGTACTGTTTTTATCTCAAGTCATTTTTTATGATCCCTCCTTGTCTTTAACGTTGCAACTCGATCCCTCATTTACATAGAGAAGCCAATTGGTTGATTTACGGTCAAACTAACTTAAACTATTAATATAATGGATTATTTGGTTTGTGTCGTAAACTAAACACGTCTTACATATTAATATTAGAAATTCAATGTATTTATATTAAGTACGTATTTATTCATCTTAGAAGTTTAAATATATATTTATATGTCAATATTGTTTCGAGTTGCATCTTTCATTTCAAGTAAATTGACTTTCAAGTCACCAAGGTATTCGATTTATTTTGGATCATCAAAATGTGAACTATCATCGAACAAGCATTGTGTTTTGAACATCTAAGCTAAAACTCTTTTTTCTTTGAAATGTTGCCTTCAAAAAGAATCTGCAATCTTTTAAGGTTGATAAAACCTTCCTGGTTTTTTTAGCCCTTGTATTGCAAAACTAATTCTTCTTTTTTAGGTAACTATGATTCTCTACGAAGTACTGAGACTATACCCACCAGTGACTTTCCTCGTTAGACAAACTTACAAAGAAATGAAGCTGGGAGGGATCAGTTTCCCACCTGGAGTGCAGCTGCTGTTGCCCATCATTGTTATCCATCATAGTAAGGAATTATGGGGTGAAGACGCCGAAGAATTCAACCCTGAGAGATTTGCTGATGGGGTCTCAAAGGCGACGAAAAACCGGCTCATCTTCTTTCCATTTGGCTGGGGTCCACGAATTTGCATTGGGCAAACCTTTGCATTAACAGAAGCCAAGCTGGGGTTGGCAAGAATCTTGCAGCGCTTCTCCATCGAGCTGTCGCCATCCTACGCCCATGCACCTTATACAGTCATAACTCTTCAGCCTCAATATGGTGCGCAACTCATCTTACACAAACTTTAGGGTAATATTATACCAAGTGAAATCTTTATTGTGTTTTCCTTGTTCTGTCTATTTGCAATGTTCCTTGTGAATATTCTGTTTCCTTCACAATGTTTGGCTGTATGGACCAGCATTTCCCAGAGATGCATAGTGTGATACATATTTCAAAGCTTTGTTTAAAGTCTAGTGGTGTTGTGGCTAGTTGATGTTTGCAGATTATAATGCTTGGTGTTCTGGTTCTTCTAGAGTAAATTTGGTCAAGCTCACACATTTACTGTTCAATTTTTTGATCAAATGTTTGAATTGATTTGGTAATCTTAGCAAACAATCATAAGCGAGTAATTATCAAGCTAAATCATGAGTAGTTTGTTAAATGTTTCGTTCACTTAGAACTTTCAAGGTCATATTTGTTTGCTCATCATTAAGCAAATTTGTTAAATCATATGCAAATCTAGTAACAAATTATCTATAAATTTATTATTAAAGCTAATTTTAATTTATCTCATTATATACAATAACAAAAAAATCAAGCATGTTTACACTTGGATTCGTCGTTGCATTTCAGCCATACATATGGCAAGCAGAGGGACCCTCTCAAACCTTATTGCAACATCAACGATAATTAATTAGATTTCTCTTTTGCAGATCTCGGACCTCGATCCCGATGGTTCGGCCATTCACAACATCGGTCACGATGCTTAAGCTACAGCATCCCCCATAACATCGAATACGATACTTCCCCGGTTTTGGCTATCGCTGTCAGACCGTCACGTCAGCATAGCTTCTAATTCTCACGGGTCGTGAAGAGCAAGAAGCCGCGTGCTCCAGCCCCTACTAGCGGTTTTTCCGGAGGCCGACAATGGTGAGACTGACGGTATGGGCTCAATAGACACATGTCAGCATAGCTTCCAATTCCCACAGGTTGCGAAGATCAAGAAGCCGCGTGCTCTAGCCATTACTGGCGGTTTTTCCGGAGCCGACAGTGGTGGGACCGCCGGTATGGGCTCAATAGACAAATATTCAGTGTCTCATTTCGGAGAATCCGCTGAACTCCACTACAACCCGCTTATAAATACCTCTGGGTGAGACACCCTGGAAGGACGAGCGGGGGAAAAGGAGATACATGTAATAGTAAATAAGCTAGAACAGAGATTCCCCTAAGAAACGTCGGGGACGATGTTTATAATCCACCTTGTATTGGTCTTCTGACCAAACCCCTTGAGTCTTAGTGGAACCACTCTCACTGATGCGCCGGTGGATGTAGGAGAATTTCTCTCTGAATCACCTTAAATTTCTGTGTTATTCTGGATGACTATTATACCTCTTGATAAAACCCCTGGGCAAAACATGCTGCGTGCCACCGATTCTCGGAGCTCCCACTTCTTTCCGTCAACAAAGCTTTTATCACATCAGGTAGAGTTGGGTACATGAATACGTTATTTTCATTGCACTCTTTCAAATAATAAATCTTCATTTTGCTCCAGATATATAAGATTATTTTTTAAAATTTATTGTCATGCCTTTTTTGGTCTTCATCTTTCTCTTTTTACATAGACAAGATCGAATAATTTAATTTCTTTACTAGAGATATCATCGTCCTACAATTTATATATTAAAATCATTTAAGTTGATTTTTTCTGAGCTTATCCTGATCACTCCAACTTTTTCACGGATATACTTATTTCTCATTTCTGTCACTTATCTTATTTGTGTGTGTTTACTTTATAGGCTAGCATTCAGTGCCATATAATTTTGCTGGTCATATAACTACTCTGTAAAATTTATCATTAAATTTAAGTGAATATTTTCTTCTTCACTTTATCTATATTGTTTAGATCCTACTAATAATATTATTATTTATTTCACAATTATATTGTATGATTAATTCAATATATCTAAATTATTTGCTCTTTTTGATAACTTGAGTATCAATTATTATCTTTTCACTATAAGTATTTTTATCTTGACTAAATTTACGGTTCATATATTCTATTATTGATTTATTAAAATAAAATTTTTTAGATTTTGATGTATTTTTTCATAACTCAAATTTTGCTTTAGCATTTATACTTAAGCACTTTTTTTTAATATGTTCAATCAAAATCTTTATAATTAATACAAATAGATATAAACTTAAAGCTGAACTGTAGTATAATCTAACTAAAATATGAAAATTCTTAGTCAAACCCTTTGGGTGTGTTTGTTTGTAGGGTTAAATTTAAGAAGGTTAAAATTAAATTTGGATAGAGATATTTTTTTATTAAAAGTTGTGAATGATGTGAAATAAAGTTAGTTATTATATTGAGATATGTGAGGGATGTGATATAAAGTTAGTTATTATGTTGGAATATGTGAAGGATGGGATATAAGGTAGTTATTATTTTAGTAATATGTGTAGGATGTGAAATAAATTTAATTTTTAATATTAAATTTTATGTGTGATGTGATATGCCTGGTTAAAATTAAACCAGGTTAATTTTAAACTCCTAGGCAAACAGGGCTTTTGTGTTCAAACACATGTAATAGGCCTTTTATATATATTTTGAAAACTTGAATATAAATAGTGTAAATCTCTTTCTTTTTTAAAAATCTTTAGGGCTTTTTTATTGGGACTTTATATCATAAGTTTTTTCTAATAAAATTTAATAAAAATGAAATGCAGGTCTTTTTTTTTCCTAAATTTTTTCATTAAACTAGAGCTGCTTGTTGGATTGGTTCTACTAAAAACCGGTAAGAATCAGTTCGTCCTAGAACTGATTGAATAAAATCGATTTTAGTCGGTGTCAAGGTGCAGAACCAATCTGGCACTATTATGCTCCCTCAAAACTGGCGAACTAGTCTGGAATCAGACCGGTTCCATTGAACCAGAACTAGGCCGGTTCCGGTTCAACGGAAGAAACTTTTAATTTAAGATATTATTTAGGACATGTTTTTTTAATACTAATGTTTTAAAATTTTGAAAGAAACTTTTAATTTAAGATATTATTTAGGATATGTTTTTTTAATACTAATGTTTAGGATAAGTTAATACTACTGAAAATTTGAGACCCAAATGTGGTGCATTTGATGTAAATAATGCATTCATGATGAGAATATGGCATGAATTTTTTATCTGATCAATGTCAAGTTTGATTTTTTTTATCAGATCCAGATCCAAAAACATGTTATATCACGGGTTACGATGAGTCAAGTTCAAAATTTTTTAGTGAAAAAAATGAAGAAAGTATCACATATTAGTTTATCTGCACAAAAAATATACTAGTAAATATTATTATTATTATAAATATTAGGGTAAAATGCATGCTGGACCTTAAGGTTAAAAAGGCATTACAAACTGGTCTTAACATTTTAAAATCTTTATTTAGGTCCTAGTGGTATAAAAGCATCATCATATAGTATTAATTAAGGCATAATTATTAATTTTTTATAATTATATCATAAAATTAATTTTAATCATTAATTTTTTAACTTTTTAAAATATATTTTTGAAATATTAATAATATATTTTTATTTAAAATTTTAAGAATAAAAAAAGAAAAGATAAGATGAATTAAATTTTAAATTTTTATTAAGCTTTTAAAGAAAATGATAAGAATTAAGGCGTGCAATATTTCTTTAAAATATGTAAATTATTTAAATTAATTAAAAAATAATTAAATTTTATTTTTTATCTAGAAAAACTAGCTTGAAAGATGAAATTATGAAAGAGCAACTAATTTGAGATTTCTTAAAAAGTTGGCACCAATTTGTAATGCTATTCTCATCTTTAAATTATTTATAAATATCATTAAACACAATCATTTTTTCTAAAAGAGAAAAGTATCACATATTTATTTTCATAATAATATTAATTTATCTACACATGTAATGCATGTGCTTTATTTTAGCAAAAATATACTTAGTAAATATTATTATTATTATAAATATTAGGGTAAAAAGCATGTGAGGCCTTGAGGTTGGAAAGTTATTGCAAATTGGTCTTAACAATTTAAAATCTCAATTTAAATTTTGAGAATACAAAAGTATCATCATTTAGTCATAATTAAGATATAATTATTAATTTAATTTTTTTATAATTCTAACGTAAAATTATTTTTAATTATTAATTTTTTATAATATAATTTTGAAATATTAATAGCATATTTTTAAATTTTAAAATTTTAGAATAAAAAATGCAAGAAATGAGATAAATTAAATTTTAAATTTTATTATACTTTAAAGAAAATAGTAAGGATTTAGGGGTACCATAGTCATTTTGAAATGTGTAAACTAATTTATTTTAAAAAAAATCAAATTTTATTTTTTATCAAAAAAAAAAAAAGCTAGCAAAAGAGATGAGGTTCTTAAGAAACCACCAAAATTGTAGCACTTTTATTTAAAAAAAAAAGGTGCATTGCTTTTATAATTTCAAAGATTAAAATTACGATTTTTTAAAAGTTAAGACTAATTTACAATATTTTTCTGATTTAAGGCGGTCGGATATGCTTTAACCTAAATATTATTATATTATATCATAATATTCATAAAAGTCTTTATTACTTAATTTATTAGAAGCTAAAATCAATATTCAGAAAAAAACTGAGTACCAAGTTATACTATTTTAGAATCAAGACGAATACTTAAGAAAATTGAGTGATCAAATTATAAGATTAAGATAAGAAAAATTAGAGAATTAAATTATAATTTTTAAGGGCATATGACTAAGATTAAAAAAATTGGAGATCAAATTATAATTTCTTGCAACTTAAAATTAATATTAAAAAAAAAAGAGAAATTAAATTATAATTTCATAGGTCCTAACAGAAATCAAAAAACTCAAATATAATTTTTATTATAAAAAATTAGAACCTAATAGCATGAGTAGGAGAAATTATGAGGCCAAACTGTTAACTATTTATAAAAGAACACTTTTCCGATTATTGGTACTTACTATAAAAGAATCTTGCTTCGAATAATTGCAGCTCTACATACGCTCATTTGTGCTCGATTATCTGGCTTAACGAATAAGTTATTTTGAATATATTTATAAAAATTTAATTCCTACATGAATGTGCTCAAATATAGTAATTTTTGGCTAGAACAATGTTTATGAAAATTATATACACATTTATCTAAAGTT
>JAEMOT010003711.1:449330-487004 GCA_019297695.1 Apostasia ramifera
TTCGAGCTTTATCCGCGCGCCCGCACTCGATCAGTTAATCATGTGACTCCTCTCCGATTCAAATCGCTGTTAAATTCTTTTCCGAACTCAATTAAACTGGTTATTTGATTTCTATATAAATTATTCGCTTAACTTGAATTATTTCTTTGGCTCTAATTGTGTGACCCGATAACTCCTTGTGTGTTAATTACTGTTGGATTTAACGGTGAGACATCTGTCATAAATTCCTGAACCTCGAATCTGATTTATTGAATTTAAATTGACGCCCTAATCTAAATTGATAAATTCTTATTTATCACACGATCCAATTTAATTTTAATTTTAAAATATCTTAATTTGCGGGATTCAAAAATCTTATTTATCATATAATTTATATAGAAAATATTTTTCTCTTAATTAAAATAATTTACTAATCAATTTTGCTGAATATAAATATAAATTATCATTGGCATCTTTTTCCATCCCGCATCAACTTGGTATCAGAGCATGCTTGAAATAAGGTGCATTTAGATATATTTATTTCTGTTTGCATATACCCACTAGGTCTAGTTTCCCTATTCCCATGGATCCCAAATTAGAAGTTATGTTGACCGAGCTTATCGCAAGGCTTGACCGCATATCCACACCTAATAAACAACATGAGTCTAGATTAGTACCAGTTGCTCCAATTTCTACTCCCATTATCAGACCTATTGAGATTATAGGTGATCAATCTAATTTTCTCGTAAAAGAAGTATTGAATGAGTTCTCTACAGAAACCTTCATTCTTCCTGAAGCATTAAAATTTGATTTGTTACTTATATCTATTTATATAGCAGATCCTAGTTTAGCTGAGGAGTACGAGAAGTATGAGGATGAGATGCACGAGGAAGATAGCTATGTGATAGAAGTTGAAAGTCAAGTTGAGAAAATAATCATAGAGATGAGTCATAAAGAAAAGCAGGTCATAAATTCGATAGAGGCTACTAAATCATCTTATTGTAGTGATAACACTATCGATCATATTGAGATGATTATACATCATGGTTGTTCTGAGGTCAATAGGTTTGATTTAGTTAAGTACACCCATGCATATCCTCGACTTAGTAAAAGCTCGACACCTATAGACCAATGTAGGCAGATGGCGCATAAAACTGAGTGGTTGGCTACGCGAGCATTTAACTGGTGTGCTATACGATTTGCCAGATATTTCTGGAGAACGTTATGGCACTTATTAGGAACCACATCTCTCGTGACTCTAACCTATTCTCCACATTTTTATAATCATAATTAATTATTCCGTAAGCTTTAGTAACGTCATAAGTCTAGTCTGCATACATTTCATCTTTTTAATATCTTAGTTTTGAGTCTAGTCAGTATTTGTATTTGTATATTGCATGTGTCAGTTTATTTATTTATATATTAAATAAAATCAGTAAACTTAATGGTGAGCTATTATAATTATGTGTAAAAAAAATTTTCTAAATATTTTATTATGGTAATTTAAGATAATTAAATCTCTAATTTAATTTATTTTAAAATTTTTATTAAATTGGGTCAACTGAATAAGTTTGAATATTATTATTAGATCATGGGAATAGTTGATACTTTCAATATTTCAGATCTATTGGTTATCAGGACCCAACAGTAATACCTAGTGAAGCAATAGCCTCTTGTTCCATTTGAGTGTAGCTTTACCCATAAAAGTCCACAGCCAAAATCCACCTCAATAATTTTAGAGCTAATTGAATAAGCTTGTTGAGCAAGTAATTTTAATAGAATTCAATTATCAGTGATATTTGGTTCGGTGGAAAATTTTACCTTTTTCAGGTGGCTCAAAGGTTACAGTTGATCTGACCCACTCGGAGACACATGAGTCGCATGACCCATACTCGACGGGGTCAAGTTCCTCCCACATGGGGAGAATTGGTGGGGACCTAGATCAGCATCGAATTGGATGGCCAGGATGACGTTATATACTGAATCAAAATTCAAATTCAAATTAAATAGAGTTATTAGAGATTTCCATATCAGCTTTATTTAGATTTAATTGGATTAGATTCAGAGCATATCTGGAATATTTGGAGACTCACCACATTTGGAGCTAATTTTATTTTATTAGTTTCATATTTGCTTTTATTTATTTAGTATGTTATTTTCTGCATTTAATATTGTATTTTCAAATTTCTACATGGGATCTCTCTATATAAAGAGGTCGCCTTGCATTGTAAAAAAACAAAAGAGTATTGTGATGAATGAAATTGTGTTTGAGTTTTCTCAGAGCCTAGATCCGGGTTAAGGGGTCGATATTCCGGTGAAGGAAAGGGTAGGGTTAGCCTTTGGTGAGAATCCTCAAAGTAGCCTAGTTATCCATTTTTCAAAAAAAAAAGAACAAAAAAAAAAAACAACTTTTCCTTCATACAGTTCAACCAAAATCCAGGCCCCTGGATGTAATTTTCCAGCCCACTTTCCCTTTCTTCCTCTCTGCCGGTTCGGGAAACCGCCGCGCGTCGCCCGCTACCGCTCCGTCGCCCTCCTCGCCTCCACCCCGTCGCCTCCCGGCAGCCCGCCGTCCACCGATCACCGGAGAGCGTCGNNNCCTGCGTCCGACCGCACCCGCCCGCGTCTGCCTGTGCTCGCGCCCGCGCAGCATTCGAGCTTTGTCCGCGCGCCCGCACTCGATCAGTTAATCATGTGAGTGACTCATCTCCGATTCAAATCGCTGGTAAATTCTTTTCCAAACTCAACTAAACTGGTTATTTGATTTCAATATAAATTATTCGCTTAACTTGAATTATTTCTTTGGCTCTAATTGTGTGCCCTGATAACTCCTTGTGTGTTAATTACTGTTGGATTTAACGGTGAGATATCTGTCCTAAATTCCTGAACCTCGAATCTGATTTATTGAATTTAAATTGACGCCCTAATCTAAATTGATAAATTCTTATTTATCACACGATCCAATTTAATTTTAATTTTAAAATATCTTAATTTGCGGGATTCAAAAATCTTATTTATCATATAATTTATATAGAAAATATTTTTCTCTTAATTAAAATAATTTACTAATCAATTTTACTGAATATAAATATAAATTATCATTGGCATCTTTTTCCGTCCCGCATCACCTTGGCATGCTTCATCTCAGTGTAAGCCATTTGAAACTTTGAAATATATGACTGAAGGCTCTCCCCATGTTTTTGACAAATCTCAAATAGGGACATATTGGTTCGGTGGAGCTTCTTACATATGGTGAAACAAGCAATGAATTCTCTTCTCTTCTAGGTATGATTGCAAAAGTGCTCTCGACGAAATATGGAGATCTAGTCTTGAGCCTCATCCTTAAGAGTCATTATAAAGAGATGGCATATATTGCCATTTGGAGCTCAGAAAAAGATGTCTCCGTCTCAAATATACGGATGTGCCTTGTTTACATCATCCCTATACTCTAGTACTTTGAGAATTGCGGTTTCTTAAAACTGCCCAGGAGCCATTGGGCCAGGACTTGTAGGGACTGCGGAAAGCTAGCATTGATAATCTTTATTCTCTCAACATGTTGTCGTAGTTTTGTTCAGACAACTTAGTGAGGAAGAGGTGGAGTTATTAATGATACTCACACGTCATTATTTGAAGTGAAACTGGAGTGTCAAGGAGTGCTCCTAGAACTCCCAGAGCTAGGATTGGAGGGGCCTTGCTCATAAGCTAGACAATCTTCGTGGGGAATCGAGTGACGTTTGCAGTTTAGATAGCTTGTCATCTCCATGCCTAGGCATGTTCTAGGGCAAAGTCGATGAAAATAAAGTTTAATGTATTGCAGTGGGCTCTCTCATTTTAGTAAAGGCATAGTTGACTGTTTGTGACCCGTCTGCATGCTACTCCGCGGATGTTCAGCCATAGCCGAGTCCCAATGAAAACACCAAAAATGTTGAAGTTAAAAAGTTTGATTTGTTTGTTTATAGGAACTGTTGTCAAAGGCCGAGCAACAAAATGAGGTAACAGTGAGGGTAGAAGAGACAGAGCAATGCAACAAAATGTGACACTAGATTTTTTACATGGAAAACATCTTCGGCTCGTCGATGCCCTTGGATGAGCTTTCAAAGAATTCTCAAGGTGTGTTACAAGTAGAGTAGTTATGACCTCTTGATTGATACCTGTCTCTCGTTTTGAAGGGGAAGGTGTGCATGTATTTATATACATCATCTATAGATTGTCTCCATTAGCTAATTCGCCACTTTTGGTGATCATCTTGGTGATATCGTAGGAGATTCAAAGCAGAATTCAAAAAATGAGACTGCAACGGGCAGACCTGGGAATAACATGCAGGGGTTGGATCAAAATCCCGTAAAATAACTCGTTCAGTGACAGTTTCTGGCCAAACAACATATGAAGAACTACCTACACGAGCTAAAAAGGTTGATGAAGTGGTTTTATCGGCCATCAAATCTGTGGATCCAAAGCAGATTTTGAATGACTATGGGGCGGTGCACGTCAACTTTTTGTACGGTCGATCAAATTACGAATATAATCCACAGAAACAACCGAAAAATAACTCACCCGGAGATCAAGAACATTGATAGAAGCGGCACGGGCGCGAACGAGCATCTCCCACGGCTTGAGATCGGGTACTCGCACCGCCGGGCGGAGCTCCAAAACCTCAGGCCCGCCGAAGCGCGGAAGCACCACCGCTCTGCACGCCGTCAACACCGTAGAGATGGCCCTGCAATGGCCCCTCGCCGCTGCTACAGCTGCAGCAGTTTTCCTCCTCCACATCGCATGCATCCCAAGCGACCCAGTAGTACTTTGATGAACGAAACAACCAAAACCTTCACGGAAGATCTGGGAAACGGTGGCGGACCACGACGGCGTCGAAGGGTTCGGCTCCCAACCCCCGTAGGCCTTTGGGTCGGATCTTGATCCTATCAGCTTATAAGAGATGGAATAAATTTTTGAGAGATTTACGTACAGAACATTAAATTCTTCGCAAATTACGCATTTCACCATCATTTAGTAAATATTACGCATATCACACTCTACTTATATTATTTATGGGTTTTACATTTCTATTGTAACAATAAAGAGAGTGTGATATGCGTAATATTTACTAAATGATGGTAAAATGTGTAATTTGTGATGAATTCAATGTTCTGTACGTAAATTCCCCTAAATTTTTTACCCGCACCGCTAATTCAAAAAGCGAGCCACTCCGTTTTAGCACTACTGAGTTAGATCCGAGTTGATGCTGATCCGACCAAAAAAAAAAAAATTCAACCCATTTGCATTTAATATGGAAGCAACTCAAGCCAGCCCACTCAACCCATTTACGCATCTCTCCACTTTGTCTCACACGCTCGCTCGCTCGCTCGGCCCTCCACTCTCCAAACCTAAGAAACCCGAAGTTGGACTCAGAAGTCCAGACTATCCTGGGCGAGCAATGCGGAAAGCAGAAAGCTCGAATCTACAAGAGTTCAACTTCACCACAGCGAATACGTGTAGTTGGCATTGAAGACTTAAAGCTGACATCAAAAAAGTGTTAAATATTTAAATAAGTTTATCTTTACTAAACAGAAGTTCAGTAGTATGACTGATTCACTTAAAATGAATTCGAGAAGAAATAATCTTTCGAATATTTTATGTAGATAGAATTTAACTTAGTTGATGCTTTAAATACTTCAAAGATGTCTTTTCATGTTTTTAGATGGCAGATAAAAACTATTATCATAATCCTTCCGAAGAAAAGTGGACTGTTATAAAAGATTTATTTAATATTTTAAAATCTTTCTATAAAGCTACTTTGCATTTTCTGTTATAAATAAATATACATTATGCATGATTTCATCATGAAATAGAGAAATATAAAATATTTTATATAATTTTGTCAGCATAATATAAATCGAATACATAATTGAAGTTATAAAATTTAACGAACCTCATTAGCATAATCTCGTTAGCATAAATAATATTACATTGAAGGAAATACAAGATCGATATGAATAACTGTTATGTCAAAAAATATACAAGTGAAATAATATTTTTAAAAGAAATTACTTGTGACACGTGCAACTTTTTTTTGTTAACAAACAAGTTGATTGTGTCCCAAAAAAGCCTCTTTGTTAATTACAATTTTATTTTACAAAATTCATCTCGGATTTAATTTCTTAATTGCATAATTAAATTAAAATAAAATAAATTGCATATGTAGATTATATAATTCTTCAATATCACGGTGTCAAGCCAAATCATAGAGCACTATGGGCCTGTTTGATTGACTGTTTCAAGCGGTTTCAAGCGGGACGAAGTCGATTTAATAAAATTAATTAGTCAAACAATTTTGATTTATGCCATAAATTTGAATCCGTTCTAGAAGCATGAAACGGCTTCAAGGCCACAAAGCCGAAACCACCGAAACGGTGGTTTCAGACTCGGGATTGCTTTTTCTTTTTTTTTTTTTTCCAGATTTTCAGAAAAACGTATCTGGGGATAAATTTGGTATTTTTCTAAGGTTAAAATTAAAGGATAATTAAATATGATAAATTTAAATTTTAAAAAATAATGACAAATCATCTTTTGACTCATAACCATATTCTTTAAATATCTCAAATTTTAATATATATTCTCGTGAAAGTTTTAAATTAATAAATATTTAAATAAATTATTAAATTTTAAATAAATATTTTTTATTTACTTTTATTATAAATTTTATGTATTTTTATTATTTTTGAGATTTTATTGTGAGATGAAGTGGTTTTAAATTAATATTTATCCAAATAAAAATAAATTAAAATAAATTCAAAATTAGTTTCAAGTTACGTTTCATCCAAACAGAATTTAAGTTTGAATCTTTTTTGTTTTTAAAAAAAGTTAAATTTACAAGTAAAAATAAATTTTAATCCACATTATTTGATAAATTTTAAAATTAAATTATTTTTTATTTCATTTCACGTGTATACCAACATAATTTTTAAATCTACTTTCATTCTTAAAACACTTTTTTCTTAAATCGTGGAATTTTAATTTAACTTTGAATCATATAATACAAGTTACAAAACAAGCTTAAGGGATCTTCAATGTTAATTTATTATCAATAAATTAAAAATAATAATAAATAATTAATTCAATTAGAATTATAGTCACATCTGTATGCCATTTTAGAACGATTATCTTATAATTTTTTTGTCCAATTAAATAATTAATTTCTTTGAAGAACATAACTTCAGCCTTATTTAGCTGCCAATTATTTTTGAAAAAAATAATATTTTAAATTTATTATAAATTTAAATAATTTTATTTTATATTTAACACAAATTTCACTTTTAAATTGAGGATGCCCACTTGTCTTATTGTATAAAAAAAAGGGAGATCCCCACTTGTCTTTCTCTTGTCCTTTTTATTAAATTTTGATAATTTTTTTTTGTTTTTGTCTCACTTCAATGGTCCTTTGAAAATCATTTAAATTCAATTCGATTTTTTTATGAAATATAATTAGCTCGTTAGCAAAAAAATAATTAATTTGTAATAAATTTAATATTTGTATAATTATATATATAGTTTTTTTAAATGTATATTAAAAAATTATATATACATTAATATATGACACAAAATATATATTGAAGGGATTCATTATATTGAAAAGAGTTATGTTTAAATAAATACAATATAAAAATATATATTTAATTTAAAAAAGATATAATATATTATATAAAATGAAATTTTAAATAAAAAATTAGAGTAAAAATTAAGCTAAATTCAACTTAAAAATTAACTTAAAATCTATTATGTTCTAATCGAGTTTGTGCTAAACTCGCTAAACTCTTACTCGTTATCAGCCCTAGCCCACCGCTGAACTTGCTCTCTAGTCACTGCCCGCCGGCCGCCGGCCGCCGCCCGCCGCAGCCGCCAGCCGCCAGCCGCCAGCCGCCCGCCTCCGTCCTCATCCCTCTAAGCTTTATCTTTTTCAAAGAATAGTTTGAGAGGGAGAATAATAATGAGATTCTAAGCTTTCTCTTTCAAGAAATAGAAAAAAAAATGGCAGGATGAGAAGGATGAGGGTTTTAGTCGAAGCTCCGAGATTATTCTCCGCAACTTGAGGTGCGATGCTCTTGCGGAGGGTTTACGCTTCCCTGGCTCGGTCCCAGCGCCAATCTGTTCTACCCAGGTTAGTTTCAGACCCAAGCGCGAGGTTGTCTGCAGCGAGGACTCAGCTTGGATTCTCGAAGCATAGGGAGAGCTTGGGGCCCCCTCTAATGGCTTCCGGTTGCCGGTCCGATGAAGCGCTGCGAAGGCGGTACATTCCGCTGCCTCCTGATTCAGTCGATAAGGTCTGTTATCTTTCTGATTTGATTTCTAAGACCTCCCTCTCTCTGGTTTGCGTTTTCTTTAGAAAATGTGGATGTATGTGTGGGTTGAGGTACTTGCAATGCACATTTGGTTGATGCACAGCTTGCTTTTAGCGGTAGAACAAGACTGATTGTACAATTCTTTTCGTGGATTGTACAACAGTTTGGTTTTTTGGAGTCTCTTTGGTAGGAATTTACCTTAAAAGCTAAGGAAGGTATTGGCAAAATGAGGATTTAATGGTGGATATTTTCGTATTATTCCTGTTGTGTTATTTTTTCTGTTAAATTGTGGGTACATGAAATCGAAGCACATGATGCACAAGTTGCTTATGGCTTCTGTTTAAATTTGCTATTTTCATTATTACTGTGGCATAGTTTCTTTGTTTACATTGGCATACGAGATTTTAACTTCTATGTTCTTAACCACTTTAATTCTGTTTTTGCTATCTGGGGTGTTAAGTTGAAGCTCTTTGTGGTTCATCGTGTCATTGCTCATGGCCCCCTTGTGTTTGTGCATGAAATTGAAGTTCATTCTCTTAGGATCAACTCCAACATCGTGAAATTGGTTCATGTAAAAATAAATGGATTTGGTGTCCCGTATTCCAATTTGTTAACGAATCTTGTGATTCAAATCTTAAAAAAGCCTTGTTTTTTTCCTACTTTGAGCTCATGCACACACTGCCTTTAAATTCTAATGCATTAATGTTGTCCCTTCATGAAAGTTCATCATAGTTTTAGTGGCCATTTGAATCTAGTATTTCTTGAGTCCCATACAATAACGCATGGAAATACTGTCATATTGAGTTCCAATATTAGTGACATTAGAAGCAAATATTAGGGCCTTATGTAATTCTGTTGCAGGATCAAATGTTGAGAGGCCTTGAGGCTACATTAGGTTCTCCTTTCAGTTCAGATCCTTACACTTCACCTGCAAAACCTCTTATAATTATTATCAGTGGTCCCAGTGGTGTTGGTAAGGATGCAGTTATAAAGGTAAAACATGAAAAATTTTACTCCTTTCTGTTCTAGTTAATTAGTATTTTTATATTACTCAGTCATCAATGACATCCTCTTTGAACTTATAAAAAAGAATATTTATTCATAGATGATAAGATAGTAAATGCTTTTATTTTTATGGAAGTTCTAGACAGATTTCTCTTTCTGATTGGCTATTACATGAGCAATATGCTTTATTTACTTTGCTGGACTTTCCAAAGAAGTTTACTTGTGTTTTGATTGAACTTTCATTCAAAGGATAGCTTCGTAGCTAAGCTGCTTATGCATGTTCAAATTGGGAAGCATAGGTTTAAAGTTTTTAAATTCTTTTAGCCTCATGGCAGAAATCTTGTGCCATTAGAAATGTCATCAATTGAGGATAGAAAACAAATTTATTTGTATAAAACTTCTCTAATATGGAAGGTATTGGTGAGAGATCTTGTTTTAAATTTGATAGATTGGTTTATCCAAATTCCTCGATGCTTGGTTTGTGGAAAAATATTAGTTGACATGGCATCATAAACTAACAGATGTTGTTGAGCAAAATCCCTCCAACATAGTTTGCTCTAAATCCCCTCATTGCCATTTTTGCATCCTTCCATTTTTTCAAAAACAAAAATGCGAACTTTGACCTGCCTGTAATCTGTGAGAGTTAAACCTTTTATGGTTAGCCTGTATTTGTCATTATCTCTCCCAACTCCTATCTACATAGACATGCGACTCAAGCTAGGTCTGGGTCCCCAAGAAAACTCCTATCAATCTTGGTGGCTTGCTTTTCTCTTCACGACACGATTAATTGTTTTTTTTTATAACTCAATTTGATTAATTTGTTGCCTAGCAAATTGCCTGGATTTGAAAATTCTTATATATTTATGCTTCATTCATTGTGAGCATGGAAAAAACCACTTGGTGAGATCAGTGTTTTGTATCATATTTCTTCAGTTAATTATGTTATAACAAGTGGCGTCCTTTCTCATATTTGTACGTTCCACACAACTTAAATCTGCTTTCTATTATCTCATATTCTACGGATGTTACTTTGATATTCTCCCTCGTGTATTTGTCTTTTTTCCTTTGTTGATAAACTGTTATAGAAGTTAGGTTCGCACACCGTAGAAGAGAATCATTGTGTATAGGTATCTCAATTTAGTCCTCTTCTCTCTTTTCAGTTATTTAGGCACTTGTACTTGACTTTTATTTCATTTTTGCCTATAGATTATGTGGTTAAAAGCAGGACACTGCATTATTGTTGTTTATTGTTTTGGTCCCTCAATATTTAGTTCCCCGTTCCAACATTGGAGGAGGTTTTCATTATGCATGATTCGTATTGTTAATATATTGTTTTGTAGAGGTTGCAAGAAGTTCGCGAAGGAATTCACTTTGTTGTGACTGCAACAAGCAGGGCTAAGCGTCCTGGTGAGATTGATGGCAAGGATTACTATTTTGTTTCAAAGGAGGAATTTCTTTCTATGATTGAAAGAGATGAGCTTCTGGAATATGCTCTTGTCTATGGGGAATACAAGGGAATCCCAAAACAACAGGTATTGGCTTCACTATATAGTATCTAAAAACAGATTACATTTTAACTTTTTGTTTAGCAGAAGAGTATATTTGATTTCTAGTTTCTGTTGAATGCATGTTTACGCTTAACTTTAATTAACTTGGCCTTACTTTTTGTTAAATGAAGGCAAAAATTTAGATTCCTTCACTTAAATCGAAAAAGTGAAAAGTTTCTAAAACAAATTGTCCGAATACTGCCGAGATACATGCGACTTCGTACGACAACAACAACAACTAAGTCTTTTTCTCACTAGGTAGTGTCGGCTATATGAAATTTTTGTTTTCATTGCACTTTAGAGTTACATGATCACGTACCCTCACATTATTCCTTTTTATTATTCTAATTATTATTTGGATGAGGAGAGGGGAATTGTTTCACTTGAATCATTTTCCTGTCATTTTTTATTTTATATTGTTTTTTGAGTTTTATAATATTTATATATTCTTTAACATTGACTTTTTAAATGTTTGGGACAACTACATATACAACACTATTTTCTATAAATAATACAAATTTTATACTATAAATTTAAATATTACAAAACTTGTAACTTGTGAAGGAAGCAAGTTTACTAAATATGACAAACTGCACACCATGGTTAACAGCTATCATCATACAACAACAACAACAACAACAACCAAGCCTTAATCCCACTAGGTGGGGTCGGCTACATGAATCCTTTGTTTCCATTGCGCTCTAATAGTTACCAAACTCTTATCTAAGTTTAAGTAACTAAGATCACTCCTTATAGTTTCTTGCTATGTCTTCTTTGATCTCCCTCTTCCTCTTTGTACATGGGCAAAATCCAATAACTCAATTTTTCTAACTGGAGCTTCAATTGGCCTACGATTTAGATGTCCAACCCATTGAAGCCGACTTTCTCTAAGTTTATCCTCAATTGGTGCAACACCAACTTTCTTTCGGATATACTCATTTCTCATTCTATCCTTTCGTGTATATCCACACATCCATCTTAACATTCTCATTTCTGCAACATTTATTTTATTTGTATGTTTCTTCTTTGCAGGCCAGCATTCAGCACCATATATCATCGCTGGTCTTACTACAGTTTTATAAAATTTACCCTTAATTTTGGATGAGATTTTTCTATCGCATAACACACCAGAAGCATTTCTCCATTTTACCCAGCCTACTTGAATCCTTCTAATAACGTCATTATCTATTTTGCCATTATTTTGTATAATTGATCCAAGATATCTAAAGCGCTCACTCTTCTTGACAATTTGATCACCAATTGTCACATCTCCAATATAAGTATTTCTTTCTTGACTAAATGGGCACTCCATATATTTAGTTTTTGATCTACTGAGATGCAAACCTTTAGATTCTAGAGCATTCCTCCAAAGCTCTAGTTTCGATTTGGCTCCCTCTTTAGTTTTCTCAATAAGGACAATATCATCTGCGAAGAGCATACACCAAGGCACTTCATCTTGGATATGTCCAGTCATGACTTCCATAATCAAAGGAAAAAGATACGGACTTGAAGCCGAGCCTTGGTGTAATCCAACTGTAATAGAAAAATCCTTAGTCAAACCTCCTTGTGTCCGAACAGAGGTAACAGCTCTTTTATACATGTCTTTAATAACTTGAATATAAGCAGTGCAAATCTCTTTCTTTTCTAAAACTCTCCAAAGTACTTCTCTTGAGACTTTATCATAAGCTTTTTCCAAATCAATAAAAACCAAATATAAGTTTTCCTTTCTCTCCTTAAATTTCTCCATTAAACTTCTTAGTAAATGAATGGCTTCTATAGTAGATCTACCTGGCATAAAACTCAAAATTTAAAATTCCTTTTCGAATTCAAAAATTTTCTCCTCTCTTTCTCTAACTCCGACGACATCAGACAATGTGCATACTACGGTCGGCAACCAATGATCTACAGTCAGTGAGGATACGATGGCTAGTGACCGGTGAGGAGTGTTGGCGAGGATACATCGGTCATTGGTCTACAATGAGTAGTATCTTGCTTTTAACTCAAAATGAACTCCGATTCAAATCATCGTAGATTTAATGTTTCAAACTAAGATTGGTTGAACTAATCACGTGATTAAATATTAGACTAACCATGGTTAGAAATTGACTGAATATGTGATCTGTCATTGATTTTACTCTCTTCATAAGCTCCTTAAATATAATATTTGTAATATTTAAGGAATCAAATATCCTATATAATTCCCCATAAAATCAAATATCCTATGCAACTCACGGACACGAATGAAACAATTTTCGGATGTAGATTATCCTTTCATTACTTTTGTAGCAAGCTCCATGTTCATATTGCTTGACAATATCAGATTCGCGATTTCATGGCCAAAGGACACGACATCGTTCTGAGGGTCGATGTACAAGGTGCAGCCACCCTGAGATCGATACTCGGAAATTCAGCCGTGTTCATCTTCTTGGTTGCGGAGAGCGAACAAGCATTGGCGAAGAGGCTTGTCAATCGAAAGACGGAAACAAATGATATGATGCTCGTGAGGATTGCAACGGCTAGAGTGGAGGTGAAGTGCATGAAAGATTTTGATTATGTCGTTGTGAATGCTGAGGGAAGGCTGGATGCTTCAGTGAAGCTTGTTGAATCCATTATCGATGCCGAGAAAGCTCGAGTCTGCCAACGTTCAGTGAGTTTATAGGGATTACAGTTGCTGGCCATGAGTGTCCACTAGGCAAATTACTTCATCTCTGAGTTGAAAGATTATGTTTTTTTTTTTTTTTTAAACATTACATATTACTTCTTGACTAAATTTAGAAGTTGTTTAGTTTAAAGTTTTTGTGATGTTACGAGCTTATTTGATTGGATGTTAATTTTAGGTAATTAAAGAAAAAATATTTTATTTTATAAAATTAATGAGAAAAAAATTTATTTTAATATTAAGAGGCGTGTAGGATGTGAAATAAAGTTTATTTTAAAGTTAAAATTAATGTTGAATATGAAATAAAATTATTAAAATTTATAATAAATTAAAAAAATTATTAAAATATTATTTTTTTCAAAAATAATTGGCAGACAAATAAGGCTGCAGTTATATTCTTTAAGAAATTGATTATTTGGTTGTACGAAAAAATTATAAGATTATTGTTGGCATACAAATGTGACTATAATTCTAATTGAATTAATTATTTATTATTATTTTTAATTTATTGATTATAAATTAAATAAATAATAATTTAAAAATTATATATATATAATAAAAAGGTTAAATTAGCTGATTATAAAAATATTAAATAAAATCAGTTGATATATTAAAAATTATATAATTTATATTATTTTTTTTAAAAAAATTCGTGACTAAGTTGGCCACTGATTAAACAGAACTTAAACTTTACCTTTTAATTTACTGTACTACAGATTATAATTTGGTTTGAAAGCAAGCAGGTCACCATAATGTTTGAATAAATTTGTCGTACTATAAGTAGGTTTGTTATCGGACCGATTTTGAGCAAGTCAAAGGCAACTCGAAATCTAAAATTTCAAATTCGGCTTAGTTCAAAATTAATCTAAAATCAAAATAGGACATGATTAGAGCCGGCTCGAATCACCTTATAATTGTAAAAAAATATAAAAATATTACGTATTTAAGAAAATTTTATCCCTACATATTAAAATGAATAAGTCTTAAATCTCGTTTACTCTTCCACTAAATCATTAGCTAAATTGTATATAATAATATCATATATATATATATATATATATATATATATATATATATTAAAATTATTTATATTATACATATAATTTCAAATTAAATCGAATCAAAGTTTGAGCGAGTTAAGACCAACTCGAAATCGGCTCGAAATAAACTTCGAGCCAAAATCCCTAGCTTATGATTAGATTCAAAATTTTCGAACCGATTTCGAGTCAATTCAAAAACTGAATAAATTCCGAGTGAGTTTCAAGTTTCGACACCACTCGCTATAAGGATTAGACTAAATTTTAATTTTATGTGTAACATTAGAATAGGAGATCAGCAGATGAGGCAAGAAAATTTAAATTTAATGACTAATCTTTATGTATGGTTGTTAGTTTAGTTGTTAAAAATGTTAGTTTCCAGCATGCAAACTTGGTTTATAATCAAGTATGGTGGCTAAGGACGTTAATATGGATCAAAGATCGAAAATCGATCAAACGTTGAATTGATTTTAGATCGAATTAAAATCGAGTTGATTTAAATGAGCTAAAAGTTTGACTCGATAATAATTTCGAGCCGGGTTAAGCTCGGCTCCATCTGGCTCGAGATCGGCTCAAAAAAATAATTGATTTTTTTTTTTAGTAGGCTCGAAAATGACTCGAAATCAGCTTGCAGTTACTTGGGATCAACTAGAGCTGGCACAAAGTCAAACCCAATCGACTTTGAGCTGATTTCGAGTCGATCGAAATTTGATTGATTCGATTTTGAGTTGGTAAGAATGCCAGTGATATTTCCTAAATTTTCATTTAATTAATAATTAGTCCTGATAATTTTGGCATTCTATCACTTGCCTTTCATTGTTTTCTTTATATATGGAAGATCTAGGTAGCACAGCTTTTTTGTTTTCTGAATTTATTATTTATTTTTTTTGTGATTATGAATGATCATTCTCTCTTATGTAGTTTTCTTTAAAGCTAATTTGTATATAGGGGTGAGAACGATTCGAGTTCGAGCTGAGCTAGGCACGGCTCAAATTCGGCTCATATCAATTCGATTCGAGTTCGAGCCGGCTCATTTCAACTTTGAGCTGACTCGAGCCTTGATCGAGCCAACTCAAACTCCTCATGAAGTGAAAGTTTTTCCTAAAAAAGTGATTTTATTTGAATTTTAAATTAGATTAATTATACCTACTAGATTATCTAATAGATATTCTAACCACAATTAAGTTATATTTTGTAAAATAATAAATAATTATAATAAATGATTGAATATATTATTAATATTTTAAAAAAATAGAGATCGAGCCAATTTGATCCGATTCGACCTTGATCGTGGCTCGGCTCAATAATTCGTGCTGAGCTCGATTCGAGCTAAATATCGATTCAAACATCGAGCGACTATCGATCTTCGAGCCAAACTCTCACCCGTATTTGTATGCAATTGGAATTGCATTAGATCTGTTCTACAGGTAATTAAATTGGAGGTAATTTAGTGTATATCAGAGATTTCAAAATTTACATTTTATTTATTTTATTAAAAATTTATATTGATTAAAGTTTATTTTTATTTATTTGATGTTTCGTTACTATGTGTTAAATGCTTTCAATATGGTATAAGTGCTCATGTTATACTTATTATGTTATTTTAAATAAATCTTAAGTTTTTTTTAAGTAGAAAAAAATTATTTTAATACTATAATATGACATAAATTTTTTATTTATTAAATTATAAATAGAATTTAAAATAAAAATAAATTTTAAATTTATGAAAATATTTTTAAAAAAAATTAGAATTTTTTGAAGTCAAACAAGACCAAAACTTAAGATAGTGTAATAAAAAAATTCATATATTTCATTTCACTGAGTGAAATAAAAGATTGGATGATATTATTGTAAAATTAAATTTATTTTTTTTGAATGAAATATAAATTTATGAACATAATGAGCTTTTTTTTAGGCATTTTATCTGGTTGTGATAATAAAGACATATTTAGTAGTAAAACATTTAAATATTACAAAACATAGATTACTGTTAAGTAATAATAATAATATAAAAAAAAAAGGATGGTTTCAATATTTATACATAATAAAATAAATATTTATACATCATGTTCTTTCCTGAACCTCAATATTGTCCTCTTTTTGCACCCTGACCTTCTCGATGGACACCATTGCTTCTTCAAATGATTTCTGCAGGTAAAAACAGCGCATTAATTCTATTCAGAATAAATTTTTATATCAGTAAAAGAAAAATGTGCATGTTATTTAAAGATCTTTGAGGTTTGGTGGTCATTGCATTTGGATCCAAAGTTTTAAAACATTGCATTTAAGTCCATAGTCCTACTGATTTTTTTACAGTTAAGGCCCGTTTGTCTCCAAGCTCAATTAGCAAATGAATGAGTTTGAATATATGGACATTCGATTCGTTAAAATTTGTGAACTGTTCGTATGAAATTCATCAATATGCTCAATTAGAAGGCTCGATATGATTTTTTTTAAAGTTTTTAATAAATCATGTTTATTAATAAGAAAACAATTCATGAATCATGATGATGAGCATATTCGTGAATACATTAATATTCTTGATACATAAGAGCTTATCTATTTATTTCATGTTCGTGAACACATTAGTCATCTCGTTACGAATCATATGAATCAAGCTCAAACATGCTTTTATGTTTGCGAACCCATCTCAAACAAACTCGAAACAAGTTTAAGCTCAGTTTTGATAAATGAATATGAACTCAAACAGACGACTACAACTCAGCTCAGCTCAGCTCATTTACAACCCTACCTCGAGGACCATAAACAAATTATCAAAATAAAATTAAAGGTTGGATGTGGTACCCCCATGTTGTTGATCTTCCATAATTTCTCCACACTTCTATCGCCAAGAACAGCTCCACCAATTAAGAGACTGGAAAACAAACAGATGTGATGTATTCAATGTGCATGTATGGTTCTGATTAAAAATTACAAAAAAAAGAACAAAAGGCTTTCGCTAATATTTAAACAAAAAGACTACATGATTTCTTATATCAAGCTATACGTAGATCTAGGTTGATGGGCACATATCAGGAGGCATCATGTAAGCATGAATAATAACTGGCTGCCACCATCTCACAAAAGACCTCTGATCACTTTATAGTATTAAGCTTAGACTTTAACATAACAATAACAACAAGCTTTTATTCCACTAAGTAGAGTCGGCTACATGAATTTTTTATTTTCATTGTTCTTGATCAAATAACAGAACTTCAGTTAGATTCAAGTATGTAAGATCATTTTCCATATCTTTTTTGGTCTTCTGCTTTCTTTTTAAACATAGATCAGATCTGATAACTCAACTCTCCTTACTGGATTACTATCAGCCTACAATTTATATGTCCAAATCATCTAAGTCAGTTTTCTCTGAGCTTATCCACAATTAAGACCACTTCAATTTTCTCGTGGATATACTCGTTTCTCATTCTATTCTTTCATGTATACTCACTCACGCACTAAAGGATAGGTGGGATCCAACATTAAACATAACTATCATGAGCTCAACTAACATGGGGAATCATACAGGTAAGATTATGCATATTATAGTGGCACAACTTCGAAACCTCATATTATAGTGGCACAACTTCGAAATGTCGCGGAAAGAATTAGCAACTATCACTACAATTATTCATGGATATCAAAAACTCAAGTAAGATGAAATCAAACCACTGCATCTCTTTCCTAACTTGCATTAAGTCCATTCATGCATCACATTTTCTTTCAATTAACTTGTTCCAGCTTTCAACTTACGCCTAATAAGTTTTAAGCACAAGAATTACCTCATATATCGAGCACATAAATTCATCATTATCATATATATCGAGCACATAAATTCATCATTATCACCGATGTAGACCAAATCCATTAAAAGAATTACCTCGCAAATGCGATACTCATCAGGAACCCGCGGGTACTCATAAACTTAAACAACGCCCCCATATCAAACGCCGATCCCACACCTCCTGCCGATCTTCTAGCGTGATCAACCCCGCCACCACCGCCATACGCATATCCACGGCCGCTGTACCCCGGCCCTGCCGGCCCCGACGAAGCCCCACAGCTCCACCCACCAAACCCTCCGCCTCGATGTCTACTGAGATCGTAATCCGCGCGCTTACGATCGTCAACCAAGACCTGGTAGGCCTCTGATGCCTGCTTGAATCTGAGGGCTGCTCGATCTCTGATCTCTCCTGAGGACTGCGTGTGCCGATCTGGATGGTAATCTAGGGCGGATCGACGATATGCATCCTTGATTTCTTCCTTGGTGGCGTCTCTGCTGAGCCCTAAAGTCCTATAGTAATCCATGAAGGGAGAAGGGGCGAGCTCGACCCAAGAGAGCAGAGAATCGCGAGCTCGGCCGGTTGAAATAAAAAAAAGCGATGCTCCTTATAGACACGCGTTTGGGTTCTTTGCCGCACATGAAAAAAAAATGGCGCATTAATAAACATGTAATTCAACATTTTAAATATTATATTTGTATTTAAATATATGTTATTCTGTAATTTAAATTTTTTAAAAAACTAATATATAAATAAAATTAAAAATATTAAAAAATATATATATTAGCTTTATTTCGCATATTAAACATCCTTAATTTATTTAAATAAAAATATTATATATTCTCAATTAGTATTCTTGCAATGTACAATCGTGAAAATTATGAAATATATTTTGCAAAAATATAAAAATAAATTAAAAAATTACACAGATATTGCATTTTTTTACTTAGTGATAAGATTTTCCATTTAAGTTTATGCAAATTCTTTAGATAAAGCAGGGGTATCTGTAAATTGAGAAAAGTAAAGCTAATATATTGTCATACAAAACACAAAAAAGTAGAACATAACAAATAAAACATTCAAAACCTTGGAAATTACATATAATATAATAGCCAATCAGAAAGAGAAATCTGTCTAGAACTTCCATAAAAATAAAAACATTTACTATCTTATCATCTATGAATAAACATTCTTTTTTATAAGTTCAAAGAAGATGTCATTGATGACTGACTAATATAAAAATACTAATTAACCGGAACAAAAAGGAGTAAAATTTTTCATGTTTTACCTTTATAACAGCATCCTTACGAACACTACTGGGACCACTGATAATAATTATAAGAGGTGTTGCAGGTGAAGTGTAAGGAGAACCTAATGTAGCCTCAAGCCCTCCTAACATTTGATCCTGCAACAGAATTACATATGGCCCTAATATCTGCTTGTAATGCCACTAATATTGGAACTCAATATGACAGTATTTCCATGCATTATTGTATGGGACTCAAGAAATACTAGATTCAAATGGCCACTAAAATTATGATGAACTTTCATAAAAGGACAACATTAAAGCATTAGAATTTAAAGGCAGTGTGTGCATGAGCTCTAGGTAGGAAAAAAAACAAGGCTTTTTTAAGATTTGAATAACAAGATTCGTTAATAAATTGGAATACGGGACACCAAATCCATTATTTTTACATGAACCAATTTCACGATGTTGGAGTTGATCCTAAGAGCACGAACTTCAATTTCATGCACAAACACAAGGGGGCCATGAGCAATGACATGATGAACCACAAAGAGCTTCAACTTAACGCCCCAGATGGCAAAAAAAGAATTAAAGTGGTTAAGAACATAGAAGTTAAAATCTCATATGCCAATGTAAACAAAGAACTATAGAAATACATGGCAAGCTTCCTCAAGATATCAAGGTCACAGAACGAGATCTCTACAGTATACTACAAGCAAGGCACCAGTAACAGACCAGAATAGAACAAGCTTTGCCTGTTCCTTTACAAAAAGACCCAGCAATGCAACTGAAAAAACATTTTTGCTGGCCTTTCCTGAATACAAATTCCAATCTACACATCGAAAACCCACAAGTAGTTCACCCTTCCCCCTGCATATTCGTCAAAAGATGGTAAACACAAAACAAGGAAGATCAATTTATGAGTAGGTATACGCCTTATAACGTGGGATCGGAAGAGACGAAGGCAGAAGAAAGGAACATAGGATCGGCTGGACAAAAGAGAATGGAGACATAGAATTTACGACATTGCAGGTGCTTACACAAGCCAGCAGTAGGCACCACGATCGCCGGTGCTGAGAACTGAGAACCCGAAGAAGAAGAGAACGTTGGGGGCTCCGAACGTATAAATTAAGCACTTGTTTAACAAATGACGTTATCGTGAACAAAGTGAAAGGAACGTGGAGGTATATTAGAAGATTCGGAGGTGCAGAGCGATATCGAATTATAGCAAGCTGAAATAAGAGAATTACTTTCACAACTTTTTTGCGTAACAAAGACAGAGGAGACGTTGGCTTTGGGCGGTACCTGAGAAGGAGGTCGAGAGGCAAATTGACAGAGAGGAGGCGACCTTCACAACGACCAGCGCAGACGAGGTGGAAAGGGACAAGCTCGAAATCTCGTAGCGAGGCAAACTTCGCGTTGACCTAGAGGAGGAGAGGGATGAGGACGGAGGCGGGCGGCAGGCGGCGCAGGCGGCCGGCGGCCGGCGGGCAGTGACTAGAGAGCAAGTTCAGCGGTGAGAGCCTTAGCGGTGGGCTAGGGCAGATAACAAGTAAGAGTTTAGCACAAACTCGATTAGTTTCATTTTTTAATGTGAAAATTCTCTCACATTTCTTATCTTATCTATTTTAGTTTTATTTTTTAATATAAATTCAACATATGCTAAACGAACATCGTCAAATTGGTTCATGTAAAAATAAATGAATTTAGTGTCCCGTATTTCAATTTATTAATTGGTAGAAGTTTTCTTGGGGACCCAGGCCTAGGTTGAGTCGCATGTCTCTGTAGATAGGAGTTGGGCGAGATAATGACAAATACAGGCTAACCATAAAAGGTTTAACTCTCACAGATTACAGGCAGGACAAAGTTTGCATTTTTGTTTTTGAAAAAATGAAAGGATGCAAAAATGGCAATGAGGGGATTTAGAGCAAACTATGTTGGAGGGATTTTGCTCAACAACATCTGTTAGTTTATGATGCCATGTCAACTAGTATTTTTCCACAAACCAAGCATCAAGGAATTTGGATAAATCAATCTATCAAATTTAAAACAAGATCTCTCACCAATACCTTCCATATTAGAGAAGTTTTATACAAATAAATTTGTTTCCTATCCTCAATTGATGACATTTCTAATGGCACAGGATTTCTGCCATGAGGCTAAAAGAACTTAAAAACTTTAAACCTATGCTTCCCAATTTGAACATGCATAAGCAGCTTAGCTACGAAGCTATCCTTTGAATGAAAGTTCATTCAAAACACAAGTAAACTTCTTCGGAAAGTCCAGCAAAGTAAATAAAGCATACTGCTCATGTAATAGCCAATCAGAAAGAGAAATCTGTCTAAAACTTCCATAAAAACAAAAGCATTTATTATCTTATCATCTATGAATAAACATTCTTTTTTATAAGTTCAAAGAGGATGTCATTGATGATTGAGTAATATAAAACTACTAATTAACCAGAACAAAAAAGAGTAAAGTTTTTCATGTTTTACTTTTATAACTGCATCCTTACCAACACCACTGGGACTACTGATAACAATTATGAGAGGTTTTGCAGGTGAAGTGTAAGGATCTGAACTGAAAGGAGAACCTAACGTAGCCTCAAGCCCTCTCAGCAATTGATCCTGCAATAGAATTACATAATGCCCAAATAATTGCTTGTAATGCCACTAATATTGGAACTTAATATGACAGTATTTCCATGTATTATTGTATGGGACTCAAGAAATACTAGATTCAAATGGTTTCTAAAACTATGATGAACTTTCATGAAGAAACGGCATTAATGCTTTAGAATTTATTGGCAGTGTGTGCATGAGCTCTAGGTAGGGAAAAAAATAAGGTTTTTTTAAGATTTGAATCACAAGATTCGTTAATAAATTGGAATATGGGACACCAAATCCATGTATTTTTACATGAACCAATTTCACGATGTTGGAGTTGATCCTAAGAGAACGAACTTCAATTTCATGCACAAACACGAAGGGACCATGAGTAATGACATGATGAACCACAAAGAGCTTCGACTTAACACCCCAGATGGCAAAAATAGAATTAAAGTGTTTAAGAACATAGAAGTTAAAATTTTGTATGCCAATGTAAACAAAGAAATTATGTCATAGTAATAATGAAAATAGCAAATTTATACAGAAGCCATAAGCAACTTGTGCATCATATGCTTCGATTTCATGTACCCACAATTTAATAGAAGAAATGACACAACAGGAATAATACGAAAATATCCACCATTAAATCCTCATTTTGCCTATACCTTCCTTAGCTTTTAAGGTAAATTCCTACCAAAGAGACTCCAAAATACCAAACTGTTCTACAATCAACGAAAAGAATTTTGCAATTAGTCTTGTTCTACCGCTAAAAGCAAGCTGTGCATCAACCAAATATGCATTGCAAGTACCTCAACCCACACATACATCCACATTTTCTAAAGAAAACGCAAACCAGAAAGAGGGAGGTCTCAGAAATCAAATCAGAAAGATCACAGACCTTACCGACTGAATCAGGAGGTAGCGGAACGTACCGCCTTTGCAGCGCTTCGTTGGACCGGCAACCGGAATCCATTAGAGGGGGCCCAAGCTCTCCCTCCGTTTCGGGAATCCAAGCTGAGTCATCGCTGCAGACAATCTCGCGCTTGGGTCTGAAACTAACCTGGGGAGAACAGATTGTCGCTGGGACCGAGCCAGGGAAGCGTAAACCCTCTGCAAGAGAATCGCACTGCAAGTTGCGGAGAATAATCTCGGAGCTTCGACTAAAACCCTCATCCTTCTCTTCCTGCCATTTTTGTTCTTTTTCTTGAAAGAGAGCTTAGAATCTCATTATTATTCTCCCTGTCAAAATCTTCTTTAAAAAAGATGAAGCTTATAAAGATTACATCCAACTTATTCTCCCACATGAATTTTTCTACTATGAACCATGAAACTCAACTCAAAATTAATCAAATCGATATCAACTCGAATAAAATTTCAAGTGAAATTCCAACGAGTTTCAATCAAAATTATTAGTCAGATAAGGGGCAACAATTATTGCATACACATAATATATGACTTTTTTGAGTGACAATGTATTTTATTTTTTGTATTTCTAATATAAGTCCTAATAAATTATTCTTTATATAACTATCACAATAACAAAAATGCAAATCATTTTATTGTATGTATCTAGTAATTTTTCAATAAAATGAAATGAAGGAGAGAAGAATAGCTAGTTGATTGTTCGTGTTAAGATTTAGGATGATTACCGTTAAAATAAATTGCGTTAAAATAAATTTAAAAATCTAATGACTTAAGCATTAATAACTCATAGAACTTGAATCTACATGAAAAGTTGATAAATCTCATAGATTAATATGTAATTCACTTTAAATGGAATTACGCCAACTTACAAAAATTTCTGTAAAAAATTTGCAACATTCATTACAGCAATATAACAGTGAACAGGCTAGAAAAAGGCAATAACATAATAAATGCTTTCCCTTCATTTCAGAGAGAGTGATTGACAGAGAGTTGTCATTATTCCAACATAAACAACAACAAGGCTAAGAGCTACAGTAAACACAAGAATCAAGGACTCAAATATGACGATAATCCAATGAGTAAAAAATGAAATGAAGAACAATGATGTTAGCAAACTTGATCTTTTTTTTTTTCTCAATGAATCAGTCAGTAAATGAAGATTTTCTCTGATGAAGAGCAAAAGCTACATCAACAATGACGAGAGAACTTCAAACACAGTTCTAATCTCAGGCCTTTCATCTGCAGAACTTATACACCTGAGAGCCACTGCCAACATCTTCTCCAGCACCCTGGGAGGAGGATCTTCATCTTCCTCAACTTTTGAAAAAATATTCTTGTCAAAGCATTCATAAGATCGATTTTCACTAGCCATTAATCTGACCCAGTCTGTTAAATCGACAACAACCGGATTTCCAGAAACAATCTCACCAGCATTTCTGCCTGTCACAAGCTCAAGTAATATGACCCCAAAAGCATATATATCACTCTTCAGCGAAGGGCAGGGCTTGGTGGAGCTCGCGAATTCCGGTGGACGGTAGCCAAGAGCTCCAGCATTGAGAACCTGATCCGCCATGCCAGCAGGTGTCATGATTCTGTGGAGGCTGTAATCGGTCAAAAGGGCGTTCGAGTTTGGAGATTGTACGAGAATATTCGTGGATTTGAGGTTTCCATGAGGTATGGATCTCTCATTGTGGAGGTAGTTCAGGCAGCGAGCTATGTCTATAGCAATGGTGAGTCTCTCACTCAGAGATAAGGGATGGAGATTTCGTTGTTCGTACTCTGCAGATAGATCGAATATCAGGAATCATGTCAGAGGCGACAAAAAACTTAGTTGAACAGTTGGGGATCAGAATATTATTTGATTACTAGTATCATATTTCTTCATTTAGCACATGAATATTTTGTTAACTGGTATGGGTAATTGTTTCCTCTCGTAGGTCTGGCGAATTGTGGTTTCTTGCCTGCTATTGTTTCCCTGATGTTTCGCCAAGTTTGTATTTTTCGTTTTACCATCTCGATATTCTGCCTTTTCGTATTTCTGGAATGTCTTTGACTTTATTTGCTTAGCTGTGTGGGAAATTCTATATGTAGACTTAAAGTTTAGCATTTGTTTGACTCTGAATAAAGAAAAGAAAATCTCTTCTTCCCTTTCCCCTTCCCATTTTACATCAACTCAATTTCAAATTGAAGAAAGGCTTGTGCAATAAAATATGATTAAGCTTCCTGAATTTCAAAACTATCTAGAATTCAAAGAAAAAATCACCAATATTTTGAATTGAAGCTTCACAAGGAACAGTCAAGGTACATGGATGACTAAGAACAAGAGAAAGAAGATAACATAAATACAAAAAAGTACAAAAAAATCTTTTAAGACAATGATTCTTACCAGAAAGATGAACTGTCAATGACAATGAAGCAACAAAATCCGATATTAAAAGCCTCTCGTGTTCTTTTGGACCCCAATAGTAACCCTTCAAAGAGATCAGATTGGGATGCCTCATGGTTCCAAGCTTCTTCGCTTCCCGCGAAAATTCCTTCTTGCTTTTGACAATACCTTCCTTGAGCCATTTAACTGCCAACACATGCCCTTTGTCAAGTGTTGCCATATATAATGACCCATGACAGCTTCTTCCAATTATTTCTGCCGGAGCTCGCGAAAGTTCCTCTACCGTAAATGAAATCGAGTTGTCGAACAGATGCAGATCACCAGCAAGCCTGTCTGGAGAGCTTACACTTAGAACTGAAGTTTGTTGCCCAGAACTTTGGTGAATTGAAGAAGGGGAAGATATAATGAAAGAAACTGAAGCCTTCCTATCATTTTTCATTGGTGATTTACAGACTTCGAGTTCCTGCATCTCAGTTTCCAAAGCAATTCCTTGCCTGCGTTGAGAAGACAAAGTGCTCGATTGGCTTAAATGATCTTGAGAAAATCTCGTAGAAGCTTGTGGCGGTGCATTTCTTTTCCGAGTTCCAAAAAGCAACGAAAAGGAGGATTTTTTCTGAATGGTATTCCCCCTATCATTCCCATTAAACCCCCTGTGATATACAAGGACGAATAATAGAAAGATTGCAGCAAAAACAAAACCTCCAGCAATCAAACTGTATATGATCGCATTTCTCATTCTACGACTTTGCTTTGCCTTTCCAGCAGCACTCATAGCATTTGAGGATGCAGGGGGGAAGTTCAGTAAATCATTTCCTGGAAGGAACGATGAATTGGGAAAGCGAAATAAGTTTTTGGGAACATTGCCCGACAGATTGTTGTAAGAAACATTGATTCCCAATAGGCTTTCAGGAAGATTGTCAGGTATGTTGCCTTCAAACTGGTTATGAGATAAGTCCACATATAGTAAATGATGGAGCAAACCAATGGCGTTTGGAATCTCCCCAGAAATGTTATTCCTTGAGAAGTTCAGCAGCACCAGCTGGCCCATGGCAGCAATTTCTTCAGATAATGACCCGCTTAAGAAATTGTTTGAAAGATCAATAGAAACAAGACTCGAGTTTGTTGGTTGTCTTTTGCTCTGAAATATAGCTCCAGTGAGGTGATTGCATGAAAGATTCACATCCATCAATCTCGAAGACAAAAATAAAGTCTCAGGTAGTGAGCCATGGAGGTGATTTACACTCAAGTCTATCACATTTATTTCAGGATAAGTACCTAAAACAGGCGGAACTTCTCCTTCCAGCAAGTTGTTTGAAACTTTGAGTGATTTCAACCTCAAAAATTGAGATGTTTCCCTTGGCAAAGTCCCTGTTAATTTGTTTGAACTTAATTCTACAGTTTCGACATAGTTTCCCCAACTTCTTATCGAAGATACATTTCCTGAAAACAGATTGTTGCTCAAATCCACAAACAAGCAGCTTCCTATCTTGGTGGGCAAAGATCCTGTAAGTTTATTTGTGGAAAGGTTTAATTTCTTCAGTGATGTGGATGTTATACTCGGCAGTGGACCTGCATTGAAACATACATAAAGTTATGTTTCATTTAAAAAGGGGTAAATATGGTGCATGAAAAATTCAATCTTATATACATTAGGAAGCCATTATGCATGCAAAAATATTCTTAGCAGATGGTTTATGTCTATTTTCGACAGCAGTCATTTGGGGGGTCAGAATTCTCCAAGACGGGCAATGTGAAAAGGTAGTAAAGAAAAAAAGAAGCAACAAATAAGAGGCGACGCATTTTTACATAAAAAACCTAATTGGAAAAAACCACAACGTCAAGTTGCAGTCGCTTAAAGAAATCACTGATAAAAAGATTTAGTACAGAGTTTGAAGCTTTGAGCTTTACAATGGGAGTTAAAAGCTCAAGATCAATCCCGGCACAGTACGGTTTACTAATATTTATATAGATTATATTGGATGACAACAGTTCAGAGATTAAATGATAATATTTTGCATCCATTTTTTGTGTAGTTGGTGAGATATTGTTTTTTTTTTTATCATCTTCAGGTAACAGTTGACCCTTGCACATTTAAAGAGAATTCAGGCACTACTTATGGTTGCTTGCCAAGAAAAATTGTTGTAGAAGAAGTTGGGTTTCCAAAATCTTAATCTTGTCGAATAAGTCTTTTTGGCATTATTGAGAGAATTGTGATAATTGAGACTTACCTTCTGGTTGGCTTCTTAATTGCAGGCTCACCACACATACAACTGTGTTCCAAATTCTTATTTCGGTATTACTAAAAATAATCGATTATATATAAGTTGAGCTTGGTATATTGGCGATAGTAACCAGCCTACAAATATAGGCGACTTTTACCACACTACCTTTAGGCAAAGCTTACAAAGTAACTGATTTAGATATAAATATTTCAACTAAAGGGAGTTTAGTAGTTTCCTTCTTTCATTGGTAGTACTTTTTATATACTGCTTTTATTATTGCCGAAATTTCACGTTTTCATTCTGGAAAGTTACCTTTCTATTGTTATAGAATTTAAAATTGTTACATTGCTTCATCTTCTCCTCTTTCTCCTTTCCCTTCATTAACAAACACTGGCCTAACAGGCAAACTTAAACTACCATGCGGCTACATACAATGTGGTGGTGCTAAAAAACCGTAAAAAACTTCATGGTTATTGATAATTTGGGCCTATTACATAAGAAGAGACCTAATGTAGATTTACAAACTCAAGAAACTTTTTCACTCCCATATAATTGCCTAATGACACATTATTATGCAACAATATAAAGATCATATATTTTTAGTTGAAACCAATTTACATGTCAAAAGATTATCAAACATAGAATAAAAATGAACATAAACACAACACTGAGTATTTCAATTCAGATTGTTCAGTTACAATAAACAAATTCCCATAAATGATATTTTGCAAATATTTTCAGTCATAACAAATTTGGTTGCAAGTTCAATGTTCAAAATTTGAAAACCATGTTTGAATTCTAAAAATCAAATTAAGCTTCACGACATAAAAAGACAGGCGAAAGAGCATATATAAAGCTGACTTCAAATAGTTGCGATGAGGCTAACAACGATGATGTTTTCCAGAAAATTGAGTTAATGCTACTTAGGATTTCAATAGAAGCTGCCCATAACTTCCTTGCTAACATATGCAAACTACAACCGCACAAGTAACATACAGAAAAATGAAGACAGAAAGTGGATTTTGTAATAGAAGTATAGAGCTTCTATTACCTGTGAGTTTATTGCAGCTCAAGTCAAGCTCAGAGAAAACCATGGAAAAATCCTTGAAAAATGCCTCCGGAAATGATCCCGAAAACTGATTATTTCCGAGATGTAAAATCTTCAAGGAAACTATGAAGTTGAAGGAAGGGACTTGGCCAGTAAGTTGGTTAAAACTGGCATCAAAAACCTCCAAACTGTCAAACAAAGGCACTAGTTCACTGCCAAACAGCTGCCCTGATAACCCATTGTGGCTGATATTCAGATACTGCAAAGAACCAATTACACTCGAGTTGTCGGCAATTGAACTGAGCGAGCCAGTAAACCTATTATCACTGAGATCAACATAAACAGCAATTTGCAATTGATCCAGAATGCTACCCACATCACCAGAAAAGCGATTTCCTCGCAAATCCAAATACTGCAGCTTCTGCAACTTCCTGAAACCAGATGGCATCAGACTTCCGAAACCATTACAAGAAAGATTCAGAAAAACAAGACTTCTTATGTCCATCAACTCATCTGGCATTTTCCCGAGAAATGAATTTTTTGAAAGATCTAAATACTCCAAAGAAGTTAAGGATCCCAATTCTGGGGAAAGAACTCCTGTCAACTGATTATTTGCGAGAGAGAAATTCTGAAGCATGTTCATTCTGGAAAGGGAAGAGAAACTTATGTTCCCTCTAAGATTAAGATCATTCAATGTGATCGAAGAAACTCGATTCCCGTTACACTGGACACCATACCAATTGAGAGGGCAGCCCTCAGAAGCCGGAGAAGAGAAATGAACCCAAGAGTCAAGAATGTGACCATTAGGGTCTCTTATTATTCCATTTTTGAACTCCAATAGTGCATCTATATCTGAATTGACTGAATTCCCCTTGGCAGTACCAAGCCACAATAGAACAGAAAGAATAATGAGCCGCATGTTTTAATCAAAGTTCTTCCTTGAATGAAAAGGGGCACAAAAAATTGATATTGACGGAGAGCAAATCATGCACCTAAGCTAAAAGAATTCTTACACGCTGATTCTTCCCAAAAAATGCCAACAAACAAGTTGATAGCAAAGGAACAAAAAAAAAGCCCCAAATCAATATCAACAAAGAATCCAAAGACCCACAAACTACTCAGAATGGAAACATGAGAAACCAGAAAAATGATCTAAAAAATCTCCTCAACGCAGAGAAAACCAACAAGATGCGACCTCGGACAGAACTCATCTGGGAAATTGAACTCTTAAGAGCAAACCGAGCAATGTAGGAAGAAAGAGGGCGGCGGGGAAAGAGAACCCAGATCGAAGAATAGAAACAGATGGCTTTAGCAGTCCATGTTCAAGAGTGGAGACGAGCAAATATGGCGTTTTTCCCTCTCTTGCTGCGGCTACATTCTCTCCTCGAATCTGAACAATTGACTCGAGTGAAGAGATAAGAATGGGAGACGCAGAGGAATGATCAGAAGGAGAAGACGACGACTTGGAGAACTGATGGACGAAGTTAGGTGGTGGAAGGAATAGATAGAGAGAGAGAGAGAGAGAGAGAGAGAGCGCGCGGCCGGGGTCAGAGGCCATATGATTCTATGAAGGGGGCTTCTCTCTCCTCTGCCTCCCTTGGGCCCGACTAGCTGCCCGCACAGTGCCCACAAAGTGCAGTGGCAGATAAATTTTAGTTTAACGTTATTTTATATTAACAACATAAAATTGAACATAAATCCATTGTCGTCTAGTCCGGTTAGGATACCTGGCTTTCACCCAGGCGACCCGGGTTCAAATCCCGGCAATGGAATGCAATTAATCCCTTCGATTTTTCTCTGTTTTTATTTATTCTAAAAAAAAACCCTTTATCTATTTATTTATTATTTAATTCGTTTTTTTATTTTTATTTTCCGTTTCTGCCTCAATTGTTTCCAAATTGTTCAGAATTTTCAATTGCTTTTCATTCTTATTTGGGCCCTTTTTATTTTCTTTTTAAATTTTAAATTTTTCTCTTCATTATAGCTGTTTTTCCTTTTTTTATTTTCATTTGTCTCAAGTCTGACTTATATTTTTATTTGTTAACATAATAATTTAACTATTTAAAAAAAATATTACAACTTATTAGTTTAATTATTTTTAAAAAGTAAATATTTGTATACAATACACAAAAATTTGTAAAAATCACAAACTTTATATTAATTTTTAAAAAAAAATCATGAAAGTCTTACTAAAATTACTGGCACTCTTTAAATGATAAAATAAATTATATAAGTTTAATTACAAATAATTAAAATTTTTATTTTTAGAATTTATATTTTAATATTTGAGGTTTAGGATTTAGAGTTTAATATTAAAGTAATTTAAAGATTTGAGTTTATGATTTTGGATTTTAATTTTAGACATTAAAGACTTAGGATTTGAAGTTTGGTGAAATTTCACTAAATTTTTAAAACTTTTATATCATGTATATAAATGTTTAAAAATTATGTTGTTAAGTTACATGCAAAATGATAATTTTTTTTAACTTACAAAAATAATTATTCAAAATAAGTATTAAAAACATAAAAGGAAAAAAAAGGAGAAAAAAACAAATATTAATATATCTTTTTAACTTTTTTAACACAAAATTTATTTTGTTTATCTAATTTTGATTATACTTATGGAATTTAAAATAAAACTTGTCCATTTAATTATTTTTCCCCACTTCCACATCATAGTTTAATTGACCTATTATTCTTTTTCAATCACAAACATTATTTATACCAAACTTTTATGTTTCTAGCTCAAGATTTTTTTTTCATTTTGTTTTTTTTATTTATTTTGTTACAAGAATTTCATTGGGTAAACTCATTTTTATTTGATCAAAGTTAACAAGAATTGATTCTTTCTTGCATCTTTTTTTTTTTATAAATATTCATTTATGCATCTTGAGAAATAAGAAAGAAGCAATTTTCATGAAATTATATTGAAGCACAACTAGAATTAATTTGAATAAATATCTTCCCATTTTTTTTTTTTTGATAGTTTTTTTTTATAGCAATTTCTAGATAGTTGTAGTCAAAATTTATGATCTACATTTTTGTGGATAAATTGATATAATTTCGCATGAAGTTTAATTTAATATTTAACCTTGGTAAATTGCGCGTTTTAATGATAGTAAATTATTAATAGGTTCTCATACTTTGAGAAAATTAATAAATTGATTCATGTTTAAAAAATAATTTCAGTCAAATCATCTTGCCTCTATTTTTAGCATTTTGTTTTTCTAAAATTACTGTTAAATCCATTAAAAATAATATATGATGAAATCGACCTTTCTCGTTTTATGCTGTGTATAAAATCTCTTTTTTACATGAAAATATCAAAAAAATCTAAAAATTTTTAAAAAAAAATTATGAGAATGTATATAATTAATTTGCTAAATTATCAACTTAATATCTATAATCTAAAATTAATTATATAAGTGCCCACAAAAATCTAATTATTTTATATATTTGATACTTAAATTTTTAATATTACATATTAGCCACTAAAATTATATAAAAATTATATTTTTATATAATTTATGTTATAAAATTATGACATATTTTTATATAATTTTTAAGTAAATATGTAATATAAAAAATTTAAGTGTTATATATACAAAATAATTATATTTTATTGATACGTATGTAATTTCCTTTATAATTTATGTTAAATAATTCTTGGGAGTAAAATTGCATAATTTCACATGTGTGTAACTGAAAGATTTGATGAACTACAATGACTTGATTGTAGGAAATTTAAAAGAATAGATTAACTTCTTAGGTAATTTAAATTATGAGAACCATTATGTAATTCACCCTTTTTAAGCTTTCATGCAACAATTTATCTAGGGTAAATTACACCTAGGTCTCTAAGTTTAGGACTAAATAACACATAATTTTATGTTTTCAAAATTGTAATACTAAAGTCCCTATGTTTTAATACAATTATCAAATAGGTTATTTTTTAACTTTTTTATTATTAAAAATTTGAGATAATTACCTACATGCCACACAATTTAGTTTTATTTATGCCTTACCCATCCATTCTTAGTTAATTACGCTATGCACACTCAAAATATTATAAAATCTTACATACACACATTTTAACTTATTTCTATTATAATGAGTAATCATAATTTTTCAATAACCTAACTATAGTTAGATTACATCATATTATTTTAAGGATATTTAAATATATTTTGAGTGAAAATCCTAAAATATTAATATTTAAGTGGCGGCAAAGAAAGGAGACATCCGCGATGTGAATTGATTTTAGGACAAATCAACGCTTTAGTGTGGTATTGAGGAAGAGAAAAATATATACCATTAAGAGTAAAAATATAATTTTAATGATTTACTAACAGAATTTTTTTTTCAAATAGATTTTGATTAAGTTTTAACTCAAATGTGTGTATGTAAGATTTTGTAATGTTTTAAGTGTGCATAGCGTAATTAACTAAGAATGGATGAGTAAGGCATAAATAAAATTAAATTGTGTGGCATGTAGATAATCATCCCTAAAAATTTTTATAATTACCATTATATATATATATGTATATATCTCTTCTTGATTACCGCATGTGAGTGAGGCCGCATGGCCTCCCGCGACATGTGTGAGGATTGCTAGTTGCACGGCGTCATGTCCTCGGGGTAATTGCGATGAGAGAGAAGGGAAGAGATATATTGTTAATTATAAAATTTTTAATAATAAAAAAATTTAAAAAGAAAAACTATTTGCTAATTACATTAAAACTGAATTTTGATATTATAATTTTGAAAAAATAGACCTATACATTATTACACTCTAAATTCAAGGACCTTATGTAATTTACCCATTTAATCTAATTCAAGGACAATAATGCAGCTATGCAGGCGTGATTGAAGATTGGATTACAACTAATTAAACTTAATTAACAGTCAAATTATCGGATTAGGAGGTAATGAAATATACGTGATTGAAGACCTGGGCATCTTTCGGCTCGGGCCGGGCTCGGGTCGGGTCAATTCGGGCCGGGTCACTCATTGAGTATGTTAAATCACACCCATACATATATATTCGGGTCAATTTACGTGACCAAGCCCAACATAGCCTCGAGCCGGGTCGGGCCGAGTCGACCCGAATGATAAACTCTTCTCAAAATAAAAAAATTATTATATTTTTCTTTATAACAAGCTTTAACTCCAAAAATCCTAAATATCAATATTACTATATAATTTGAATTTTGAAATAATATAAACATTTAAGCACCATATAAAATACCATATAAAAATTTAACTTTTGTAATTTTATTACAACTCTACAACATAAAATCATAATTATAAAATTATAAGTTAGCTTTAGTGTCGGGTCGGGTCGGGTCGGGCTCCCGATGATCATGCCCAAGCCCGTTCATGAAAATGATCGGGTCGGGCCGGGCCGGGTTAAAAGAATAATATGAAAATTTTATCACAATCCAAGTCCTAAATTTTTCGGATCGGGTCGGATCGGGTCGGGCGGGTCCCCGGGCCCGTGCCCAGGTCTAGAAATAATCGAGATCTTCCGCTTTCAGAATCTCAAAGTCCACGTGGTTTCAAAGGAGCAGCCTTTCCGCACGTGCGCCGAGAAACTGCCTAGTGCCAATCCGCATGGTGCAGGCTGGAGGGCAGTTCTCCAAGCGCATCATTAACTACAATATATTAATAATATTTTTAATTTTTTCATAAAAAAATATTACTGCTATAAAAATAGTAACATGGGTGAATTGCATTTGGGTCCTTCAGTGCATAAGGGTATTATGAATTAGTTTCAATATTTTAAAAACCTCAATTTGAGTACCTGAGGCTGCAAAAATATCATTTTAATCTCAATTAAAATATAATTACTAATTTTTTTTAGTTAAAATGTGAAAATAGATTAGTATAATAGTTTTTAAAAATATATAAATAGTTCATATTAATTAAAAAGTGATGAAATTTCATATTCTATATATCAAGAAATGCCGACAAAAAAGGATTATTTTGAAAGAGAGACAAACTGCAGCATTATTTTTACAATCTTAATGATCAAAAATAAAATTTTTAAGAAATTATAACTAATTTGTAATACCTTTCAAACTTCAAATGCCAAGATGCAATTTATCCTAGAACTTTTTATAGCCACATAAACATCATGTTATTTATTTATTTTTCCGCACTGCTAGGCTAAATTGTTTAGTCGTTGTCACAACCTCGCACAAACTCATGGCGAAAGAAAAGTATGGAACCATTACCTGTTACCTTAAATTGTGATAAACGTGAGAAGTCAGAAATTTGTTCAACGACTCGTATAAACTATGAATTTTGTATTATTTTTACATAATTTAGTTAAGATATAATGTTTAATATATGCATTTAAAAAGGTAGGATTGGTTACAATGATGCAGTTCAAATTTTGCACTATTCATTAGAAAGGTTGGAGATTGATTCTCTTTCATCATTTGGTAGAGATAGTGACATCATTTCATGTGAACATCTTTAAGGTCCTGTTTGACACGAGTATCAAAATCAAAATTAAAATTATTGTCTCACGATCCACAAAGTGATATCTCGAGCGTACACGTCGAGAAGGTTTAATCCTGACAAATTAGGCGAATGGCGCAAGACGAACGACAAGCGACCCTCTTAAAGCCGAACAACCTCAAGCTGAAGAGTCTTCAAATCGAACAGCGGGTTCAGAGAAAGTGCGCGGAATGCCCCCCATACCCCATTAAAGAGGTATAGTCTGGTTCAGGCGCCGTATATCCGTATCAGCATGGCCACCGATCTGCAGGACAAGAGGACAGTCCTTGAAGCACCTTAAGCCATCCCCCATGCGTTAGAGTTGAGGAAAATTCAGACTATAAATTGTAGACTAACAGTAGAAAATGAATTTTTTTCTGTGAGCCTCATTCTCCAGTGTAATCGGTTCTTCGACTAGTGAATCCCCTTCAAAGCTGCCCAGAGAGAGGTGCTATGGTTTTCCGTCTTATTAGTTTCCACGTCAAAAATATCGATCTCGTTTTAGTTTTTAACAAAAATAATACTAGTTTAAATAATAATAATAATAATAATTAATTTTTTAATTATTTTACATAAATTTTAATTAAAAAAATTATTTTAATTCATATTCAATAACTTTCAATAAAAATATCCAAAATACTCAACACACAATTAATAATGTCTGTTTTTATATCACCAATAACAAAATCTAGTATTGTGTCAAGCTGAAGCTATTGATTTTCTAGCTGATGAGCGGCTTTGTTTCTTTCTCTGTAATTGTTTCTTATAGAACAATTATTAAAGGATTTCAGTGGGCCCTTCATTTGCGGTAATCGGAAACTAATAATCGATAAATTCTCTCTAGCGAAAAGAATGAGATTATAAATAGCTTCAGTCGAGTTTCCTTCCATGCAAACACTCGATATTGGATATTATTATCATTGGTCTATCAGTTATGATATATTTTGGTAACCAATTATAAGTTTAAGTTAGGTAGATTTAAAAGTTATTTAAATAGTTTTTCATTTTAAATAATTTAAAATTTTTAAGCAGTTTAAAATTGCAACATCCCGTGATCTCATTGTAGAGGTATTGTCCGCTTTGGCTTTAGAAAAACTACGTGGTCACCCATCCCAGTGTTACTCCAGCCCAAGCACGCCTCTACAATTTGAGATCACGTTATCTATTTATACAGCTCAGGACCTCTCTCCATTTCTGATATGGGACGACTCATTTCTGTGTCTCTCTCATCACTCATTATTCGGCCTAGAAGCCTACCAGAAGCCGCACTTTGCCTCAGTGATTCCTTTCTCTTAGGACATCACCCAGCGATCACTCTCCGCCCTCTTCGACTATGGGCGTCACAAATTTTTTTTAAATTACTTAAAATATAAGTAATGAAAAAAGATGATTTGATCTTTAAACTGTTTAAAATTTCAAGATGTTACTAAATAAATATATCAATTAAGATCAAATTTATTTTATATTACATTTCTTTAAAATAAAAAATTATCATTATTTTATATCTTAAATATATCAAAAAAATAAAATTAATTTCATTTCAAAATTTTATAAATTTTAGAATAAAATATTTTACTAAAATTAATTTTAATTTTATTAAAATTATGCTGACCAAACAAACATATTTTTAATACTAAGGTGGGAGCAATTTTTTTGGCTCGGTGCCCAATGGTTTAGCATCGAACACAATATTTTTTTAAAGTTGGACAAAAACTTAATAAATTTTATTGATTAAAAAAATATTTATTTTTCTTGTAGTTTAGCTCAATATAAATTATTCTTAGATACCAAAGAAATTATTCTAAAAGTTTTGAAGAACAAATTGTATTTCAATTTATCTTAGATACTAAAGAAATAATACTAAATGAACTTAAAAGAATAAACTTAAAATAAAAACAAATAAAATTTTTAAAAGAAGAAATTCATCTCATAAATATGCATGAAGCATTCTCTAATAATATTAATAAACATTTTAAAAATTTTAAAAATTTTAAATAGTTAATTATGACAAATAGATTAGTTGTTTCTAAATCAAAAATGAAATTGATTTAATTAGAAATAAAATAATCCCCAATTGAAAAAAGTGTTGAATTTGCTGTTAAATTTTCAGATGAAATAATTTATATTAAACAACTCCAAAGATTTTTAAGATCATTAAATTATATGGCTGATTTTTATAAAAATTCTCCATAGTGGTAAAAAAAGTAAAATAAATATTTATCTTATTTGTATTTTATAAATCTTGAAAAATTTAAAATTATAGAAATAAATACCTTAAACTTTGGCTATGGAGACATACTCAAACAGAAAAATAAAGAAAAAATCATAATAATAATAATAATAATAATAATAATAATAATAATAATAATAATAATAATAATAATAATATAAGA
>JAEMOT010003711.1:500642-555078 GCA_019297695.1 Apostasia ramifera
GTTATTTATATAAATTAATTTATTTATGATATTTAATTAATATATTAATAATATAGTTAAGATCAAGGTCAATTTAGAAATGTGAAGTTCACCATCAAAGAATATGGTATAAAATATGTGAAATGTGTAAAATTTAAATGAATATGGTGTGATAGTGGTAATATTTATGAATTGATGGTGAAATGCATAATTTTGTGTAAATTTTATGTCCTGTATGTAAAAATACCTAAATAATAATAATAATATCACAACTATTTATAACAAAATTACTATTAATCGTATATTTCATCAAAGAGAATAAGAACTAAATCATTTTAATGGAAAAAAAGAATACTTATAATAAAAATGAAATATTATATAGTTATTAGGATTATATTTAACTACTGTCTAATATTTTATATCTAAAAAATCCTAAAAGAAAAAACTCTTGGATAATTATCATAATATCAGAAGTAATTGAGAAGAAAATTCCTTTATAGTTCTTTGAATGATGAAAAACTTTAAGAGTAAAATTAGATATTTTACCCCAAAAAAATTAAAAATTTATACAATGAATTGGTAAAATATTTCCCACATATAAACAAAATTTATTTTTTTATTGAATATAGGATTTCATGTGTATTAACATGGAAGGTAGAATGTGAAAAAGAAAGACTAAATATTTTGTCTCAAAAGAAAATATTTTTTGAAATGATGGAACAACATAGTATTAGAAGAAAAAATTTAAAAAACAAATGAAATAATTAATAAAATTAAATTAAATAATAAAATTACTAGGTCTAGAGAATCATCATTAGAAAAATTAAAATAAAAATAAATGAAAAAAATTCTCTTAAAGACTCCTAAAGAGATAATATTGAGATATTTAAAAGAATATAAAAAAATATTTTTGAACTTATTTTCAAAAATAAATTCAGAGAAACAATGAGCACATCACAAGTTCAAGATTAGAATTAAGATGAAAACAAAGATTTCATTATGGAGGAATATTTCAATGCGATGATTTCATCGATACTAAAAAATAAAGAGAAGATTTAATCGAAAGGCATAAAACAATAAAAAGACGAAATTCTCCGGCCAATAAGAAGTAATTCTCTTCATGAAACAACTATAAAAAAAATGATAAGGAGAAAGTATTTCTAATAAAAAAACATCAAAATGATAACTTGAGATAAATATATCTCATTTGTTTATTTCTCAAAAATGAAAACTTAAAATGTTCAGCTCAAATATTTCCTTTATAACTAAATAGAGGGCTTAAGCTAAAAGGAACACAAGACAAAAGATAAAAGCTTTTTTTTTACTTCTTTTCTTTTATTTTCTAAAGCGTTCATCTTTTGTTGCCTTCTTTTCTATAAGAGAAAGCCCTGTTTAACGTGAAGACCAAAACAGGACCACAATAATACTAATTTAAAAAATAATAATAATAATAATAATAAATAAATTATTTTAATTATTCTACATAANTTTTTGATCCTCGCGCCAAACATGACAAGTTTCTTTATATAAATTTATTTTCTATTTTATAATAATATTTCGATTGTCGCTGACAAATATTTGCTATCATATAATATATTGAGTAAATTACACTCAGGTTCTTGAATTTAAAGATTAATAATGCACAGATTCACATTATAACATCAGGATCCTTGAGTTTTAATAAATCATCAGATAGGTCTTTTTTATTTTTTTATTATTAATTTTTTTAAAAATTACCATTATACCCCTCTTCCTCTCTCTTTTTCCGATCCCCGTGCAAGCAGCCTCGCGCGCGGCGGCCATGCGGAGATCGAGAGGAGAGAGAGGGGAAGGGGTATAATGGTAATTTTAAAAAAAACTACTAATAAAAAATTAAAAAAGAACACATTTGATAATTTATTAAAACTCAGAGACCCGATGTTATAATTTTAAAAACATAAATCTTTACATTATTAAGCGTTAAACTTAGAAATCTGAGTGTAATTTACCCTAATATATATATATATATATATATATAGAGAGACTCTATTTTGACTAATGATAACATTTAAATTAAAAAAAAAGTGAAATAACAAAAGTCTTACCCCTCAAAAAATGTATCTACCATTATTCCAAAATGAGCTTCCAATTTGTCAACCCTACCCTTGATTCTCTTATCTTCATTCAAAATTGAAGCCTATTCAGCACACCCATCTCTTTCAATCCTCTCATTTTCGCAATAAATTAGAGAAACTATTGGAACATAAACACGGAGAATATTACAAACAAGTATAATAATTTCTATTTTAAGTACTCAAGCCTCCACTTTTATATTTCACTCTTCAATATTATCAACCTATATCTAATCCTAAAGCGCAAAAAAAGTTATATATATGCATTGTAATAGATCTTTATTTGGATCATAAGCCAGTCGCTAGTCAACGATAAACTTTGGCTTCAACAATTGAGTTAACATGGGCCCAAAACCAACCTTTATAAGTGTATATATATATATATATATAGGTCAAAATAGAATGAAATAAGATAATAATTTTTACGTAGAAACTCAAGTATCCAGGAGAAAAATCAGGGCATCATTTAGACGGTTTCAATCTACTAATCAAATTTAACTTTTTACAAAGCTTGATAGTCTCTAAATGGAGACCAAATAAGAACATAAGTACAAAAGAGAGAGAGCGAGGGGGGGAGTGCTCCTCTACGGGTAGCTCTGGTTCACTTTCTACCTCTATTTATAGCTTGGAGAGAAGGAGATATAATGAGTATAGTCTATTACGTCTGTTACATTAGAGGTATATCACCCATATATCCTTGTAAATGACTATTAGATAGTAGCCCTCTATATCCTCTTTGATGCTGGGTTGATATAGTGGTACTAAGGGTATGACCTGGTGATATTTTCTTAAAGAGCTATTAGCGGAGAGTTGTTTGACTAGGATATTAGAGAAGAAATTACTCCTATAGAGTCATCTACTTGTCATAGTTGAACTGCTCCATTAAAGTGTAGAGTCATTAGCTCGTCATAATTGAACTACTCTGCAGAAGCTGTCAAACGAGAGCCGTTAAAAAAGATTCCAACACATTAAAAATAAATCTTCATAAATTTACAACTTTATTGTTAAAAGATATTACCAATTACATTAGAGTAAAATAAGATTTTTTTACATGTATGTTATAATAAATTTACCTAACTAGCTAACAAAACAATCAAAATATATAAATTATATATGCAATACCTAAAACCTAATAAATTTTAAATATAATATTTTTATACAAATAAAAGAACAATTAATTATAATTGAACTAATTAATTAACTCATGTCATTTTGTATGTAAATTTTAAGATTAAAAAAATTGTTAAAATTTGTGGTATATTTCTCTTCTCTTATATTTTTTGTACTGGATTATTATAATTTAAATTCATTAATTTTGAGTGTTATATATTTAATTTATAAATTTTGGAGGTTTATACATAAACAAGCAAATTTATTGTGACATATATCTATATATAAATTCCAATAAAATATTTGTCTCATAAAATCTGAACAAAATTAAAATTAAAATTATTTAATATATAATTCAAGTGAAACTTGTATTCTATTTCTAAGGCCTTGTCTGACGTGAAGAAAAAAAATAAAATTAAAATAATATTAATTTAAAAAAAATAATAAATAATTTTTGTAAATTATTCTACATAAATTTCAATATAAAAAATATTATTTTATTTCACATTTTCAATAATCAAAATATTAAATTCAAGTATTTTAATTAAAAAAGTGAAATAAAATTAATATTTTTATTAAAAATTATTAAGTATGTAAAATAAAATAAATTTTTACGTTAAAATTTATGTAAAATGATTAAAAAATATATTTATTATTTCTTCAGTTTTTATAATAATTTATTTTTTAAATCTGTTAAATTTCCACATTTATTATTTATATTTCGTTGCTATTAATCATTGCATGCCAATTGACAGATGCTTAATAGTTGAAAAAAATAATGTTGATATTTCAAGTCAAACTTAAATGTGGACCAAATGAAAGGCAGATCTTTGATCATCACAATCGATCACGACCGTTCGTCAGCCTGTCCATCGCCGTCCATCAGATGCCCCTGACAAACAACCTTCGTCGCCGCCGTCGTCACCCTCCTCGCCGACAAGCGCTTCCACTCTCGAACCCACCTACCGATCACCCTCCTCGCCACCGGCGGGCTGCACACCGGACGCCGGACCCGCTCCAACGCCCTCTCGAGCTCAGCCACCACCTCCTCCATCCCCGGCCGCCGCCAATCCTCGGCCGCCACGCACCTCGCCGCAACCGCCATCATCTTCTCCACCACCCCCTCCATCTCTTCCTCCAACTCCACTCTCCGATCCGGCACTGCCGCAGCAGCCCACCGTCCTCCGGCGATCCTCGGCACAGCCCACTCCACCACCGCCGCTGGCTCTCTCGTCACGTCTATTGCCCGCCGGCCGCTCACGAGCTCCAGCAAGACGACCCCGAAGCTGAAAACGTCGACGGAAGGCCCGACCCGGCCCTGCCCGCCGTAACCCGGGTCTAGGTACCCCATGGTCCCCGCAGCCGGAAGGTCCGGCCTGCCGTCCACCACCGCCGCCAGGCTGAAGTCGGCCAGCCGAGCCCGCCACCGCCGGTCGAAAAGAATGTTCGCCGACTTCACATCGCGATGGACGATCGGCGGCGAGGACCGATGAAGAGCGAGCAAGGCGCGGGCAACCTCGACGGCGGCGGCCGCTCTCCGCCGCCACGACGGAGGCTCCGGGGACGAGTGGAGAAGATGTTGGAGGGAGCCGTTGGGCATATACTCCATAACGAGGAGCTGCTTGCCGCCTGCTGGGGTGATCGAAACTCCGACGAGGTTGACGATGTGCCGGCTTCTGAAAGAGGATAAGATCTGAATCTCGTTCTCGAGCTTCGACGGCTCGGCCGCGTCCGACGGCGTTTTGACGGCCACGGCCGCGGCTCCGCCCTTCAGGCCCGCTAGCACGGCTTTGTAGACTCTCCCGTGGCTGCCTTTGCCGATGAGGAGGTCCAGGGAGAAGCCGTTGGTGGCCGCCATGATCTCTTCATAGCTAAACTTCTTCATCTAGCTCCTTGGGAGCAGAGAGAGGGAGAAAGAGAGAGAGAGAGAGGTGATGAGGAGGAAGAATGAGAGAAGAGTGAAGGGTTGGAAAGAAAAAGGTAAAGGGAATGGCATCTGAGAGAGGTAAAGTGGAAGAAATGACAAATTTTTTTAACAACTTTAATCTGAAAAAGGAACTGAAATTTGTATATATATATATGTTTGATATGAAAATTGTATATATATTTGATATAAAAAAAACCCCTAAATCTCAAATAAATCTCATATTTTGAAAAACCTAGATTTGATTTCACAAGTTTGTGTTTGCGCTATTATTTAGTTCCTTAGTTTAGATATCATTTTTTTGAATGGTCCAATTATACAGTATTTTTAATTTGACTGTTATTCATATTTATATGAACTAAAATGCTCTTATAATTCTCTCAAAATTTTTTAGAATAATGTAAAAAATGAGTAAAATATCTGAAGGTAAAATAATAAAATGCCAGCAAATTTCAGACGTGGGACCAAACAGCAGCGCGAACACAAATTCGGGGACCCAAATCTAGGTTTTTTCAAAACATAGGACCTATTTGCAGCGCAATTCTAACCTCAGGCCCCCTGTGCAATTTATCCTAAAAAACATTGTATGTATTTTATGTATGAGATCTCTGAGTTTCATAGATTGATCAGAGGCAAATGATTTATGCATGCATTTAGTGCATGTTGTGCATGATCTTAGGCATGCATGCTTGTCATGATTGCATGTTTGAAATGCATGATTTCAACTTAAATCAGAGTGCCAACATTTACTTAGATGTGGGGACGACGATTTAGTTTTTTGATTCAAGTTTTTTGTTCGTCATTTATAATTAGATGAGTCAAATTTGAGTTGAACAATGCATCGAATAGACTTAAGATGATTTCTGTGTTGTAAAATTTTCTCTAATACGAATGATCGCGTCAAATAACTAGTTATATGATTTTAAATTTTGGGCGAGAGTTTGGTTAAATTTAAACTAGGTTTGTCGACCCGTTATGACTACCCTAATTTTTATGCGTAATAGTATGTGAAATTAATCCATTTATGAAGTATACATACTTCATTATGTCATAAAAGATGACATTATTCCTTAAATTATTTTTAAATTAAATCCAAATAATGATGTCTTAATTTTAAATACTTGGGTATCAAATAAATTTATTTTTTTATTTTGAGATGTATATATGATGTAAAAAAAATTATTTTAAATTTTTTAATTTTATATTAAAATTTATTTAGGATGTGACTGACCAAATTAATTAATTTAATCTTAAATTAATCTCATATCTAGGCCCCTGTTAGTTTGAAATTTCATTAATGTCAAAATAATAATAATAATAATAAGAGATTTTTACCTGTATGACATAAAAAAATTTAATATTTACTTATTAAATATCCTAATATTAAATATTATATGACACATACTCATTATTTTAATGTTACAATCAATACACTCTAGTTAAAAAATTTCTATATTTTATTTGAGTAAATTATACTTGAATTATATTTTAATTTAAATAAGGTCCATAGTAATAAAATCTAACCTCTGGTGCATCCTAAATCAAATATGATCATTCATCCAATTTCTCATTATTAAAATAGGCATCTAATGGAATATTTTACATAGTTAATAAATTTAAATAGTTTTTAACATGTAAGACTTAATTTAAAATGCACAAAGGGTTAGATTTTATTCTGATAAACCTTATTTAAGTTAAAAGATAACTTAAATATAGTTTACTAAAATAAAATATATGAGTTTTTAACTAGAGTGTGTTGATTATAAAATTAAAATAAATAAATTTGTATCATATAATATTTAATTTTAAGGTGTCTAATAAGTAAATATTAAATATAATAATAATAATAATAATAATAATAATAATAATAATAATAATAATTTGGAATTTCATCACTTTGCCATGTTGATTTGTGTATTTGTTGGGCCTCATGTTCTTAAAAGCATGGCACATAGATCTATTAAAACTATAATTAATATGATAAAATAATGTTTAGGTTAATTCTCTTGGCAAAAGCTTGTCCTTTTTTAATGTGAACCTCAAGTTTGGGATGGTTGGCATGTTGGTGTATAAAATTACATTCAGGTTCCTCAAACTAATAGACTTTTTTATTTTAGTTTATATTCTTTCATTCACTTTACACCGACTTTTTCGATCGTGTCATACAAGCTTAACTTCTTATTTGGCAATAACCCGAATATATTTTTTCAAAATTTATTTCAGATCTTAACACATATTTTAACATATAAGTTAAAATTATTTCACTTCTCTCGCAAAAGAATCTATAAAATGTACTTAATTAAAATAATCTTTTTTATAAAATCATATAATTCAATTAGGCATTATTTAATCCAATTTTTATGTTTATTTTGAATTAGATCTTCTTTAGTTTAAACCCAAAAAGTCACTCATATCTTTTTAATGTGTTTATTTTTTATTTTTTATTTTGCATCTAACATAAATTCAAATATATAAAAATATAAATTTGTTACATATTATACATAAATTATAATTTAAAAAAAAAGTATTATTTCACATTCAATACATATTTCATTCAAAAATTAGTTTCATTTTATTTCTTAATTTTGAATGTTAAAATAATTTTTTGAAATATGCATATAACAGTATGTATTATTTCTCTAATCCAAATACTAATTTTCCAATCAAATGAACAAGGAATATGAAAAGATATTGAAGACTCAAATGTAATTTACCCAAAAACATTATGTTATCTGGCTCCCAATGCTGAAAAGGCTGAAACACATTAGAATGGAATTCATATAGTAGGAGATTTAGAATTTTTTTATTTATTTATTTTTTATCGTATTAACTTAGCTATTAAAAAGAATATCACAGCTCAATTATTCAGTTATATGTAAAATAGTGACAATTAATATTTAGATTATTTTTGTAATCTTTTACTTTAATCAAATAATAAAATAAAAAATATATTACAATCATCTCCTTAAGTTTAGAGTATAATAATACTCAGATTTATGTTTCAAAATTTAACATCTGAATCTTTGATTTTTAAAATATTAATGTCTAAGTTATTTTTAAATTTTTTTATTATTTAATTTTTTTTAAAAAATTTTAATTATACCCTCCACTCTGCTGCTATTGCAGAGAGAGAAGGGGATGGTATAATTAAAAATTTTTAAAATTTTTATAATAAAAAAATTAGTAAAGGACTAATATGTTAAAATTTTAAAACTCATGAGCCCAAATATTAATATTTTGAAAATATGAACATGATTATTATTATATTCTAAACTTAGAAATCTACTGTAATTTATTTTAAAATAAAAAATAAACATCACTCAAGTTATTGAAATTAAAAGTACTAGTAGATATGTTTATGATTTTAAAATTTTTTCATTTGAATTTTTAAATTTTTAAAATTTTTCACTACAAGTCTTTTGTTAAAAATCTAATGAAAAAAATTTAAAATTATAATTTTACCCTGAACATATTTTTACCCTCAAATCACCCATTAAAAATTTATTTTAGAAAATAAGTTATATTTAACGGAGGAATGATGAAAACTGTTAAAAAATAACTGATCGAAATATTTATGTTTTGAGATTCATCGATTTAAATAAAAAAAATTTAAAATAAAAAGCAATTACATATATGCTATTAAAATATAAATATTTTAAATTATAATTTTTATTACATGCATACCGCAAAGTGCGACATGATTTATGTAGAAGATATAATTTTTATATAATTTTATATATAAAATAATAAAATGTTAGTGACTTGAATGTAATTATTTGTTTAAAATAATAAACATTGATAGAAACTTATGTTAAAATTAATAAATATATGAATAATCAAATAATCAAAAAGTATGAATTTGTGGGTTAGGCTGTGGTTGGAGTAACTTCAGGGATGTGACAAAATTGGTGACCTGGGTTAGGTGATCATTTGGGTGCGGGCAAGTGCGGCGTCGCCATCAAGATTCGTGATGATAATGAGTTTGAAACGAATCAACTAAGGAGGCGTACATTCGGTTCAATGTTATCTTCACGTTATGTTATGTCATTTAGAGAAAATAATTGTTTGGTTTAATAACATCTATAAATAATTTTCTATAAAATTATAAAATTATAAAATTATTAGTCAAAAGATGACATTTACCTGTCATGACATCTAAATTACATAACATGACACCAAAATAACAACGAATCAAATGCTCCTAAAATTTGATTCGATTTTGAATCCATTTTCGAGCCAAAAGTGTCTTAATTTTTAATTTTATTTTATACGTAAAATATAAAACAAACCTATTATATATATATATATATGTAGTTTTACATTAACCTCTTTGGTATATTTTAAAAAAGTTTAAGTACGTATCATTATATATATTGAGTTAATTATGAATCAAAATAATTTTTGGGTGATGTAGAAAAATTACAATAAAGCGTATCGAAGAGTAAATGAAGCAGCAAGAGGAGAGCATCATTGATCAATATGATCAGTATATACGCTTAGCAAATAGAATGTTTTTTGAGGACATAGATTCTATATGAACCAATGGGGGGCCTATCAGAGTTTGACCAAATAGCGGACTTAGCTTCTTCGCTTGAAGTGATTACCTTCAATCAATGCTGGAGAATTTTCGACATCGAAATGAACCGACCGTCTACCCGCCCAGGCAAAGGTACTATAGTACTGACGCATATCGAGGCTAATGTAAATTAGTATGCTAAAGGGATAAGTCGATCCAAGCGAACCGAGCAAGTCGTCTTGTCTTTCGGGATGAGCTTCTCGTGCGCTACGCCAGGCTAAGGACAAGAAAGAAGAAAGAGCGCAGGAGCTTCACTCTGCTAGTCTCTGCTCTTCCCTTATTTAGCTCCTTGGCTAAGTATAGAGAAGCGTGAATAAATCCTAATTAAAATTTAATTTATTATAATTATAATATAATTAAATTAACTCAAGAACATAAGTTAGCAATAATATAAACAATATAAAAGTGGATGCAAAATTAAAATATGTACGAATGTAAATAAAATCATATACAAAACACACCAGAATTTAACTAAGTTTTTGATAACTTATGGTATCAACGTCATTGGCATACGACAAACTAATTCACTCTTTTGATTAAAAGTGGAGAAGCGATATACAATAAGAATAAATCAACTAGATTTTTTCCTTCCTAAAATTGCATTTTGAAGAACTTGGAGAGAGTGGATTAACTATGAGCACTCGAGAGCTTTAATCACTTTTTAATCTTCAATTAATCACTTTAATCACTTTAGTTCTCACTCGTCAAATGGGAGTAAAAGATGTTCAATAATAACTAAGAAAAAGCTATAAGTCACTCCCACTATTTATATAAAAAAGGACTCCAACAGCTAGTAAAAATCAACCAAAATTGTTTTTGATTGATGTATTTTAAAAGAATTTATTGAGTTAATTATAAGTCAAATTAATTTTATATTAAGTGAGTTAATTTTGAGATAATTAAGTTAAATTTAAACTGAGAAAATGCAAGCAAATTACAAGTTTTGAATTTAATGATCAAGCTTAGACTCACCAACATATTGGGTTGGTGGTTTCCTATCACATCAATTATTCTTGATTCAAAGTCATATTTCAATTCAATATAAAAAAAAATCATATTTTAATTATATAAAAATGAGACATGTTCTTGACTTCGAATTGAAACTCCAACAACTACCACGAACATTTGGAGTGTGTAATTGATAATAATAACGATAATATTGTGAATATTTTATTTTCATTTCAATTTTGCAATAGTTCATATATATATATATATATATATATATATATATATATATATATAGATATTTGTGTATATATATATATAGCAGTTGATTTTTGAAAATACTATATATGTTACGTCACATGACTTTTACTGAGAGAGATGTATGCTTCTCTACGATAATATTTGCAATATTTTGAAAAAATTATTGACTGATTTTATATTTTTGTACTTTTAATAATGAAATGCTAAATCTATACAACTTCTTTAAACAATAGTATAATTATCATTATTATTTTAATTAGGTTTTGTTTATTGTTTTTCACTAAAAAAATATTAAATTTATAAACCACATCGTACGATTTATGCAAAAATACCTAGTGGTACCAAAATTTGATTGGCTCAAAATAAATTTCTAGTCGTGGCAAATTTGAATTTTTATAAAAAAGGTTAGACAAGAGGTGAACTAAGGCCCTGTTTGACGCAAGGACCAAATCAGGACCAAAATAATACTAATTTAAAAAATAATAATAATAATAAATAATTTTTTTTAATCATTCTACACAAATTTAAATATAAAAAAATATTATTTTACTTCACATATTCAATAATTTTTAATAAAAATATATACTTTATTTCACATTCTAGATCAAGATATTCGAATGGAGTATTTTTATGTAGAATGTAAAATAAAGTTAATTCTAATAAATGTATGATAAAAGTTTGGTTCAAATCTAAATAAAGGCCTCTGTTTGGTTCACGTCTAAATTGGGCATGATCATTTTTTTAAATTTTTTATGAAAAAATATAAATTATTTTTTGAGATATTACATGATGAGAAATAAAGTTAATTAATTATGAGAATACTAAATAAAATTTATTGATGTATTGAGAATTATATAAGTTATTTTATTTTTTTAAATAATTATATTTAATTTGGGTATGAAACAAATAAGCACAGTAACCTTATTTATTCCAAAAGGGGGAAATTTGATATTATTGAAACAAATATAAATAAATGATAGTTTATGTTGATAATTTACTTTTTGCAATTTAAATTATTTATTTTTTATTTCCTATTCCAATCAGACAGCTAGTTCATAAAATTTTTGTTTAATGTTATTGGAAGAAACAAATTATTTAAATTAAACATATACTTAAATAATATTATAAAAAATTATAAAATTATTATTTTAAATTTTTTTTTAAACTGTTATCAATAATTGAGTGGTATATAAATGTCAATCTAACTGTATTTTAGAAAAGTGACATTAAATTGTTTATTTTATAATTTCAATTATTTTTGAGCAAATTATCTTATTTTTGAAATAAATATCTTCTCCTAATACATTAGCATTGAATGAAATAAATAATATTATTAAAAAACATAAATATTTAGATAATATTGAAGCAAGCATCCATTCTATTTGATTGTCTTTTAATTAATTAGAAATAAAATGATACTTGTGATATTAAAAAATATCATTAGTGTTATCAAAGGTAAAATAAAGATGACATTTGGAGAAGCACAAAATTTTAATATCATTTAACACTAAGACTACTGATATAGGTACGATATATAAGCAGTCGTGTAATATACATAAAATATTTATATTATATATATATATATATATAATTTGATCTCCTTACAGAGTTTAGAGAAAATTAACTTAAATTCAATAAAATCAAAGAAAGTTGATTTCGCAGTTAAGTTAATAAGTTTTGTGGTGATAATATTATGATAAATTACATACATAAAAATACTGCATGCACTAGAGTAGAATTTTACAAGAATTGGATGAATATAAAAAATGTGTATAATGTGGTATACTGAGTATATGTAGTCAATTTAACAAAGTAATAATAGCATAAAAATATGAACGATATAAAAAAGTACACTACGATGAATATTTAGCGAGTTGTGATAATATAGAGGAAAGAGAAGCATAAAATAAGAATTACAAGCTTGATGCAAGAAAATACGAATAATAAAAATAATCTATTACAAACAGAATGAAATAAAATATAAAAAATAATACAGAGATACAAAATGACGACAAGTTGGGGTTAGTCTTTCGATCATTTTCAAAAACTGGGATGCTTCAAGTCTTTCCATGGCATTTGAGTGCTGCTAGAAATGTTCTTCACAACGACAAGTGCTCAATACTTGAAAAATCACTGAAATCGAACTTCTAGATCTTCCAAAATGACTCCCAGAAGTTCTATCTATAGAGAGAAGAAGGTGGGTTAGCGGCCGCTGCAGCCTCGCCGGTCAACCGACGACATCCCCAATGCAATTTCCGGCTGGTTGGTGGAGTGGGCGGCAAGGCCTGGTCCGTGGGACACACTTGCGCGGTTGTAGGCCTGCTCAGGTCGGTGCTAGTTATCCCGATTTTTTTTACTTCTTCTCTCTTTTTTTCCCTCTTTTTTTCTCCTTTTTTCTTCTTCTTTTTTTCCTTTCTTTAACATATAAATAAGGGAATTTTTAAGCATTCAGTGCAAGATTCTTGATTAATACTTATATTTTATTAACACGGTCAATATTGAGAATACCCTACATCAACTACCATTATAAAAAATACCGACTTGAAATAGTTAGGAGACATTTGGTTTAATATTATCTCAATATTGTATTATGTTGATATAGATATCCATAATACTGATTACAACAATATTGATATCAGACTCGAAATTAGGAGGAGTTTTATTTGATCTTTTCTATTATTAGCTTTTATGATGTATTATTGTGTATAAGAGGAGGAATTTTTTTTACTTTTTCTTGAAAAAAGAAATTTTGGAGTGATGCATTTGAGTTATTTTTGGGTTAAAGTTTGTATATTGGGTCAAGTTGACCTAATTTTTTTTAGGGTCATAAGTCATGATGGGCTACCTATCTCTTCTTATTTTATGGTCTAGCCTTGCACTTCTTCTTGTTTCATGGCTTAACCCCTCATTTTTTCTTGTTTTATGGGCTAGCCCAAAGAGAAGCATAGTTTGTGCTTTAAACAGATGAGATGAAGCCAATAGTTTGCACTTTGGAAGCTCTCCCCGTTAGAGTGATTGTTAGCCACCTTGGTTACTGCCGCAACCAATGTTGGATGCTGCGCCCATCGCTACTATTATTGAATCTGCTATTGTCGGATGTCACCACCACCACTATTGTTGTTAGATGCTATCAATATCGCTACTGTACCATAGTTTGCTATCGCCACTGTCACTGCCGCGTAGCTGCCACCGTTGTACTGCTGATGCCACCACTTACCTAACTAATAGAGGGATTTTTAGTTGTACAAGAGTATCGTCTGAACTTCTAGGGATTTGACATCGATCTGAGCTATGAATTGAGAGGTTTAAGTCCTCATGTTATCTCTTATTTTCTTTGTGATTATTATAGTTTTTTAATTTATATTTTCTCCTATCATCCCTCGCTCTCTTGATATTTACAATATTATTTGTGAATATTTTCAAGGCTATACTAAATTTTATTTTCTTTAAATTTAATAAAAATCTTAGAAAATATATTTTGATCTAAATAATTTTTTCTAAATTTAAAGTGTGAAAAATTATATTTGCATCTCATTCGGCATCACATATTATTTCAGATAAAATAGTTATTTAGTTTGATGATATATGTCAATAATTTTATCAAAAATTAAAAAAAAATTACTAAAAAATAATATTTAAATATCAAAATATTTAGATTATATGATGTATGTAATATTAAACTAAATGCTCATTAATATCACACTTTATGTACTAAAAATAAGTATTACAAATCGGTGAATATTGTAAACAATATAATTTCCTATCAAATTTAAAATTTTCTCTCAAAATTTAATTTTCTGAAAATATGAATATTATTTCTTTTGTTGCATTTAAGACCACTTGAAACGACCCTAGCCGTCACACTAAAATTTATCTAAGTTAGGGGAGAAGGAAGATTAATTCAACAGCGGAAGAAAACTAAATAGATCAAAAGCTACTACAATGGTTCACAATACTAAATCTTAGAATAGAATTAAATATCCAACTAAAGTAAATGAAGCAGAACTACTATAGTCTCAACTGAACACATAAGTAAATAGTCACTCTCTAGGAAATAAGACAATAAACTAATTTTTCTTTTGACCGGCATTCTCCCCATTCCCGTGATCAAGTGCTCCAGTACCTGTCACGTTAGTGACAGAGTCTGTTAGAACAGACTCGTAGGTTGTACACTACAAAGCCTTTAAATAAAAATATTAAATAATAATAATAATAATAAAAGCATGTTAACATGATATAATAAGAATGACAAATAATTAAACATGTATAACATAGATTTTAATTAAGCATGCATGTAGGATAAAGAGATGGCATAGCACAGTGTGAACAACAAGTCTTAAACAAACATAACATAATTTGTATAGCAAGTACAACATCAGCATATAAACAGAAACAAAATAAAATAAAATAAGTAACGAGCAGATTTCTTTTTATTAATTTTACTTTTATCTTTTGAGCCCGTGATTTCTCGTACTACGCCTCAACTGCCTTTTACACATTTGGGGATCGTTATCCCCTGGTCTCGTAGGCTATAGCCCATAATAGCAAAAATATGAGGTCCTCAATCAGTTTTGAGAGTTTTCACCCCCTAGCCCAAAATGGCAATGGACGCCGTCGCGCCTATATATTATATGCTCGAGCTAAGGCAGGTGCGTAATCCCACAGAAATCACACTTAAATTTAATCCATTGTCGCATTAAAATCTTATATTACAAATTATTTATTTGGCAAGCTCGTACACTTGCTCAGCCACAGTATTTCTCGTAATCTATTGAGTGTGACGATAAGTGCGTACACTTGTCCTCCCGTAGGTGTCACAATCTCAAAAATAAATCAACTATAAGAATGCGATTAAATAGTTATAGCTTGACTCAAATTTTCAATTAGCATTCAACATATAAATCACAACCCTATCAATCTTCTAACTAAAATTCATTTGTAATTTCTTACATAAAATAATGAGGTAAAGAAAATGAATAAAGCATAAATTGTTCATTAAATTAAATTTAATATTATTTTACTGCTACAGGAAATATGAGCGCGTTATAGCGTGAATCGTGTAAACAATAACTTCACATCATAAAACCATCAAGTAGTTGGTCATGAGTTCAATATGAAACTAGAATTATAAAAGCATGGCATTAATCTTTCATTAACTACAAATTTAATAAAGTAAAATTTCAATGGCTGCCAAAACATGAGGAAAGTTGCAGGCCAAATCAAAATCAGCGTCATGAATGAATGAATTAACATAATAATCATGATTTTGATGCAATCATTCCAACAGTACGCATAGGCAAAATAAATACCATAAATTTTTTTTATTAAATTTCATGAAAATAAATTAGATTCGACAAAATACTCATTTAACATTCTAAATTTAATTTATATGGGTAATGTTAGGGTAGAACCTACCACGAATTCACCATGATCTTAGGTTTTCTTGAGATCCGAAGAGAAAGAATCACTCCAAATTGCTAGATCCGGTCCAAGGCGTAAGAAAAATGTGTAGATCGAGAAGAAGATGAAGAAAAATCGTCAATTTTGAGAGAGATCTGGCTTCTTTCTCTCTCTAGCACGTCACTTTCTCTGTCCTCTCTCTAGGCCGGCGGCGGTTATGGGAGGGGAAGAGTTGAATGGTGTTTTAGGGCAGAAACTCTATTTCTTCTCATAAATTGGGGATATTTCTGTAATTTTTCCTAGTCTTAATTTAAGGAGGTAGTTATGGATATTTAATGGGTAATTAAATTCATTAGATTTAAATTTTCAATAATCTGATTTAATTAAATTAAATATTAATTTCAGTTATTTTGAATTTTGAATCGCATAACAAACATTTAATATTTCATATATTTAATCTTAAATAATTAATCTCATAAATAAAAATTAATTTCATCATAATAAATTAAATTAATCAAAAATCTAAATCTAAATTTTTCCGAGATGTTACACCACTCATATATGGCAAAGTAAGTATTTTGAAACATTTAGTCATGATTAATGTTGGGTCCTCAACAAATAATTAATTATCTGAATCATAGAGTAAGTGCATATAATAAGATTAAGAGATAGGGGGAGAGAGAACACTCTATGAACTTCATTGGAGGAAGGAATATGGTAGGAGTTGATGTTAGAGAGAATGGAGACGAACAGATCAGATGACCAGAGCTGAACAACCGAACTATCACCGAATAGGAGAATAATCTTTTCTGTCTATCTATGTGGAACCCTCTCTTTGTCATAAATACAGACATTTATAATGGAGGTGGATTGGATATAAACAGGTGAGTTAGGTGGACTCTATTAATGTCAAGCTGATTTTATGGTATAATTAGTTATTCAGTCAGCTCATACCTACAGTAAGCTCACTCCTTATTAATGACAATCACCTTTTATTAGCCCATGACATAGTCGCCGCACCGTACGATTGTGACTATGGAGCCAACTGATGTGCGGTTATGGGCAAGGAGCTTGGCTTCAACCACTCTGTTCAGACACATTATTCGGCTGTGGCTGTTCAACTATCCAGTTATCATTTGTTTCAGGTGGCTCAATTCTACTAAATCACTTTCATTGTTCAAGAGATTTATTCAAGGGGCAGCCAATGAATTACATCTAATATCATCCACGCATTAAGTTGTATTGATGTGATGCATTTTAATCTTAACAATTAAGATCTTGTTTGCGAGGGAAAAATATTTATTTCATTTGTGATATCTTATATAAGAAGATGCAACTTGATATATTCTTGTAGTATTATTATTTTACTTAGTTCTCATTTAAAAAAAAATCAAATGTGAGAGATACTTTCTTCTTATTAATTATTAAATCATGCAAGATGCCAATATTTTTAGTTTGATTATGTGATTAAAATTTTATTTCGGTTTTAATTTTGATCACAAGATAAAAATATCAGTCTTAACAATTTCACTAGTTTTTTATAGTTTTGATATCAACAGTTCTTTTTTAATAAATTTAAAATTAAATTTTTAATGAAAATTATTCAATATTATTTTTTAAATGATTAGAAATATATAATATATTTAAAATATGTAAATATTATAAGACATAAAATACATTAATTTAAACCATAAAAATTTTATTTAATTTTTTGGGAACTGGAGTTTCAATAGTTTCGATTGAAACTCGATAGTTTGAAACCACATAGATTGAAACTTATTAGCTTTGTTGGATCAATTTTCACTATAATCACTGAGTTTTAAAATATGAGTTATAATTCATCGTTAAATATGTCACAAGAATTAATTGAAAGTATTAAAGAAATATTAAATAGTTTTTTAACTATAGAGATCTATAACTAACTTACTCAATATAAAATAAAAATTAAATATAAAACTATATCATATAATTCATAGTTCGAGAATTTCTGCTGTTCGTAAAAATTATTAAGACCTAGTTTACTTTAAAATTTTTTTTATCATAACACAAATATAAAAATTAATTTTATTTTATATTCAAAATAAATATGAATATTAAAATTAATTTTATTTTATATTTTTATTAAATTAAAAAATATATTTTTTGTAATTTTTTTTTTTTCAAATCAGATAAGGTCTAAATGTTCTTTTTATACATGAGATTGTTTAAATTTACACATATACAACTCAATGATTGGATCCCAAACGTTAAACCCACCAAACCAACAAGTTCCTGCCAGTGGTCGGCAAGATCGGAGCGGGACCCAGTAGAACCGGAAATCCCCTAAAATACTATCTGATAATTGTTTGTCCGATGAGATGGTTACCGTTCGAGTCTGAACCAACGGCTGTGATTTGGCCGTTATGTTGTAGCTTCGAAACTCAGCTTTCCTTCGCGCGCGCAAACCCATAGGTGGAGGGAAGTAAATTATCCCTGGGTTCCTATATTTGGAAGTATATTATACCTTTGTCCACCGGTTTCTATTATTCATTAGATATTCAATTAGGTTCTAAGATCAATTTTAATATTTTACAGAACAGAATTTTTTTAAAATAAAACATTAATCACAAACTAATATAGTTAATTTTTTAAAATATTATAATATAAGTACAGTCTAATAAATTTATTCAACATATATGCAACTTAAAACTAAATGTAATATATTTTTGAATAGCTAAATCAATACAACATAAATCTAAAATAAATATAAATTACTAAAAATAAGAGAAAAGGATAATTCTATCCTGGCACTTGAGGTAGATTTTTAATTTCATACTAATTTTAAAAAAAAAATACTATTTAGATCCCACCCATCTATTTTTTTAGATAAGTCCTTTTTAATAGATTTCATTAAATTTAATTATTTATTATTAAAAAAATAAAAATACATATTTATACATAAAAATTATTATTATGGGTTAAAATATGTATTCTTAAAATTTCAAAATATACTTAATAGAATCCATTGAAAAGGGCTCGCGTGAAAAGTTTTTGAACAAGAGGAACTTAAATAGCATATTTTTATTTTTACGAACCTGTATAAATTTATATGTTTATCTTAAAAGCTCACATGAAATTACTTCTAAAAAAATAAAAAAATGTGTAATTTTAATTTAATAAATTTTTATTTTACACTTCATTCTAATATAACATTGAGATGCAAGAGAAAGCTTTTTATGAACAATAAATAATAATAATGGTTTTATATATAAAACTTAAGGATCCAATTGAAAGGCTTTGAAAAATATAAGTCAATTCTTACCTCACTCAAAGTACAAGGACCTGGAATTAATTTATCCAAGACGAAAAACCTAAAAGAAGCGATGGGTCGCTTCCGGTGAACCCTCTCTGGCTTTTAATTGGCATTTGAAGAAGTTATCATCTGTTTCAGTATGATTCTTGTATAGCGATCTCGATTTAAAGCTGAATTTGTTGTTGATCTTCAACTAGATGTAACTTTTTTGTTATAGATTTTCTGTTGCAGATTTCGATTTTAAAGCGATGATGGAAGTTCAAGGAAGATCCATGGACGCTCTGGTTCTTTCCCTGTTTCTGCTATGTGCTTCCTGTGGAACTTCTGCGGAAGGATTTGGAGCAAATCAGACCGCCGCTTTACTTGTGGATGCTTCGCCGGAATCTGCAAGGATGATGCCTGAGAACTTGTTCGGCATCTTCTTCGAGGTGAGTGACTTGCCCTAGTTGTAATGGTAATACCCCTTCCCTAATTACCTGAAGTGATATTATTTTGCTTCCTGTGAACCTTATGCTCGATTTTGTTACGATCATTGAGTTTCTTCATCAGTATTGAAATGAATTTTAGGACGAGTTGAGCTGCTTCTGAAACGTTGCTGATGCGTTCTAATTGAAACTAATGATCCTTATCCATATTATTATCTTACGCTGGGTTTTTTTTTTTTTTCAATTTAAGCTGAGCATAAAAGTATAAGTGACTGAAATAGTATGCAGGAGATCAACCATGCTGGTGCTGGTGGATTATGGGCAGAGCTTGTGAGCAATAGGGGTGAGCTGGGTGCATTTCTATGGGCTAGATTGGGATTTGATGAAGTTTTGCTTGTTGTCTTGTACCATTTATTCTCATTATTAGTTGAATGTCTTGTTTCTTGCATAATGCCATTTTCTGTCCAGGTTTTGAAGCTGGCGGTTCCGTTACTCCTTCTAACATTGATCCTTGGTCTGTTATTGGGAATGAATCTTATATATACGTGTCAACGGATCGTTCATCGTGTTTCACCCGTAATAAGATTGCGCTAAGGATGGATACATATTGTGATGATGAAGGACCATATGGCTGTCCAGAAGGTGGTGTTGGTGTATATAATCCTGGTTACTGGGGCATGGTATGTCTTGTAGAAAAAATCCATTTTGATTTTAATGAGATTTAAACATGTGTGCTTTTCTTACCTTCAAAGTTAGCATTTTGCAAGTTGTCCTTGATTTTTTATGAGATGCTTATTTATTGCTATATTATATATATATATATTCTTATTTTTAATTTGTGGTGTTCCAGAGTATAGAGGAAGGGGAGGTATATAAGGTGGTTCTCTATGTTAGGTCGATAGAAGCAGTGAACCTTTTGGTTTCATTAAAAAGCTCAGATGGACAGACCTTCCTTGCTGCTGATAGAATTATGTGAGCTATGTTTCTTGTTCTACTTTTCTAGAATACTTGAAAATTGATCTGAAATTAAAAATATATTCCACCTATTTTCCGTGAAAAACTTGAAAAGTTTTGAAAAGTTTTCTTTTGTAGAGCTGAGGCTCTCAAGATGTCTGATTGGACTAAGGTGGAGCTAATGTTGGAAGCTGAAGGAACAAATACTGCTTCAAGACTTGAAATAACAACTAGCAAGAAAGGTGTATATTGGTTTGATCAAGTATCAGTCATGCCTATAAACACCTACAAGGTATTTTTTTTCTTATTCTATTACATACACTGATAAAGTATTTACATTTTCTCTAAAACAATTAAGAGTTCTCGGGTATTTATGCGCACTCCTTTTCCTTCTCTTTTTCATTCCTTATTCAGAAAGCTCATTGCTTGTCAACTTTGATGAAAATCTGTAAAATACGTGCTCAGTTGTCATAACTATTCTGATGAATGTTATGTGGATAGCAAACTTATGAAAATTCCCCATCATAATCAACGTGCCAAAAAAATTCTTTTCCATTTAACCATCCTGGACCACACTAGCAATGTAATGTCCTGAAAATTTGTTTAATCTTCAATTATGTATTAGTGAGTTAATAATTTTGTTTAACATACTTAGGAGCTTGTTTAACATGTTAGCCTATAGTGAAGATAATGAAGAATTTTAATTCAAGCAATTAAGGATGTTGCTAACTACTTATAATAAGTTGATAAGTGAGATTATTATGAATTAAGTTTGATTAAATATTTCTAATTAAAACTTGATGTGGCACTTTTCAATTGGAAAGTAAGGTGAGAGTGGACCCTCCTTTTCCCACTCAATGGCAATACAGGAAGCGAATAGGATAGAATCGAGAGAGATAGAGATGAAGGGATATAGAAGATAGAGGACGGAAAGATAGGAAGAAGACAAACTCCTCCTTCCGGTGAAGGAAAGTTATTATAGGACTAGTTTTCTCCACTCGTAGCCTGGCCAGGAGAGTGAAGCAAGGAAAAAGATAGGAAGGGAATAAATTATGATCTTATAACCATAAATGATCGGACTGTCAATCCTAGGTGGCCAGATCTAGCCGTCTGATTCAATCAGTAATTATATGCTGAATGGATTATATCGTATGGTTGGACTGTTCATCCGGCCAAAGCTGTAGATGAACTGTCCAATTTGGTGAAGATTAAATTTCTGCAAGACTGAATTTTTTTGAAATGTTACCTCATTCTTATTTTATCCCAATTAATGTACAACTATGAACTCTCAGCATATGATATGCAAACAAGACCATTCCATACACAAATTCAACCATTCTTTCATGCCTTTAATGTAAAATTCCAAATCATGAAAATTCTATTCAATTTTAAAGAATCATATTAAACTATATATCATACCTCTTACAAGCTGTTAATGGAGTTTTGTTCCAGCAAATGAGGTTCTATGATAGCTTGATTTCCTCTTCCTCTTCCTTTCCTCCTCTTCTCTTCTACCCTTCCTTTTCATTCCTCTCTTCTTTTTCCCCTTCCTCTTCCTTTCTTCCTCTTCTTCTCTTTTCCTCTCCTCTATTCCTTCTCTCTTGGCATTCAATGCTTTGAAGAATGAACAGTTTGATTAGTACAATCCAGCCAACTTATATGAGAATTGAATAGCTTGATCCAAGGATTGGATAGCCTGGTCAATGTTAGAACGTAAGCAACATATGATGTGTGATGTGAAGTCTTTTCAAATGTAATGTCATGAGAATATAGCCCACAGTCATTGTGAACCATGTTTATGTTCTATTAATAAATAAAATTCATGCAATGTTTTATTTGACAAGTTAATGTTGGTTGTTAACTGCCAAATACAACTCTCTATTATTTTATCCAAGACTTGAGACTCAGCAATGGGGCATCATGTTTATGAAATGATAAAGCCTATTTGCTATGAACTACATATAATATGTGATTTTCTGTGGTTATATGGATAAATGTGATGACATTGTCTGCTACAGAAGCAAGTTATTATATGTGAATTTGGTGATGAAATGAACCCGTTTTATGAACATTACATGTCAGGCTTTCTTTCTTTTTGATAGTACAGTTCAGACATGTTGTTGATAAAAAAAATAGATGAGAAAGAAAAAGGAAGGAAGGTGTTTCTTAGTTGTTGCTATTGGTTCCTCGATTGTGATTAGTGTTAATTTATGTGTTTTAATGTTTATTAACATGATTAAGTTTTAGATAATGTTTCTCCAAATTTAATATTGTAGGCTTAAAAGTTAAATCGACTACTTGGTGCTTCATACACAAGGTTTGAAGTTAAGAAGCTCCAGGATGGACTCATGATAGATTGATCAAGTAGTGAAGTGTCAAGGATAAAAAGATAAGACCGAATGATTAAAGCTATCATAAAGAACTCTTAATTTTGTTTTATTATTTTTTGGGTTTATTGTTGGGTAGATTAATTGTGAGGTTGGTCTTGATAGTGTTAGGATTGGACTGGATCGTAATGAGTACTTGAAACGACTTAGGAGTTATTCGAATCGAGTCTAAACCTAGTTGAAACAAGAAAATCTAAAGAATATTGTTTAGATTGCATAGGTCATTCCAGATGTCAACCTAAGGTTGTAAGGGGTTGACCTAAGCGATAAAGACCTAGGGCTGCATAGAAATGTATACAAGGTCAATTCGGAGGTCGACCATGTCGAAAGAGTGGAGAACCTTGTGTAGAGTAAATTAAGGTCTTCCCAAAGGGTGGTATAATTAATGAGTTTGGCCAAACAATTTTCAGAGTGACTGTTTGCTTTGACAATGGGTAGTTTAGGTTGACCTTGATGTCGACTTACTAAATGGTGTTAACATGACAACTAGTCATTAAGAGTCACTTATGTATAAATGTTTGAGATCTTTTGGGCTTCTCCCTTGATCTTCTTGGAAGTAAATTGAAACCCTTGATGATGAGTTGATTCCTAAGAGCTTGGATTATACTAATGCGATTTAAAGTGCTCAAGCAATTAAACTGTGATCCAATTTTCTCCACAGTGCAACAAGGTTCAATCATATGAGAAGAGTGAGTTGTATTTTATTTTGTTATATAATTGTATTTTTTTTATTACTATGTTATCTTTATGTGGTTGAGACTTTCTAATTGTATCTGTAAGATTACAAAAAATATTTCGGAAAAATCTAAATGAAAAGTTCTAAACAATAAAATTACTTGGTGGTGGAAAGAAAATATTAAAAAAAGATCAAAGAAAAGAAAGCTGTTACATGACTGATATAAATATAAGAGCAAAGAGAATTAGAAAAATATAAAATTGCTCGATGAGAATTCAAGAAGGTAGTATGTAATACAAAGGGTGCGATTTTTATTATTCTATAGAAAGTTAGACACTAAAGAAGGAGAAAAACACATATACAAAAAACTAAAGACCTGAATGAAGTAAAATATATTAAAAATGAGAATTTAAAAATACTTTTTAAGAAAAGACATTCAACACAAATGAATGAATTACTTTGAAGAGCTTTTCAATGACGGTTATAATAAAACGATTAATCTTACTGAATTTAATATTCAAAAAGAAGATAAAAATTACTTTTATATTCAGTGTATAAGTAAAACTAAAGTTGAAGAAGTCTTAAAGAAGATAAAATGTAGAAAAACAGTAAGACCAGATGATATTCTAATAGATATTTGGAAATGCATAAGGAATGGAATATCTTGATTCACCAGATTGTTTAATATGATTTTGAAAACTAAAAGAATGTAAATTAATGGAGAAAGAATATATTATTAATTATTTATAAGAATAAAGGTGATGCATAAAATTATACTAATTGTAGAAGAATTAAGTTAATGAGTCATATTAGGGTACTACAGAATCAATTTGGTTTTGTGCCATGTAAATCTAATATAAAAGTTATTTATTTATTGAGTGGTTTAATGAAGATATTTAGAACAAGAAAAGAAGATCTGCATTTGATTTTTATTAATTTAGAAAAAGCTTATGATAAAATTTCAATAGAAGTACTATGGAGAGTTAAAAAAAAAAGATTTACATTGCTTAGATTTAAGTTATTCAGTACATATATAAAGAGTTTATTATATGTGTTCAAACATAAAAAGGTTTGACTAAGAATTTTCGTATTTCAGTTGGATTATACTAAGATTCAGTTTTAAGTTCATATTTATTTGCATTAGTTATGGAAGTTTTGATTAAACACATTTAAAAAAAAGTGTCGTTGTGTATACTTTTTGCAGATAATATTCTCCCTATTGATAAAACTAGAGAATGGGCTAAGTTAAAACTTGAGTTATAAATAAATGCATTAGAATCTAAAGGTTTTCGTCCTAGCAGATAAAAAATTGAATATATGAAATGTAAATTTAGTCAATATAGAAGCACTTGTAGTGCGGAGATGATAATTGATGATCAAATTATCAGGAAGAGCAGCAGTTTATATATCTTAGATCAATCATACAGAATAACAGCAAAATAAATGATGATGTCATTAGTAGGATTCAAATAGAACGGATAAAGTAGAGAAATATATTTGGCATATTGTGTAATAGAAAAATTGTATTTAGATTTATGTTGTAAGGCCAGCGATGTTATATAGTGCTGAATATTGACTTGCAAAATAGAAATGCACTAACAAGATAAGTGTCGTAGAAATAGGGATGTTAAGGTGGATGAGCAGTTGTACGCGAACTGATAAGATGAGAAATGAGTATATCCATGAGAAAATTGAAATAACCTCAATTGAGGACAAGTTATTCGTAGGCCGATAAAAGTTCTAGTAAAGAAAGTTGAATTATTAGATCTTTCTCATGTAAAAAGAGGAAGATGAAGGCAAAAAAAACTCATGACAAGAAATTGTAAAGAATAATTTTAAATATTTGGAGCTAAATGATTATATGTTATTCAATAGAGCGCAATGAAAATAATGGATTTATGTAGCTGTGGCTTGGTTTGTTGTTGTTGTTGTTGTACTCCATTATCTTTATGTTGGTAAACTTATGATAGGCTTGTTTTCAAGTCATGAGTCCTGCATCTATGCATTGTTTGTCTGGTTACACAGACTACTAACCTGATCATTGACATCCTCTACTATATGAATTATTCTTACAGTTACACAATAATCCATTTTCCCTTCTACCTAATTTTGTGATTCACAATTCCTTGTTTGATGTAAATTGTACTTCACATGTTTTATTCCAGGGACATGGCTTTAGGAAGGACCTTGCTGCTATGCTGGAGAACTTGAAACCTCGCTTTTTCAGATTTCCAGGTTTACAGTTGCATTTATCTTGCAACTTGTTTTTATACAGTTTCATCTGATCATTTGAGTCGGCCAATGTTGGTTTTTGGCCAAAGTGCACAGTTACAAGTTGTGCGTGAACGCATTTTAGCCTGGTATTGTAGTGATAAATCATCTGTCAATAAAGAATCTTTTTTGCTGTGGTTGCATGCCCACAAAAGTGATATTTTCTTGATCAACCTTTCAGTTTCTTTATTCTCTTCTTCTCCTCTCCCAGTTTCTTTTCTAACCCTCATGTTTATGTAGTTATCTAAATTTGAAAGTTTTGTGCACAACACTTCCATTTGTAAGGTTTAAGTCAATTATGATTTTTTTTTTCTTTTTCTGACACTGTGCATGACTTTATCTTCCTTTAGGTGGTTCTTTTGTTGAAGGGGAGTGGTTAAGAAATGCTTTTCGCTGGAGAGACACAATTGGACCATGGGAAGAGAGGCCGGGTCACTTTAATGATGTCTGGAAGTACTGGACTGACGATGGCTTGGGGTATTTTGAATTTCTTCTTGTATGTTTACTGTTTAGCATCTTCTTTAGTTTAATTTGACATGTTTTCTGTATTTTTTCTTATTTAGTTGGAATTTATTGCTTTATGCTCTTTCATTCATAAAGTTTATATCATCAATTAAATTGATGATTATACTTTACAGCTTGCAGAGGATTTGGGTGCATCCCCAGTTTGGGTGGTCAATTGTGGTACGTATCTGCTCATTGAAGTTGCATTCCGAATGGCTATGATATCTATTTGAAGAATTTTATTTTGTGTCATTCTTATTAAAGGAATCAGCCACAAGGATCAAGTTGATTCGGCCAGCATCTTGCCTATTGTGAGGGTATATGGCTAATCATTGACCTCTTTTCTATTGCTTCCATGTGTTCTATACGTCTTGTCTCTAACGACAGGCTGAAACTTAGATCATGAATATTAAATAGGTATAATAGCACAAGGTTGACGACAACATATTAAGAGTTTGCAAGCTAAAATATAGAAGGCTGCATCTAAAAATGCAGAAAGTCATGGAACTAAAAAGTACTTTGTTAAATGTGTTTAGACCTGACATACGACCTTTGCTTCCCAGAAATTGAGATTCATTTTGATGAGCAATTTTGATGTTTAATGTAGGCCATATCTATGCAGCCAGATAAATGTAAATTTTGTTTCATTTTATCTGACTATCAATTGCTGTGTTATCTGATTTCATTATTCCAAAAGAGATCTAGAATGTATCGTAAGCATGCATGAGAGTTTTATTGTCTTCTCATGATCCATGTGGCATAGAGGCATTTATAGCCATAGCATAATGGCTATGATACCATGGCTATAAAAGCCACTAAACTTTCAAATTGTCATAATTCTTGACATTAAAAAAATAATTCCATTTCACATCCCGCTTGAACTTCAATAAAAAAAATTAATTTTATTATAAATCTTATACATGTCTCAATATAACTATCATGTTTATTTTACATTTCACATAAATCCCAATATAACAAATTAACTCTATTTCACATCATACACAACTATCAAGGCTTAACTAGAAAAGCCACAAATTTGATTGCGAACCAAATGGAGCCCAGTTGCTTCTAAGTTTGTTTATCTCTTCATCTTTCTCTGGGATGACCATATACTCAATCCATCACCATCAAGGCTATTGGTAGAATACAGTACTGCATGCTTTGGCTAGGACAGACGGAATCAAGATTTGTTCAATATATTATAGCTTTTGTTGTTTAACAGATATTATAGTTTTTTTGGTTTAACCATCAATTATTGTACTGCACTTCTTTTCTCAGGGCATGCATTCCATCAAAGCTTTGCAACGATCTTCATTAGTTAATGATTCTTATATTTTGGTTCTATAGGATACTCTTGATAGCATTGAGTTTGCCAGGGGAGACGCTTATTCAAAATGGGGGTCTGTCCGAGCTGCAATGGGACATCCAGAGCCTTTTCAATTGAACTTAATTGCCATTGGGAATCAGGATTGTTCCAGAACAAATTACCAAGGTGATAGTGCTAGATTCTACTGAATTATGCCTTTAAAATGGAACTTTCGAAACCCAATTTTGATTTTTATGTATTTCTTCAGTTTGTTTACTTCCAAGCAAACAGTATGTTAAATTTCCATTATGAGTGTGTATTTAATGCCAACTACCTGCTTATATTTCTTGATGGAAAGACTCAGTTATAATAAGGCATGGGCTATGAATTGACATATATGGATAATAAGTGTTGATGCAAAAAATGCACCACAACAGAGAGAAATGAGACAATTTTTACGTGGAAACCCGAGTGTCCGGGGGAAAAACCACGACGCCGTCCAGGCGATTGGAATCCACTAATCGAATCTCCTCTTACAAAGCTTGATCTCTAAATGGAGACCGAATGAGTACAAGAGGGATAGAGAGAGGGGCAGCTCAGCCCGAGAGAGAGAGAGGAAGGAAGGGTCCTTAGAGAGAGCAATCTCCCTCTTATTTATAGCTTGGAGAGGAGGGGACATAGTAGGTTTAGTCTACCACATCTGACACCTACTCCTGCAAAAGACTATTAGGGAGTGGGCTCCCATGCTGTCTTAAATGCTGAGTTGACACAGTAGTACGGAGGGTACGATCTTGTGATATCTCTTTGAGCTGCTGTTCGACAAGGGGCTGCTGTTGAGCTGCTGTTCGACAAGGGGCTCAACAAGCTGCTGTTGAGCTGCTGTTCGGCAAGGGGCTGCTGTTGAACTACTGTTCGACAAGGGGCTGCTGTTGAGCTGCTGTTCGGCAAGGGGTGTTAGAGAAGGTTCTAACAATAAGGCATGGGCTTCCATTCTTTTTGCTTACACCAACACCAAGCAGTCAAGTTTCCACACCTTGTGATCAGTGGATCAGGGTGATGTACTTCTATTCACTAAGTCTTAGCCCCATTACTCTGACCACCAAAGAACTTCTTTGAGGAGTATAAAACTCCAAAGTAAGACAATTCCCGAAGAGGTGTTCTTGAAGAAGCCTTGGTGATTAAGGCTGGGAAAAAGACCTGACAACAAATTCTCGAGAAGGTGCCTCGAGATGAGATCTGTTTAGAGAGAAGATGTTTTTTTCTTTTGAGAGAACGAACTCTTGTTTTACTTATGCCCTCCCTCCCTCACATTTATGGATTTTTTTTTGCTTTTGAGAGATGAACTCCTGCTTTACTCATCATTGCCCTTTCCCTTTTTAATTTATATATAGGAGTAATGCATAATAATATCATCTGCTTCATGTACAGGAAATTACCTGAAGTTCTATTCTCAGATAAAATCTGCCTATCCAGACATAAAAGTTATTACCAACTGTGATGCTTCTTCTCAAGAACTAGATCATCCTGCTGATTTATTTGATGTTCATGTAAGAACTTTTGCATAACCTTTTATCTGTTTCACAGAATTGTCACAACCTATTGCTGCATTCAATCAAATTGAAGTAGAATTTCATGTTTGTTTACTTTTTAGGTTTACACTTCTGCTTCAGATATGTTTTCTAGGGTTCGGCAATTTGATCAGTCAAGTCGAACCGGTCCTAAGGTAAGGTCTTGTTTAATTCGTGTCGTGCCCATGCATAATAAGCGCTATTGTATGAGTCAGTTCGCTTTTAATTCCATCTGTAAAAATATTCCTAGGCTTTTGTTAGTGAGTATGCTGTAACTGGAAATGATGCCGGTAGAGGAAACCTTGTAGCAGCGTTAGCACAAGCTGCTTTTCTTATTGGGTTGGAGAAAAACAGGTGATAGCTCTTTGTTTTTCTTATTGGGTTGAAGAATGATAAGTAACTTCGTTGTAATTGGAATACTTTATCATAGTTTGGGTATAAGAGATATATTGCTTTCTGATGATTTTGAGTTTGCAACATTCGGATCGGTTTTGTTCTCCTGCTAATCTTCTTTTCTTTATTATTTTAATAGCGATGTGGTTGAGATGGCAAGCTGTGCTCCTCTTTTTGTAAATGCTGAAGATCGTCGGTAATCATCTCTTTGTTCTTTGCTAAACCTAGTTATTCTTGCAACATAAAATTATTTTTAAGCCTAAACTTAAGCTTTTAGGTCGGCTGGGAATCAGAGATTTAACATATATGTTGTTGAAAATATTACAAGCAACTTGCTTATTGTCTATAGTCTCTTAGGCCTAAGTTATTAGGTCAATTGGTAATCAGAAATTTAACAAATAGTAATTTTTGAAAATATTACATGCTATTTACTTATTGTATCTATTCTAGGAAAAATTACAGACAGATCCCTGAGTTTATTGGATTTTGTATATGTTTCTTTGAATCATTTTTACTGGTTCTCTGAGGTTGACCCAACATAGGTGCTTATAACTACTATGATAATTTGGATAGTTTAAGTAACATTAGTGATATTTTACTACATCCTCTCTCCCTCCACCCCACCTCTCCTCCCCTCCTCCCCCTCTTTCTTTCCAATTGGCTTCCATCCTTGACTAACTAGATGAGAGAAAAAGGGGAGGAAGGGGACTGGGGAGGGAGAGGGGTTGTCCAACTACTTGACTTGGTATATTGAGAAAGAGACGTACCTCATAATCTTAGGAATCTGAAGGTAATTTACTTGTTTTTTAGTCATAGAGAAAAATAAAGCTCTTTTTTTCTCTAATTATGAACTTAAAAATTTAATTTTTGCATAATCAAGGTTTAATCCGGATGCCATAGTCTTCGACTCATGGCAGCTGTATGGAACTCCCACCTATTGGATGCAACATTTCTTCAAAGAATCAAATGGTGCAATTTTCCACCCTTCAACCCTCCAAAGCCCAAGTTCAGTACGTAATTTAGCTGCATCAGCAATAACTTGGCAGAATTCAGAAGACAACGAAAGTTACTTAAAAGTGAAGGTTTGTATTCCATCAGTTATATTTGCTGTTGAGGATGCCTTTTATTGAGGAGGAGAAATACTTGCATGCATCCATTGTATAAAATGAATTATATAGTATGTTACATGATATTACTTGGGATTAGAACTGTTTATAAGGAATGGAATGTGTATTTTATTTAGGGACATTCTAGAAAAAAAAAATTTGTTAGTAACTAATAATGCTACTGTTAAAATTTTGACTACTAGTTAACCTAAAAGCTTAAGTTAATAGGTCAAGAATTATTTTATACTATTAAATGCACCCTTATTGACAAGCTATGTCGCTTCACGACATGGAGTGATTGTGCATATGGCTTTTTATTCAACCTTATGCTACGTAAGTCGAACGTCAAATTTCTTTGGCCTTGCTATCATGTTAAATCCCTAGTTACCAACTAACCTAAAGCTTAAACATTTAGATTATAGTTAAAGATTTATTTTATATTCCTGCAACCATGTGTATTGCCAGATTGGCACCACTTGTAGATTCCATTTTATGCAATGAGTGCGTGTATGCCTAGCTCATTAGAGAGACAGCTTGACCCAATTATGAATGAGAAATTTGTTTTCAAGTCGACAAGTGGTAATTTGACCCAAACTATGAGAAATTCGCTTTTGGGTTGATCCGATTATTATGTGGTTGTTGGGTTATGATTTTTGATCAGTTTATTAACATGGGTCTGTTCAATTCACCCGAGTTATTTACATTTTTAAACTATATTGTGCTAGAAAGGGTTCGGGTGGGTAGATTGACATGAGTCTAATAAGGTCAGAATTTATTCGATCATGAAATAATTCGGGTTTGGTTCGAGATTTAAATAATTTATTTATTTTTTTGTCTGGGTTAGAATTGATTTAATTGTGTTGGATCATATCTATGGCATAAGTTTGATGATTTTATTTTTTATGCAGTTTGTCAATTATGGCAATGACATTGTGAATATGAACATAGTTGTTTTTGGTTTGCAAACTTCTATCGATTCTGATGGATCAAAGGAGACTCTGCTCACTTCCCATGAATCGAGGGATGAGAATTCCTTCAATGAGCCAAGAAAGGTATGTTATTTAAATTGTGCTATCCATAATTTTTATATAATCTATAACTTTACTATTTTTTACAACAATTCTATCACATTGCTATTACAATTTTTAATTCCGTTAACTTCTGTACAAAAAATCTCACCTCTAATCTCATTGATATTTTTTTGACAATAAATAGGTATTATCCATTCTTATTGTTTTCATAATTCATAAATTGGAGTAAATGCAACTTATATGGCACTAAAAGAAATAATTTTGCTTGCATTGAGGATATCAATTGGGAGGGGAGTTCCTTCGGCCTAAGTTTCATACCATCCTTAACGCCTCACTTTCGATAGATCTTTAATATATTATCAGTCAAGTTCGATTTTCAACGAAAACGTGATCTTGGATTTTGACGTCCGGCTCGAATCCATGATACATGTTTTTGTTAGTTATGAAAAAGGGGGTCATGAGATCATAATTATATGTGATATTAATGACCTCCTTTAACTTTGGAAGAGAGAAAATCAAAACCGAATACATTAATAATGCGTTAAAAACTAAATTATTTTAGTACATCAGAATAAATATTTTGTGATGATAGAGTGAACTTTATTTGTTAATAGATGGTATTTTTTGTTGATTTTAACCAACTTTTTTTTGGCGGATCTTTTAGGTTGTGCCAGTGGTTAGTGTGCTTCAAAATGCAGGAAAGAGAATGGATGTCATTCTTTGCCCACATTCATTAACATCATTTGATTTATTACTTGATATAGATGGTCATAAATCTGCAATTTAAATGTGTGAGAAATAATAAAATTGCATGCATTTCATGCATAATCTGATGCAATTAAGAAAATACAATTTGTTTAACAGAATATGTATATTCTCTTATTTTCAGAATTGTTTCACTAATTTGTTGGATCAAATTAGACTAAGGGAATGTTCAGTTTAGTGTAATCTTGATGTTAATATTACTTAAATGTAAATGTTATTTAGGGAGTTTGTTGTTATTTTGATGTTATTTCATGTAATCTAGATGTTATGATATTTAAATATCATTTTTTGATTAATAATTTTATAATTTTATAAAAAATTATTTATATATATTATTAAACTAAATAATTATTTTATTTAGATAACATAATATAACATCAAAATAACATTAAACCAAATGACTCTTTAGATGTGTATGTTATTTATTAATTATTGATGTTCGGTTTACTATTGAAATTATGTTTGCTTACTTAGATGGTGACTGTTTGGCGTGATGACCAAAATTAGAATTAAAATGATATTAATTTAAAAAATAATATTTTTAATTATTCTATACAAATTTTAATATAAAAAAATATTATTTTACTTCACATATTTAATAATTTTCATTTTATTTCACATCTTAAATCATAATACTAGATTCGAGTATTTTGGTTTAAGATGTGACATAAAGTTGATATTTTTATTGAAAATTATTGAGTAGGTGAAATAAAATAATATTTTTTATATTAAAATTTGTGTAGAATGATTAAAAATATTTATTTATTATTATTATTATTTTTTAAATTAGTATTATTTTGATCCTCACATTAAACAGGGCTTAAGTAGTTTAACTTTAAGCTATCTAGAAGATGTCTTAAAGCAGCTTAAATTAATTAAAATAATTTAGGAGGAGTTTGAGTTCAATATTATTTTGATGTTATGTTATGTTATGTTACCTAGAGAAATTAATTGTTTGGTTTAATGATATTTATAAATAATCTTTTATGAGATTATAAAATTATTAATCAAATGATGACATCTAAATTACATAACATAATATTAAGATAACAACGAGCCAAATGCCCCCTTAAATTTTTATCAAGAGGTTCGAGGCATGATAAGATCGAATGAGTTGGTGTTAATTAGCTGTTACACCTAATTTTTTTGGAAATTATTATATATTTTTAGCCAAGTGGCTTTGAACTTTGAATCCATAGTAAGATCAGTTCGTGCCAAAGTAGGGGTGGTATTTTTATTTGAAATTAGATCACTTGAAATTCACTCGTGTATCACTTAATTTGAAATCAGCTTGATTTTTTTTTCTTGAAATTGACTCGTTAGAAACTCATACAATACTTATATAAATATGTTTTGATCTTTTAATAATTAATATATAGAGATTAAAATATAAAATATAACTAAAAAAATTTTGAAATTAAAATATTTTTTGTTTGAATTAAATTTAATTTAAAATAAAAAAAAATAATTTTGAGTTAAATTCGACTCATCCAAAATATTAGCCTTAAGCCCAGAGTGCTCAGAGGATCGATCATTGCCACGTGGCAACTTGTCATTAGAAGCCAGAGATTTCAAAAAGATGACTGCCAATCACCTAATCCTCCGTTCCTCTCCTCTTTAAAAACCCCTTTTCTCCCATTCTCCGACGAGACTCCACCTCTCCCCTTCGATTTGAGCCTTGCTGAAGTCAAATGACAGCGGCGGCGGCGGCGGCGGCGGCGGCTGCTATGGAGCTCGCAGTCGCAAAATCCATCAACCCCATAGCAAAGTTCGGTAGGTCAACCCCCAAAGCCGGATGCGGCGCCATGCGGCCGCTCCTCCGCGCCCGAGCCTCCGCGGCCACTGCGGAGGCGGCGCCGCCGGCTCGCGGAAAGGGGAAGAAGGAGATAAAAGAGACGCTTTTGACTCCGAGGTTCTACACGACGGACTTCGAGGAGATGGAACAGCTCTTCAACAAGGAGATCAATCAGAGCTTGAACCAGTCCGAGTTCGACGCGCTGCTGAACGAGTTCAAGACCGATTACAACCAGACTCACTTCGTCCGCAGCTCGGAGTTCAAGGAGGCCGCCGACAAGATTCAGGGCCCCCTCCGTCAGATCTTTGTCGAGTTCCTCGAGCGATCCTGCACCGCCGAGTTCTCCGGCTTCCTCCTCTACAAGGAGCTCGGCCGCCGGCTCAAGGTATCATCTTTTTCTCCTTGGTTTCCCCCTTGTCCTTCTCTGAGTTCAAGTAAATGAGAGATCTTTGTTCATCTTCGATCTTATTTTTTGACAGAAAACAAATCCGGTGGTGGCAGAGATCTTCTCCCTCATGTCCAGGGATGAAGCCAGACATGCTGGGTATGTAACTCTGTGCCCATTGCTGCATTTAAGGGAGATTTACATGGAGTCAGAACAAAATCTGTTTTTTTTTTTAATAAAAAAAGAATAAAATGTGTTTTTTTATATAATACTCTAAAAAAATATAAATATTAATATTTTAAAATTATAATCTAAAAATAAAAAATATTAACAAATGAAAAGAATCTTATGGCATAGTGATGAAAAAATAACAATTATATCTTGATTGAGATTAAACCGCACTTCTTTTACAATTTTAGGGACTCAAATTAAAGTTTTTAAAAAATTGAGATCAATTTACATTGCCTTTCAGACCTTAAGGGCTTAGATGTAATTTTCTCAAGAAAAAAGTTGAGATAAGAAAAGAGAAGAAAAGAGAAAGAAGAAGACAAAGGGAAAAGTAAAGAAAAATAATGTGATTTTAATTCACGTGAAGGAAGCTTGACTTGGGCAATTGTTTGAAGGTTTTCAAATGATTTCTCATCCTTTCTACTTCTTGATTGGATTCTTCCTCTTTAATATGATCTATCTTATTTCTCCATTTCAATTTGTAAAAGGACTTTGAATTTTATTTTTTTAACTCTTATTTGTTCTTGATCTTGGTAGTGGATAAATAATTCTCCTCTCTCGATGGAAGTAGGCTGTAACATCCCATGATTTAAATGTAGAGATATTATTCACTTTGATTTTAGGAAACTGCATGATTTAAGTACTTCCCTAGAGGTACCCGTCTAAGTGCTATTCTAGCTCAAATACACTTAACTGTGAAGTTTTCCATCATCAGCTTCATGATTTTTTCCTAAAAGGCACATCTGCATATTGTGATCACGTTATTTACTTAGCTTTTTTAATGTGGTACGATTCATTACTGTGGCCCTCCACTTAGAAGCCTGTGAGGAGCTGCTCTTTGTCCAAGTGCTTCTGATTCAATCTTATGAACATTATCCCGTCGATCACTCCCCGCCCTCTTCAGTCCCTAGTCGTCACATAGGCTATTTTACAATCTAATCATGTCCATTTTCCATGTTGTAACACTCTTCTCTATTTTTAGGTTTTTGAACAAGGGTTTGTCAGATTTTAACTTTGCACTGGATTTGGGATTCTTGACGAAAGCAAGAAAATACACATTCTTCAAGCCAAAGTTCATTTTTTATGCCACCTATCTCTCAGAGAAGATTGGGTACTGGAGATACATCACCATCTACAGGCATTTGAAGGAAAATCCGAAGTATCAACTCTATCCAATCTTCAAGTACTTTGAGAACTGGTGCCAGGATGAGAACAGGCATGGTGACTTCTTCTCTGCTCTGTTGAAAGCTCAGCCCCAGTTCCTCAATGACTGGAAGGCCAAGCTCTGGTCTCGATTCTTCTGCTTATCGGTATAACTCGAACTCGAGATCTCTAGCTCCGTTGTTTCAGTAACTCTTTTCGACGATGACGTATTTGTGATGATGTAGGTCTATGTGACGATGTATTTGAATGATTGTCAGCGTACTGCTTTCTATGAAGGCATTGGACTTAACACCAAAGAGTTTGACATGCATGTTATCATCGAGGTATGATCGACTTTCGTTGAGTTGTTTGATTTCTGATGTTTAAAAGAATTAGAGAGCTTGTTTGCAACTTCGAAGGAATGGGAGTTAAACGTGTGATTGTCTGAGACTTTTATATCTGAATTGTGCAGACTAATCGGACGACTGCGAGGATTTTTCCGGCAGTTTTGGACGTGGAGAACCCGGAGTTCAAGAGGAAGTTGGAGAGGATGGTGGAGATCAACAAAAAGCTTATTGCTGTGGGTGAGAGTGATGAGAATTCAGTGGTGAAGAACTTGAAGAGGATTCCTTTGGCTGCAGCTCTGGCCTCTGAGCTCCTTGCTGCCTATCTGATGCCTCCTGTTGAGTCTGGATCTGTAGATTTTGCTGAATTTGAGCCACAGCTTGTTTATTGATTCATGTATTACATTAGAAAAAAATGTGATCAACTGTATCTGCTTGTAATTTTGAAATAATTTAGTAATTTTAACAGCCAGAGACTTTGGATATTTACATAAACAGCACATAAAACTTGTCATATTCACATAATTTATGCATAACACAGAAAGAAGAGCAACAGGCTGCAGGCTCAGCAGCATAATAATTTGCAACAAAAATTTCTGCTACTTTTGACATTAAAAATCCTCAAATTACATAATTCTTCACATCTAAGTAACAACTTTAATGAAATTCTAATAATAATTCTTCATTGGAAGAACAATTTCCAGTTTAAAATTTTAGCAATCAATAAAGATCTGTCAGTATAGGTTCATTTACTGTTCAATATATCAGCTGCTCATATTCTCCCCTTAGTAATTGACACAGGTTTTAATGAAGAGATGCTATGACTTAAATTCAAAAATAATTTAAGACCCAATAAACACTTCAATTAAAGGCTCTTTGCCAAAATGTAAATCGATTAATCTTCCGAATTTTCTTGCTACGGAAGTTCTCCTTCATCAATGCAAATTTCTTCTCACGTTGATTCTAATAACTCAGTTGTGATATCACGAACTCTCCTTAATAATAAAAGGAGATGCTAAAAGAATCGTCTCCCTCCTCCCATGATTTCTCTCTCTTTTTATGAGTTTTCACATAATTTTAGGTGTTATTTACATTTCTTGTTCTATTCTTTTCTTTAGTTGTTTCCATTCGCTCTCTGCTTGACGACATTGGTTCTCAAAGACTGTCTCATTCTTCAAGAGATCGAATCCCTCCATGACCAATGGCAAACACTTTTCAAACATTTGCTCATGAGGAAAAAGGAACCAAATTGAAATTGAACTTAAAAAAATTCTTAATCAAAGATGTACAATTTATGATCAAAATGAGAGCGAGCCTCAAATGTTATATATATTCGAATGGATAGATAGCAAGTGCAGCGATGTTGATAATTTGCATGCCAAGGATTTAAAATAAAATATTGAACTAAATTTCAATAGAATTACAAAGTTTAAAATTAGACTAAAGAAAGATATGCATTAAAATATATCGCTGCTACACGAGAATAAATTACAGGTCCTATAGTTCTCACCAAAAATAGATATGCGAATAGCTGAAATAGAAAAAAAAAAATTTAGACTAGAAGCAAACAAGAACAACAAATTATCTTAATTTTAAGGTTGGGATTGCGACATCTATAAGTATTTAGACTAAAATGTCGCAATTATTCAATTATATGCCAAATTAAATTTCCAATTTACTTATTTTTCTTGGTTCAATGCAGGAGCATCAAGTTACCATTTTTATATAATATTTATTTTATTTTATTTATATTACATTAGAATTATAAATAAAATATTTATTAATGTTCAAATATAATTATCAGTTTAATGAATCATAAAAGAAACAAAATTTAATGAATTTTTTTGATTGACTTTAGAAATTTTTATTTATGATTTATATTTAAAAGAATTTAATTTAATTGTAATTAAGTATATCATGTATATTAATTAATTTTCTCGGTTATATTATTTAATTTTTAAAATTGATGCACCAAAGTCGAGCTCTCGCCGGAGTAGGGACGAGGAAGTGTGGCTGCAGGCAATCGGGGATCGATGGCGTGGGTAAGGCTTCTTTGCTGCGACCTTCTCATCTCCTTCATGTGGATCTGGTCGGGCGCCCTAGTCAGAATCTTCGTGTACTCGTATCTCGGATTAGGGCACAGCCCGGAGGGTGAAGTCCTCAAGGTATTGCTCTCGGTTATCTACTTGTTCTTCTTCGCGTGGCTTGGCGTTGTCAGCAGGGGCGGAGCTTATAATCCGCTGACGGTGCTCTTATCGGCCTTCTCGAGGGATTTGGATGGGTTTCTTTTCACGGCTTTGGGGAGGATTCCTGCGCAGGTGAGGCCAGTTTCTTTAACTGATTTGTTAATTTGTTGAATGGATTACACCTAATCTGAATGTTAGAATTTTGCCCCTGTATGTGCGATTTTACTCATGAAATTCCTCTTTTTGGGATTCTTGTCCCATTTTTGGAAATTAGTTTAATGGAGAACATGTGCTTCTCTGTCTCTTGATTCTCCTTCATTGTGGAAAATGCAAAAGGTTTTATGTTTCTTGCCTAGTTTACCTTGTCCTCCTTTCTGGGGTACCGTTGGAGCACGATGGTTTGGCGTTAAGATCAAATAATAGGTAATGATTAAGAAAGAAAGACAAGAAGAATCACACAGAATTTACGGAATTTGCTGAATATCACCTACCTCAATGATCAAAACGAGTGTTTCTAAGGTGATGTTTGTACATTAAGATTCGTCATTTTATTTATGATGGAGTGCAGAGCAAACAGTTTGCAAGATATTTTATTGAAATTTTAATATCTTGTAAATATTTTTTTGTATTTAAATTAATTTGAGTAGCAAGCTTCACATAGAAACACTAGTTGATTAAATAATCCACATGTGGCTCTTAGCTCTTTCCTTTTGGTAGAAAAGGAATTTTAAAAAGTGCTGCATTTCCTGTATTTTTTAGTTCTAAATTGATTATATTTATGAACATGAGACCCTCCAGATTTGAGGAATCCAGTCTGCTTTCATATGGAATGCTGTTCACTTTCCCCAAGTGAGAAAGAGACAAGCATGGCACATGAGTTCTTTTAACCTAGGAGTTGGATGATATTCTGAATTTGCTCTATGGTTGATGATTTCTCTTATTCTTTTGACGGGATTTTATGGCATTGAGTTTGTTTCCTTATTTGTCTGATAGTAGTTTATTTACCTTTTTCATTGTTGTTCACCTGTGATGACTTATGCATGCGAATGATCTTAAGTTTTTGCACGTAACTTCCATCTTTGCTAATGTTTTAATTATGATCTTAAATTTATTAGGTTGATATTACTATCTCTTTTACACCAATCATTAATATTTATCATTATATTATCATAATTGTAGTTCGTAGATTTTCTTTTATTCTTCATATGCTTTTCCAAATAATTTTCTCTCAAACTAGTAATGCATCTTTTGATGTTTGGTGTAAATTATGTTAAATTTGATGTCATTGTGAACACCACTGTACTCATGGGAATTTTGGTTCAATGTTATTGTGATACTATGACTTGTTTGGAGAGAAATTGATTATTTGATTTGATATGTCTAGATAACATTGTAAATGATTATAAGATTTTCACTCTAAAATGACATCTAGATGTCATTCAAAATTGGTGACATCTATCTGTTACCTTATATTGTAATGGATAGAGGTGATGTTGGATTTGATTTATTATTATCATTTTTAAAATAATAACATCAAGCCAAACAAATAATAGTTTAGAAACAACATAGGCGTCTTATTTTAATTGCACAAACATCTAGATAGCACTGAACCAAACACCCCTCTAAGTCAATTTTTACAATTACCTTCATGTCTTTTTTTATAATTGCATTATATTTTTTAAATAACTACCTATTGATTCTTTACTTTATCCATGTTTCCTCTGATTAATAATTGCTTCAAACAATTATATTCCTTAGAATTTTGTACTTCAAAAAGGAAGAAAAGAACGGTTTATTTTTTCGAAACGTCATTCTATGTATCCTATAACCTATTACTCTTTATATACCTTTGTCTTCTTCATATAGTTTTCCCAATAGTTTTATCTCCCAGCTTACACTGCATCCTCCATTTCTTTGTTGTGGATTTGTTGAAATAGATGTCTTTCTGAATTACAATGTGAGGCTTAAAACATTTTTGCTATTGTCTGCTCCTACCTGTTAATCCAGGCTAGCTTTATCTAGGTTAAAAATAATTTACAAATCACATCATAACTTAAATTTCATCATAAACTAACAATATTTCAAACTACATGCAAATTTTAACATTAAAATCAATTTTATTTCACATCCCACAACTTTCAAGATAAAAAATTAATTTTATTTCATACCCTAAACTCATCACAAAATAAATTAATTTTATCTCAAATATTTTATAAATCTTAAATCAAAAGTATCTTATCAAATGTTTTTTTAACCTAGTTAAGGTAGCTTGGCTAAACAAATGCACCCAATAAAGGTAGGTTCTAATTGGTTTTTTGTGTGTTTGCTTGCAAAGGTTAACTTTAACAAGGTTAAAATTAAATTTAGATAGGGATATTTTTTTATTAAAATTTGTGTATAATGTGAAATAAAATTAGCTATTATATTGGGATATAAAAGTGATACGGTAGAAGTTAGTTATTATTTTAGTATATATATAGAATATTAAATAAAATTAATTTTTTATTTTGGAATATTTGTGTTATGTGAAATATAATTAAATAAAAATTTATGTACAATATGACATACTAGGTAAAGTTAATGTAATAAATTTTAATCTGGCTAAATGAACTCATGATGTTTTACTTTAATAGTTGCTCAAAAACTACCACATTCTTCATAAAAAAAAAAAAAAAAAACTACCACATTCTTTACGAACTTCTAAAGAAAAATATATCTTATATAATCTTCTTGTCCTTATTTACTGTATTCTGATTCCAGGATGGGCTTGTTTTAAAGCTTTGAAGCTACGACTTATTTTAAATGATACTTTTTGTATTACAGGTAATTGGATCAGTCTTGGGGGTGAAGCTTCTCAAGAAACTCTTTCCTTTAGTAGGACATGGAGCTCGCCTGAATGTCAATATTCATAACGGAGCATTAACGGAGGGATTGCTTACATTCATGATCGTCAGCGTTTCTCTTGGGCTGAAGAAGAACGACCCCAAGAGTTTCTTCATGAAAACATGGATAACAAGCATCGCAAAATTGAGCCTTCACGTGTTGGGCTCTGATTTAACTGGAGGAATAATGAACCCTGCCTCTGTAAGGAATTCGTGTTGGATTTTTTTGTTTGGTGTTGCTTGATTTCAATTTGATTTTCTCTGCATCTCTTCTATTGATTCTTTTAACTTAGCAGTTGACTCGAAGTAGACATGAACTATAAGCACGTTTTTTTTTTTTACACATTATGTAAGCATGTATGCCTCAACAAACTGAAAACTTAGTTATTTACATACTAACAATTTCAATGGTAAAACTATATTGTACACATAGAGTATGTAAGCATTTGTTTTTATGATTTTTTTTTTGGGATACTACATTTGGTCCCTTATAGGTCCATAAAATTGAAAGTATTTCATCTTGGTCCTTTTTTCCTAAAGAAATTTTCATGCAAGTCCTTTCCCGCCTAAAAAAGTGTTTCATGTAGACCGTTTTTTATGTTTTTGTCAAATATATCCGTTAATGACTGATGTAATATTTTTTTTTGTGTTAATTAGATTACTATTATATGCTCTCTCTTTGTTCTTCTCCTACTCCCTCTCCTTTCGATAAGCCTCTACCAGCAGCGGAGAGAGAGGGAGAGATAGGGGTCATTTTGATTTTTTTTTTTTGATCCTTTAACTAATTGACAAAAGTCTCAAATGAACAATAGTAGCAAAAAAAAGGGACCTCAGTGAAATACTTTGAATTTTGTGGTACCCTTTTATTATCTGAAAAGGATATGCTGATGATATTCATCTCATTGAAATCTTAATATTTGTGTTTTAATGACATTATAAGCTTTAAGCACAAATAAATAAATAAATTTACATTATTATGTATGCAATCTTCCTTTTTTTTTTTTTATGCTATTCATTCTAGTTGTTTAACATCGTTTCTATTCTTTCATTTCTTACATTTATTTTGATAGGCATTCGGCTGGGCTTATGCTCGAGGAGATCACATAACTCTGGAGCATCTATTTGTGTATTGGATAGCTCCCATTCAAGCTGCAATCCTCGCAATTTGGGCATTCGATTTGTTTGTAGGACCAAAGAAGAGCAACAAGCAACAGGCTCAGCTGAAGGCCAAAGCAGAATGATCTTAAAATAAAGGTCCTTAAAACTAAATTGTATATTAATTTCTCCCTCTCCTTTCTGTAAAATGGTAATTTAAAGAATGCTGCCAAAATTTGGTAAAATTTAATTTCAGATATATTTTGCAACAAAAATTTCTGCCACTGTTAACATTAAAAGCAACATATTACATAATTTGCTTGAGCTCAATCATATCTCAGCTCCAAAAATAATTCGTCCTTGGAAGAATAACTAGAGAGTTTCGTCAGTGTTCATATACAAGAAAAATTGAGAGTGGCACCAAAATTCAAGCTTAACTTAAGTTTCAATGCAGGGAGAAGCTGTAAAATGGAATGATGATCTAAAACTCAAGAATAATTTTAAGACCCACAAACACTTCAATCGAATATGACTCGTGACTCGATCAGTCGGTATTTTTCTTGCTCCGGAAGTTCTCCCTCAGCAATGCGAATTTCTTCCTGCATTGGTTAACGGTTTTCCCTGGAACTGCAGCAGAAACCCTCTCCCACCGCTGACTCGTCTCTTTGGGGAATGTTTTCAGTGCTTGAATGAGAGCTCTTTCTTGAGTGGCTGACCAAATATCATTGGTAATGGAAGAAGCTCCATTCTGTTTGCCTCCGTCAATGGCGGAAGACTCATTTGTTTTAGATCCGTTAGCCAGTAATCCTTCTGATTCGAGCCTGGTGGTGAGAGGTGAAGATATGGATGGTGCAGGCTTTCTCTTTTCGAGAAAAGAATCGAAGGCCTTCGCAGAGTCTGGCTTCTGAAGAAGAACGGTCTTCGTTGCCTTCAGAATCTCTTCTACAGATCTCCCGGTTCCGATATACTCAGCAATGACCTCCCACCTTCTCGATGTTCCCTTTGGATACTTCTGCATGCTCTTTCTCAGCATCTCAATTTCTTCCTTCTCCCAAGGTGTCTCCTTGTTCTCTGAGCTGCCTAATAGGCTGGCACCATTGGCCGCTGGACCAGAACCTTGAGAATCATTAGGCCGCTGCTTCTTAACTTCCGATTTAACAGTATCTGTTTTTTCTTGCTTTACTGCATTCTTGATCGCGTGTGCTCTCTCGGCTTCTTCCCTTTGCTCGATGCTATCGCACAAGTTTCTGAGCTGCTCCATCTCTAGCGACGAGCATAGGCTTTCGACATCATCCTGTGACAAGCCAAGCAATGATCTGGACACAATGGGCGAAGAGATTGTGCGAAAACGGTTCCTTTCCTTGCGTAAAAGCTTTTTATCCTTTTCCTTCTGCTTCTTCAGGTTTGAAGCAGCCTCCGCTGCTTTCTTTTCCTCCTCTTCTTTTTGGCGTTTCTCAGCTTCAGCAACTCTCGCAGCCTCTTCCTCCTGCATTCTCCTCGCCAAATGTTTTGCCTCCTTTCTTCTCTGCTTCTCCGCCTTCTCCTCTTCCTTCCTACGAAGAATTCTCGGGTCCCTCTTATAAGCATTATCAACAAGAGACCGAACTCGTATATATTCTTCTTTCCGTGCTCCCTCTCTCAGTTTTGCATTCTGCCTCTCCATCCATCTCTTATGATCACGAGATTCAGCTTGCTCCAAATCAAATTCATCAGCATGTGGAAACTCTCTCCAGCTTTTGAAGGAGTACCAAAAGTTATAGAACTCATCCACCTCTTCCATCTGCGTATTATCTTCCCCCAAAGCTGGAACAGGATGATTCACTGACCACCTTGCATTCCTCAAAAATGCTGGACCAAAGACCTTGAAGAAGTCCTTTGCCGCACATTCAGTAGGAATTTCATCATCAAACTCATCTGTGGAGTCATACATCCTTCTTTTCACAGGATCGATTAGAACCTCATATGCTTCTTGGATGGATTTAAAATGACTCTCAATCTCATCCTTTTTTGCTTGCCTTGCAGCTTCCGATTCTTCTGCAAGAAGTAGAGCCGCCTGCTTGTCGGGATGATACTTCAAGGCGGTCTCCCGGTAACTCTTTCTTATCTGCTCTTCAGTAGCCAGAAAACGCAAGTGCCCCAATCCTAGCAATGCGTAATGGTCTTGTTGCATAGTCCCAGCACTAGATTTCTTTTTCCCTTTACCACTGTAGTCCGAAGATGGCATGTATGATTGATTTCTTTCATCAGATAATACGCTTTCATCATCTGCATCGGTGTCGTCTTCATCATCATATCCAAGTAGCTTAAGAGCTGCAGCATGAAAAGAATGGCCTGCAGGTTCAAACTTTAATGCCTTCACAGGATGGCAATTTGACGAAACGTATACTGGCTCCCCATCATTAAGCTCTTCTGGATACGTGATCAACATGATATTCTTGCAATCCATATCAAAAGAAGATAACACGGTGCTTCTAACTGATCACCAGCACTTGCACAGAACTTCTTAAGATGCTCTCAATATCAAAGACCGATCTGCATTTTATCCATGCATAAAATCAGGATTTCCAATGTCTAAACAAATAAAAATAAGAAACTTAAACATATGCAGAACAAACTTAAACAAAGGGAAGACAAAACAAAAGGAAAACTTATGAAATAATATCCACAGCATTAACACTTTATCATGTGAATTTCTGTTGTTTTCAGGCCGAATAAGCCAGTAAAACTTTCCAACAAGACGAACGACCATGGAGTAGTAAAGAAATGATATATGTGCTTGATATAATCATGCGATAAAAATTCTTGCTATAATACAGAAGGAAAAACTACTACAAAAAATGGTCAGGCATCAAAAGGTGTCATAAGGTGTTTTCTACAACATTCGTGAGCTGTTTAGAGTTTAGGGTGTAGAATTTAAAATGTTATCCACAACCCTCGTGAAGCAATAAGGGCAACAAAAGGACCATTCGATAAATAAAATGCTTCCAATTTTGAAATTCAAAAAAATCATAGACAATAGATGCCTAACGAAGAAACCCATTGCAACATTGGCTTCTAATAAAAAATAAGCTACCAACATTATGGAAAATAATAGTTACAAATGATTCCTTAGAGAGAAAATAATCTCAATAAAACCCAGTTACAGTAGTGTAACTTGCCATAAGAGAGCCAAAATGAAAAATAAACATGCTTTCATAGAGGACAGACCGACAAGAGAAATGCCAAGATCATCATAACACAACCCATTTGATCTCATCATTCTTATCTTTCAAGTAACAAAAGAATGGAACTCTTGGATACTGTTAATGGGAATTTACTTTACTCCATTAGATAACAGTACATATTCTATACATATTTTGATCTAGATAATCCTCTTCCAAAGAAACTGCCAGGAAATAATGGTCCTTAAGCAAAGAATTAATGTTACCTATCTCACAATGTCCTAAGATTAGCTTCTCCTGAAAAAATGAATGGAAATTATGATCCTGAAGCACAACAAAAAAAGCTGTTTCTTAACCCACCATGTGAGAGTTAGCCCAATTCCAAAAACACAACAAATGTTTTTTAAGCACTGTTTTCAAAAAATAACCATGCAGAGCATAATGCAACTAGAATAAAATGAAAATTCGGAAAAAAATAATATGGGCCTCAAGCATGAAACAAGAGGTACAAAAGACAATCTTACATAACTTTCTAGAGACTGAGCTTGAATGATAATAACAATGCTAAATAGTAAAATGATAACAAGGATAAACATCAAACACAATATATGTTTAATTAACCAAAAAAAGATACAGCATGAAATCCTATGTTAAAAAAATAAATACATAAACAGAACTTAAAGAAGTAGCGACACAGTTCTTCGCACAACTCCTTCAACGGTAAAGAAACATTGTAATTGTAACTTTCCTTTACGGACATAAAGCAAATTACAACTACAAACCAATATAGTAGATCATGAATCCAGAAACTGATCAAGGCTCAGTGTGGGAGGGCAACTTAAGCTGCTTACGCTGGTTACAAATTTAGTGTGCCCAAAAAGTCTAGCTTAAAGCTTAAACAGCTTAACTTTCAGCCGCTCCTGCAGCTTAAAGAACTTAAAGTAGTGACTTAAGCTACTTAAGTTGCTTGCAATACAGCTTAGGCAGGCTAATCTTTGTTCCCTTTCCCTTCTCATTTCTTCACTTCTCCATGCACCTCCTTGGTTCTCTTCTGCTTCATGCACATCATACATCTCCTGGTGGTCATCCGCACTGTTTAGTTGTTTTTTTTTTGAAATCTGTGGTAGCAGAAAAATCCCTGAAACTCTAAAATTCTAATATTGCAGGTATAAAAACCAAATTTATCTCCATTTACCTTTCTATTTTGGCAAATTCATGAATATATGTGATAGATATAGTATGCCAGAAGTTTTTAAACCACAGATTTTAGTAAACAAGGAATTATTTAAAGCCATCTTATGCCAGCTTAAGCCATTTGCACTACCACACAATTTTCACTTTACGCAGCTTAAGTCAACCAAACTGAACGTTCTGCTACTTAAAAATGTAAGAAGCTTAACTGAAACAAGCTAAGCCTTTTCCACTAGATGCCATAATCTAAAAAATCATCAACACAGATCAAAAAAAGGGCACGCCAACCCACAAAAAATTTAAGGACGCATCAAGCACCCGAAATTTTTCAAACTCTCGGAAGTTCTGGCTGGAACGTCTGAATAGCATCAGATTAGGTTATCCTCAACTCTCAATTTTTACACCAGTTTCTCTCAGGAGCTAACATCACGGCAACAATATCTAAACATCGTAGGTTTAAAACCCTAACAAAAATTTCAGCCTACTGCATCGATGGAATCTAGAGTAACATTCAACGGCGCCTCAGCGACCGAGACCAAGAGATGCAACATTACAGAAAAAGGAAAATACGATGCAAAAGGAGCATTAAATCGCGCATAAGTAAATGAAAACAAGAGAACAACGCAGCAAGCTTGAAGGAAGTCCGATAGAGATACAGACGACAAAGATCATGGATAGGGTGCTTACAGTGGATCCGAAACCCTAGCTAGAGTTCTCTCTCTCTCTCTCTCTCTCTAGGGAGGAGGAAGAATGGAGGCGCGAGGAGAGCAGCCGGGCGGCGTTATCAGGGTTTTCGCGCAAAAGGCCCGCAAAGAGACGGAGAAAAAAAGAAAAGGTTAAGGGGGGTATTTTAGGCATTTCATTCTACTCACAATTGTCCTTAGGGGTTTCTATTTTGATTAAGGGTTTTTATGGCCTCCTTTTGTTGAAGTTTGCTTCAGGTATATTTAAAATAAATAAAAAATTATTTTAATATTTTAATATATAATAAAATTATTTTATTATGATAAATATGAAATAAAATTATTTTTTTATTAATATGCAACGATGTCAAATGAGCTATAAAAAAAATGAATGAAATTAAATTTTAATATTAACATTTTATGTAAAATATGTAATAAAATTTATTTTTAATATTTAAATTTATATATAATAAAAATAATTATCAAAATTTTTTGGATTTTTAAGCTCAAATTAAACCAGGCCCACGTTGTAAAATTTTTTTATTTACATATAAAAATATATATCAATTAAAATTTTTTTATTTCATAAATAATTCTTAAAATTATTCTATTTACATGAATCATGAGTAACATTCTAAAAAATTTTAATTTATATTTATGTCACTAAAACTTTTTCTTACATTATCTCAAGAATTCAAAATTAATAATAACACAAAATAAAAAATTTAATAATAACTCTTTTAGAATAGAATAAGTTTGAGCATTATTTATATAAATAAAAAAAATTTAAATAAGATATATGTAAATGTTTTAAAAATTATATATATTTAAATTAAAAAATTTTGAGTAACATGTAGCTAGAAATTGAAAATTTTTTGCGTTACACGAATAAAAAAAAAAATGATTCTACTTCACTACTTTGCACCGCACAATTTAACTTAAAAAAAATAAAATAGAAAAAGCTAACAATCAGATATCAAGTCGATCCCACTACTACTGAATATCGTATTAAAAAAATTTGATTTATTTTTAATTTATTCTTAAATTTGAACAAAGTAAGTTTCATTAGAGCTTATTTAAGTTATGTTTGACTCGTTTATCTTTCATTCAAACTCGATCGAAATCATAATTAACACAATTTAAATAAAAAATAATTGTCCATCATAATATTATCATTAGAAATAAAAAAAAAATCATAATTAACACAATTTAAATAAAAATTATTCATTCATTATATTTGCAAAAAGCTAATAACTAAAATCAAATTAGACTTATAAATATAAATGTTAATATTTTATTTTTTTATCGATATAATTTTGAGTAAATTTAATCTAATTATAGAATTCTATAACGATTCAAAATTAAATTAATAAAAATTTTAAGTCATAAAAATAATTTATTAGTAAACTTGTCTAAATTAGGTTGAACTTAATTTAATTTAAAATTTGATTAAATTTTTGATAAATAAATAAAATAACGTGCGTTTTATTTTTATACGAAAACCTGAAAATAATATGGCAGATACCTAATACTAAACTACAGAAAGAGTTTTTTTTGGGATAATTACATCTAGATCTCTGAATTTAAGACTTAATATTATATAAGTCCACATTTTTTAAATTATAACATCGGAGTCCTAGTTTTTTTTTTTTTTTGAATTTTTAAACAATATCATATGGGGTCCTTTTTATTTTTTTATTATTAAAAAAAATTTAAAATTATTATTATACTCTCACCACCTTCTCTCATCCCAATTCGGTGGCCGCGCCACCCGCGCGGCCGCCGGATGGGGAGGAGAGAGGGGAGAGTCTCTCTTCTCCCGATCCGGCGGCCGAGCGACCCAGCGCGGCTGGGCGACGACTGCGCGTTTAATAATAAAAAAATAAAAAAGAACTCATATGATATTTTTTAAAAACTAGGGACCTCGTTATTATAATTTTAAAAATATGGACCTGTATGATAATAAATTTTAAACTCAAGGATCTAAATTTAATTATCTTTTTTTAATAGAAGCAAGTGAAATTTTTGAAACTATCCGAAATATCTAAATTAATATTTTTTAACATGCGACTAAAACAGAATTTTAAATCCATGATCATGAACTTTATTTCAACTATTTAAATCAATTAATTTTTTTAAAATAAATGTTCAGATCAATTTCTGCAAATTTATTATTTTGTGTTATTTGAATTCTTTTTTATTAGTTAATTACATTGAATGCCACCTGACAGTAACTTATATAAAATTGTTATCAAATTTGCGTTTAGGTCCTCTGGTTTCAGGATTTTTTTCATGTTAATTTTAAAATTTTAGATCATAATATTTAAATTTTCAAAATATTAAATTTTTTTCCACTATAGTTCATAAATTTTAAATTATAACATTTAGGTACTTATATTTGACAAACTATCGCCATTCAGTCCCTTCAAAGTTTAATATTTTATAAATTAGTCTAAGTTAATTATAATATTATAGGTGACTGAAGAACCGCATTGTAATAAAGTTTTTTATTATTTAAAATTTATGAACAGCATAAAAAAAATATTAAAATATCAAAAACCTAAATAGTTTAAAATTTATAGCCATTTAACACAATTTTTTTAATAATATCAAAAAAGTTAATATTTTTGTCTAAATTTCTTTTATATTGCACATGTAAATATGAGTTTTATTTGCTTTAAAAAGTAAATAATTTAAAACAAATAAAAGCCCAATAACACAGGATGGCCCATCGTGAATGGCCCAAGTAAGCTAAAGCCTCGGCCATTAAATTAATGCTCGCTTTCAAAAATTAAATAATATAGAAATTTAGCAGTATAACTATAATTGTATTTTTATTTATATTTAAAAACTTTTTTATTTAAATTTCTAATTATTGAGTGGCTCTTGATTTTATTGGGCAAAGTTTTTTTTTTATAATTATTTATTGGGCAAAATTGGAAATTGGGAAATTTTGTGCAGAACAATAACATTCTCGCAATCGGATTAATTTGATATTATTATAAAATTTTAGACTGATATATATATATAATATAAGAAAAGTAAATTAATTGTATTAAAAATTACGTAATATATGAAATAAAATTAATTTATATATTAAAAATAATATAGAATATAAAATATGTAAATTTTTATATTAAAAATTAAATTAATATTTAAAAAAAAAAATATAATAAAAAATATTTAAACTTTTAATATAATCAAAATATTATGGACATCAAATAGTTATTTTATAAAGTGAGTGATATTAAATTAAGTGAAAGAATAATCCAAGTTCGAGCAGAACCAAATACAGTTCAAACTCAGTCCATCTCAATTTGACTCAAGTTCGACTTTGAAATGGCTTTAGCTTTAATCGAGCTAACTCAAGCCTTACAAAGAATTGAACTTTTAAAAATAATAAATAATAAATTATTTATGTTAGTTGTATAAGTAAAAAATAATTATATTAAATCAATAAATATGTTATTTATATTTAAAAGTAGAAATTTGGCTGAGTTTAATCTTTTCCAACCATGGTTTGTTGCTTGGCTCTGTAAACTCTAGTTAAGTTTATTCGAGTTAAATATCGGTCTGAATATTGAGTGATTATCAACTCGTTTAAGTCAAATCAGATAAAAAATTCGCCCTAATTCTAGAAGATTACAACATCTATTATCGAGGTGTTGGTCGTCGTATATTCCTCATCGAAAGTAGATTATGATAAAGAAATAAACGACTAGTGATTCTGACTAAGCGTGGAAAATCACGAGTAAAGTCATTCAAAACAGGAAGCTTCTCACATTAGTCATTTTCATGATAAATTAAAGTGTTATTATCATAAAAATATAAACATTTTTTTTTCACTAAAATTATTCAAATTTATGTTTATCTTTCAGCCAAGCAAATATTGCCAGCGAATGGCTCGACGTGTTCGATCGGCAGCCGGGCATGAGTTTAGCCAAATGGGCTCGTTGGGCTCGGTGTCGAGTCAGCCGATTGAGCCTGACGGACAGAGACGGGCTTTAATTTAATTTGAATTTGAGTTGAATTTAACTTTAATTGAGTTAACTCAAAATTTTTTAAATTATTTTTTTATTAAAAAATTAAATAAACCTAACATTTCTGCTAAATTATATTAATTAATAAATAAATTAGTTGTATCAAAAAAATAAAAAATCAGCCAAATTTATCCAATCTAACCATAGCTTATAATTTATTCAATAAATTTAAGGCAAATTTAATTAAAATTAAATATTAATTTAAATATTGAGTAACTATCAACTTTCGAGGTATGCTGGCACAAAAAGTAACATCATAGTAGGCTACGGATAACATCTCTCTCACTAGTGGTCAGCATAATTTTCTAATTTATTTATTATTTTATTTCAGATTATATTTAATTTGTGGAGGAAATTAATCAATTCGGAATTAATTAGGTTAAATGGATGTTTCAATGTTTTTTTGTTTTTTTATTGAAGTAGATTTCAATGTTATTTTTAATTATTTAATATGATATTTCTAAATAATATTAAAAAATTATAAAATTATTACTCTGAATAATATGAAAATGTTTTTCTTTGAGTTATCTTTTGGTTATATTCTTCTAGCCCAAGACAATTAGAATTATAAATAATATCAAATTAAATAATTAATGATACTTAACAAAAAAAATCTATGTTATCATATCTCATCATCTAAATACAGTGGTGTTGCTCGTTTTGATTTTTGAGAATTATATAACTTTAGTATTTTCTAAAATATCTTCTACTTCAGTATTATTCTAACCCAAGCACACTTAACTATAAATTTTCTCATTATTAATCTCATGATTTTGTTCACAAAAATATTGTTACTATTTGGGATCACGTTAAAACCTATACAATTTCAGAACTCTCCTCTTTATTTCACTTCGAACTATTCATTCTTGCCCCTTTTATTTAAAGGATAATTACCTACATGCCACACAATTTAGTTTTATTTATGCCTTACTCATCCATTCTTAATTAATTATACTATGCACACTCAAAATATTACAAAATCTTACATACATACATTTGAGTTAAAACTTAATCAAAATCTATTTGAAAAAAAAAATATTTTGTTAGTAAATCATTAAAATTATATTTTTACTCTTAATGGTATATATTTTTCTCTTCCTCAATACCACATTAAAATGCTGATTTATCCTAAAATCAATTCACATCGCAGATGTCTTCTTCCTTTGCAGCCACCTAAACATTAAGGTTTTAGGATTTTCACTCAAAATATATATAAATATCCTTAAAATAATATGATGAACGGCTCCGATTTTTTGTAATTTAATTATAGTTAGGTTATTGAAAAATTATAATTACTCATTATAATAGAAATAAGTTAAAATATGTGTATGTAAGATTTTATAATGTTTTGAGTATGTATAGCGTAATTAACTAAGAATGAATGGTAAGACATAAATAAAACTAAATTGTATGGCATGTAGGTAATTATTCCTTTATTTAAAAGTATGTCAGAAGTTGCTTCTAATCCAATCGATTCTGATTCACTTATATAACATCTAAATTATATTAAAACAAACGCCCCCATATGGATACCGAAATTAAATGCTTGACCACAATTTTTTTTTTTTTTTTGATAGAACATTCTTGACCTCATTTTGCTATATGTATTATAATTAATTAGTGTGTTTATAATATATTATATTAGATATTATATGAAAATATTCATGCATAATATATTTAGTTTAATTTATATGTTTGATATTTGAGTAAGTGCTCTTGTGATCGATACGTGAGGCTGTACAGTCGCCAACAAAGAGCAGAGAGTGTGAGAGAGTGGGACGGCGGGCGAGCTATATGAAGTTATGAGAGAGAGAATTATTATCGATAAAATTATAATTTTTAAAATTATTAGTAATAAAAAAATAAAAAGAATCAGATGATAATTACACCAATAATTAAACACTCGGTGTTAAAAATTTTAAAAATAAAATAATATATATTGCCATGAGCTCAGTGTAATTTATTCTATAATATATAATAGCACGTGTTATGAGAAATCATGATGTCATGTGTAAATTTATATTCTTATTTATATTATAATAATTAAATAGATATTATAAGTATACCTAAATAGGGCAAATTTCACCCAGATCACCGTATTTAAGAGTTATTATCATACAGGTTCACATTTTTTAAAATATCATTGGGGTCCCTAGATTTTCAAAAATTATCATCTGAATCCTTTTTTAATTTTTTAATTATTAAAAAATATAAAAATTATCATTATACCCTTGTCCTCTCTCTCTCCACCAAGCGGCCTCGCGCGGCAGCACGACACCGGCCGCCTGCGGTCAAGCGGTGCGCAGCGACCGCTGCGCA
>JAEMOT010003711.1:559440-569653 GCA_019297695.1 Apostasia ramifera
AATTATGTAAAATATAATATATAATAATTTTTTTATATTAAAATTTATATATTAAAAAAAAGAAATATTTTTTTTAATAAAATAATTAAAGACTATTTTAACATGCCTTAAAATGAACTCAAGTCAAACAGGTCCTTAATGTCTATCAAATCATGAGTCTTCGTTCTTCCGGCGCTTTACCTTCCTCGAAGGTGGCTCCCAATGGCGGATATTAAATGGAAGGCGAACGAAGCCCTCGTCATCCCTGCACAGAGCCTGTAGCGCAAGTAGCTCGAAGCTCACTTTCATGGCGGGATCGAGCGTTCATCAGAGGAAGAAGAAGAAGGCATTCAAGCAATCCAACAACAATCCTCCGATGATCATCAAGCCGATGAAGGTGGTGTACTTCTCCAATCCCATGAGAGTGACCACCACGGCCTCCGCCTTCCGATCCCTCGTTCAGGAGCTCACCGGCCGACACTCCGTCATCGCCGATGAACTCATCAAGCCTCCTCCTCCGCCGCCGCCTCTGCCGACGGCTTCCGCCGCAGGCTTCCGGCCGCCCGTGGGCGAACTCTGTTTCGGCCCCTGCTGCTGCGTGGACCCGTTCGGGACCTTAGAGGACTTCGCCGGCCAGCACTGGCCGGAGACTGTGCCGTACGAGCCGCCGCATCTTCACGGAGCCGAAGAGCTCTGCTGCTGGCCGGCCTGATCATCAGCTTCTGATCTTCCTCTGATCTTCTAGACCTCGATCTCATGACCTTGTGCATGCTACCATCAATACCGGTCAACTGGGCATGCAAGAGGTGAACGGCCGGCCTGAGCTTCGCCGGAGAGCGATATGTTTGCATACAGCTCGGCGCCTAATCGGTGATGGCTTGAAGCATGAAAAAATAAAAATAAAATAAATAAATATATATATATATATATATATATGTAGAGAGTAAGAGAGATTAAACATAAATGTACAAATTTGTGTACATATTTTTTTTTTGATAACACAAATCTATATATATTAGAATGACTCCCTATAGGTCTCAAATTTTTTTTTAATTTATTTATTATTATTATTGTTATTTTTTAAATTAGTACTATTTTAGTCCTCGCGTCAAACAGGGCCTTAACTTGAAGGTTAGTTTGTATATAAGATATTTTAATTTATCTTGATAATTAGCTCTTCAAATATATACTTTTATGCTTTGTTATTTGAATAAATTTACTATTCAGTTGAATTATGGGATATAAATTGATGTGTAGATATTTCTTTAATTATAATTAAAGAAGAAAAAAATAGATTAATTATTTATTATCATTTTTTAATTTAATAATAAATTATATAAATTATAGGGATATTACATTGAGGTCCCTGAGTTTCATGGTTATTATCATATAGGTTCATATTTTTAAAATTATAACACCGGGTCCTGAGTTTTTAAAAAATTATGATACGGTTCTTTTTTATTTTTTTATTATTAAAATTTTTTTAAAATTACTATTATATCCTTACTCCTCTCCCTCCATCCGATCCGGCAGCCGCCCTACCCCGAGCGACCTCGCGCGGCCACGCGGCACCATCGGCGGCCGCGCTGGGTATAAATTTTTAAAAACTAGAGACCCCGATGTTATAATTTTAAAAACATAAACCTGTGTGATAATAAGTCTTAAACTCAGGAACTTGAATATAACATCTCTAAATTACATTTTAGAGATAGAATGGACTTCAAGAAAATAAAAATATATAAATGGCATTAATCAACTAAATGTTCCCTTAAATATATATTAAAGTTTTTACGGAGATCAAATCATATATATATATATATATATATATATATATATATATATATATATATATTGTATTCACATTCTTACCCACATAATCCATAGTTGGTGGCAAAGAGTAGGACAAAAAAAAAGAGACTTAATTAAAATTAGAACATCAAATTTAACATTAAATTTTAATAATAAAAATAAATTTTTCTTATTATTCGTAAACTTTTGTATGAAAACTAATTTGATTTCTTATTTTTTATGATAGATTTTGCATCTTTTCAATATAATTATATATTAACTTAGATTTATATTTTATACAAAGCACAATATAACAAATTAATTTTATTTTGGATTAGACATATACACATGAGAAAATCCTTCAATCAAAAGGCATTAAACTCATAATATTAGAATTTATATATATATTTTAGGATAATTACACCCAAATTCTTGAGTTTAAGTCTTAATACTGCACAGGTTCATATTTTTAAAATTATAACATCGAAATTCCTGAGTTTTTAATAAATAATAAATGGGTCCTTTTTATTTTTTTATTATTAAAAAATTATTAAAATTAACATTATATTCCCTCTCTCTCTCTTCCCCCCTCTCTCCTGCAAATCCTTGCTCGCACGAGGGATGACCGCAGCGTCTGCGGGTTACACGCCCCGCGCAAGGCAGCCGACGGCTGCGGCCGTCCCTTGTGCACGAGAGGGCTGCTGGCCACGGCCGTGGCTGCAGCTTCGTGTGGGGCGTGAAACCCACACGTCCGAGGCCTCGCGTGGGGCATGTGACTAGCACGTCCACGGCCTTGCGCGGGGCATGTGATCCGTCGACGAGTGCTGCTGTCCCTCACGCGGGAGGGCTGTCTGTCGTGGCTGTGACTGCAGGCTCGCGAGAGGTATGTAGTACTTACAAGCAAATAAAAGAAGAAAAAAATTTATTATCTCGTCATTTCTCTATGTAAAAATAATTTTCAACTATGCTTATTTTTTATTTACTTATTTGAGCTATTTTTTAACTATATAATTATATTTCTTTTCAGTTATATAAAAATATTTTTATATTAAAACAAGGATACATATTCTTAAGTTGTCTCTGTCTGACTTGAAAATATCTTTATATAAAATGTTAATTTTATGAAAAAAAATTTTTTTTTTAAAGAAATGGTAAATTACTTTTTTTTTTTTCCTTCCATCAGCTGTGGGTCCGACTTCTATGCTTGAACGGTGAACTAAAAAATATCTAGAAAGAATGACTGAAATATTTGATGAAGTCAAAGGTTAATAAAAATAAAAATTTTCTAATTTAAATTTATGTATAACTAAATTTTAATGATTTCCAAATTAATTAAATTGCGTTTATAAATTGACTGATTATTTGATATTAATTAATATATTTAATAGAAAATATTTTTTAAATTAATAAATTAAATTTAATATTATTTTTATCTAAAATATTTATTAAAATTTTTAAATAATTAAATTATTCTATTAATTAAAAATATTTTTTTATTAAGTTTTTTTATTAATATGAAAAAAATTTGAACGAAATGGTATATTAAATCAGCGGTGGAAGGACTAGCGGTCAACGTTTAACGCAAACGTTCTCCTGCGGAACACGAGAAACCAACGACTCCCACCAGTTCAAAGTTGCCTTCCGTCCTCCACTTACCGCACGCGCTTTTCCTCTGTTCGGTCTCGGGTCTCGTCCTGCTCTTCTCCTTCCTCTTCGTTCTCGTGGAGGAGTGGAAACCCTAACCCTAGCCGGAGGGATCAAGTAGTTCGGGGGCGGTGAAGCGATGGCCGTCTTCTGCGAGGTCGCTGTCCGAAGCTTTGCGCTGGTGTTGGTGGCGCTTTATCTGCTTTCGCCCTTTGTTTCTTCCAACTCCGAGGGAGATGCACTCTACGCGCTACGGAGGAGTCTGTCCGACCCTGAAAACGTGCTTCAGAGTTGGGATCCGACACTTGTGAATCCCTGCACGTGGTTCCACATCACATGCAATCAGGACAATCGCGTCACAAGAGTGTATGACCGCCCCCCTTTTTGTCCCCATACGCTCTCGAATTTTTGTTGGACAGTCTTTTATGATGCAGATCTGTTAGTTGTCTTTGTTTTACGGCTGCTCTTGAATTCTTTGCTTGACTTCGTGGCAAACAATAACAGAACGATTTTTTTTTGGGTTTGTGTTCAACCCTTTTGTGTTCTCTTGCTCTTCGCTATTATTGTTATTTCTTTGTTGTTCAACCTACTCCTTCAACAAAGTGTTTAAACGGCACAACATCTAATTTCATGTTTTCCGGGATTTAACCGAACTATTTGTTATGTCTTAAGATGTGACCTGATCCTTCATTTATGCGTGAATTTGTCTAATTTTCAGTTGGTTTATTTTTATTTTGTTTTAATAGCTTGCTTGTACATTATATTAATTCTCTTTTTATCAGAGAATTCCCCTGCGGATCAAGATACTATTGTTGATCTTATTTCTTTCTTGTAAACATTTAGTTAAATGCACGGTTAGTCATTTAGTTTCAAATTTTTTTTTGGTTCTGTTAAATGATGAAGATCATATATCTATGATGCTTGACACTATCCATTTTTCTTGGGATAGTTCTAACTTTCATGTAGGTTCCTTGTTTGTTTTAGTTAAGGTAAGATTTTTGTATCTCCCGTTTATGAGTGAAATTTTGATTCCCTTTCTTTGAAATATGGCTATGTAAAACTCTATAACAGCAATAAAGATGACATGGAACTTGGTTCTCTTATGAGTGAAATTGTAGCAAACATATAGTAAAGCAAAAATAGCTGAAGACTAAGCTAAGATGATGCATTTTTACAAAGATTTTAGCATCTTCTGTGTTTCTGTGGAAGCAATTAACTTTGAGATTATGTAATACTTTTTTGCTTGCCTTCATCATTGCTGAGTATTCCGAGATTGGGAATTCAGAGATCTAGAGGGATTTCTTCATGATCACTTTTGCTTCATGAATTGTTTGAGCATTTTAACTTTGAGGAGCTAGAAAAATATTTTCATTTTGGCTAGGCACCAATCACGACCTTTCTCTTTGTATATCTTATTGCATAATTGCAATTATGGTTAAACCGGTTATTACGTTGGTTGATGAAGACGATGTTAAGTTTGAATTTGTGAAAGGTAAACCTGTCTTTCGAATATTTATATATGACTAAAATATAGACCTATTTCGATGGAGTGACTATTGAAGAATTCCTGAATCAGTTTTAGAATTTAAATTTAGCAATCCTTTTAATTAACTTAGTTGTTGCCTGCGAAGTTGCTTATTTTGTTCTTCCTCGAAAGCTACTCTTTTGGAATGTTTTCATGTTGGTGCATGGTTAGTTTGAACCAAGTTCTCTCCCACTTTTTGAATGCTAACCTGAGATAATAACAAAAGCCATATGGTCACCAATGTTTATTAGAATAACATGCATGTGCCTAACAAATCGCATCTTTATCGCATTCAGTGGTCCAGAGTTATCTTTGTGCGTTGACTATTTTGTTCTTATTATTATATTGTTCTACCTTGCCAAATCTCACCATCATTAACCTTGTTTTTTGCTTATTGTTCTTTTGTTTAAATTCCTTTTTTACCACTAATTGCCTTTTATGGAGTTGCATTTGTTGCTGACTTTTGTAAAACTAATTCTCGCTAGCCTTTTGAAAATTCACTCTCTTTTCAAACCCCTTCATTAAGGCACTATAATTCAGCAGATACGAACCTATGTTCAAGTTATTCTACTAAATTTTCTTGTCATTACTCTGAAAATTCTGTTAAACATTTCTGTGTTGTAAATTAACAGACTTGATCTCTGGTGGTCTTTGTTTGATGTTTATTTTTGTTGAAGGAAACAATTTACACAAAATCTTATAATTTTTTAGATTGGTTGTAAAACATTTATAATCAACTTCTTGTGAAAGTTGGAACTTGAGGGAGAGGGTGAGGGAGCTTGGTTCAATATTATCTTGATGTTATGTCATATTATTTAGAGAAAATAATTATTTGGTTTAAGAACTTCTTTAGATAATCTTCTAAAAAATTATAGAATTATCATTCAAAAGATGACATCGAGATGTCATATGTAATATCCTGTGATCCAAATGTAGAGGTATTGTACGCTTTAGTTTCTGGGAAGTATGTGACTTGAGTACTTCTTAGGAGGTCAAAGCGAACAGTAACTCTACATTTGGATCACGGGATATTATATATGACATCAGAGTCGATTTCTCATAGTATGATGTGGTTTGAGGACAAATCAAACAGAAGCTGGTGGGCTTGTGACAACCTAGGATTGAAGAGGGCAGAGAGTGATCGCTAGAGTGATGTCTATATGAGTGAATCAGAATTATCTGGATAAGGAGCTACTCCTGGTAGGCTTTTAGGTGGAGGGGCACAAGAATGAATCATCTCGTATTTAAAAGCGATGAGAGTTTTTGAATTGTATAAGTAGATAATGTGATCCAAAATGATAAAAATGCTTTTTTGACCGTGAGGCTAATGATTGAAAGCTTTATAGTTAAGTGTGTTTGAGCCAGAGTAGTATTGAGATGAGTGGCTTTCTAGGAAGTACTGAAGTTGCGCAGTTCCCAGAAGCCAAAGCGGACAATATCTGTACGTTGAGATCATAGGATGTTACATCATGATATTTCAATAACATGATATAATATCAAGATAACATCAAATTAAATGCCCCCTCAATACTAAATCTCATCATATAATTCTATCAAATTTACTTTTCATCTCCAAGAATATATTTATAATATTTATCTAATTTCTCATGCCTGTGATTTTACCGCTATATGCTTCGGAGCTGTTAGCAATTTGTTAATTGATTCTTCTGTTTCAGGGACCTTGGGAATTCAAACTTATCTGGTCACCTTGTACCTGATATTTGGAAGCTTGAACATTTGCAATATCTGTAAGTTCATTTCATGAACATCAAGTTTGGTACCTTCAATTAGTGGGACCTGGTAACCGCAGTCAGTTTGTATTATTGCTACTCCAATGCATCCTTTATGCATGCATTTGATGAATAAGCTCATTTGTTTAGTGTGGTCTGCTCTATGAATCATGTTAATTGGAGTTTGGGAAAATACTTACCACTTTGTCTAATTCGTCTAAAACCTCCAGTATTTGCCATTCTGTTATCCAGTTTGGTAGCAGATGGACATCACAATTTTGAAATGAAATATGCATGACAATTTATGGGATTCCAGTAGTGTGTAACTTTAAAAAAATCATGATGATTGTTTTATATCTTCTGATTTGGAAGATGTTCTTTGTCAAACCAGTAAGGTTTTCTCTTATGACTTTGCCAGGGAACTTTATAAAAATAACATTGATGGGCCAATCCCTGAAGAACTTGGCAACTTGAAGAGTCTGATAAGCTTGGACTTGTACAACAATAATATTTCCGGAACCATTCCTCCGTCGTTTGGGAAACTGAAGTCTCTAGTATTCTTGTGAGTTGAACATTTATTCAATGAGCTATGATGGAATTCATGTAAAGTCTGTCACTTTACCTTATGAATTATGCATTTTGAGATCGAAAAATTATTGCATTGCTTAGAATGTCCTAGTTTTTGTTGGGTTATTATTATTATTATTTTTTTGACATTTCTTTGTAGACGGCTGAACAACAACAAGCTAAATGGAAGAATCCCCAGAGAGCTGACTCGAATTTCTAGCCTTAAAGTAGTGTAAGTTCTCCCTTCCAGCACGAAGCTTTACATGGTTGTCATCTCCTTTTAAGCTAACCATACTGTGCTTAATATTCAGGGACGTCTCCAACAACGATCTTTGTGGCACAATTCCTACCACAGGGCCTTTTGAGCACATCCCTTTAAACAAGTATTATTTCTTGAAACCGAATAATCTCAATTTTCAGATTTTAAAAAAAATTCAGAAACTCAATAAAATCTCATCTATCTATCGTGTGTTTTAGAATTGTAGAGCTATAGAACTCTCTGGATTATGATTAAATTAAGGTTAATAGTAATTACGTTTCTCTAATTTAAGCTTATGTACAATTAGGTCCCTTTAATTTCTAAATTAATCAAGTCTTTCATCTAGCTTTCTGTAATTACTAAATTAGTTTGGATCTAAAATGTTAATGTAGTATTTAAATTAATCAAATTAGTTTATTAGTTAAAGAAAATGCATTAATTTAAAATTAATTTATTTGTATTTCATCTCAAACTAGAAGATCTATTTGGTTAATTTAGAAACTATTAAGACCTGAATGCATGTAAGCGGAAACTAGAGTGAGGTAATTACGATTAAGCCTTAGATTAAATATCAATATCTGCTCCAACAGTTCCAGCTTAATTTTGATATATTATTCAAACATCAATCTGTTGGCTTATGCTGTTTCTTTCGGGTCCGCCCAAGCCGAAACCTTACTCATGTCTGATGATTTCATTCGAACTAGTGGTATTCAAAATCGATTATTTTAAAGCCAAGTCGACCTCAATACGATTGTTTTCAAGCTCGAAGAACTCAAAATTTTTCGATTTTTCATGCGGCTCCGCTCTGTAATGGATGGTTGATTCTTCTGCAATTTCCTCCCCCCTCCTTTTCTGTTGAGCTATGCCTTTCTAAAGTATCCTCCCTCTCTCTCTCTCTCTCTGCAGCTTTGAGAACAATCCCCGTTTGGAGGGTCCAGAGTTGCTTGGGCTTGTGTCCTATGATACAAGGTGCTAGTGCCTTCAGTCATCATACAAAAGCATTAAAGTAAGCCTATTCGCATCTATTCAACTGTGCATGAGTAATCGATTTTATGTGTGCTGCGTTCTGCCGTATTGTAGATAATAGTAGAACAGAAACCTGAACATGAAACTTTGAGATCTTTACTCGTTTGGTACTGTAGATTACTTCAGTATATGTGTTGCAACACTCATTTCAGAACTCTACCAATTTTAATTCTTCGTATATACTATGTTTTCAGAAGAGAAAAGCGCACTTTGAATGTGAACCTCTTTATTTTTATCAGGTTCATCCATAAAATAAAAATAGGGATAGTTACCTACATGTCACACAATTTAGTTTTATTTATGTCTTACCCATCATTCTTAGTTAATTACGCTATGCACACTCAAAACATTACAAAATCTTATATACACACATTTGAGTTAAAACTCAAATCAAAATCTATTTGAAAAAAAATATTCTGGTAGTAAATCATTAAAATTATATTTTTATTCTTAATGGTACATATTTTTCTCTTCCTCAATACTACATTAAAGCGCTGATTTGTCTTAAAATCAATTCACGTCGCGGATGTCTTCTTCCCTTGCCGTCATCTAAACATTAAGATTTTAGGATTTTCACTCAAAATATATTTAAATATCCTTAAAATAATATGATGAACGGCTCAGATTTTTTGTAATCTAATTATAGTTAGGTGTTTGAAAAATTATGATTACTCATTATAATAAAAATAAGTTAAAATGTGTGTATGTAAGATTTTATAATGTTTTGAGTGTGCATAGTATAATTAACTAAGAATGAATGAGTAAGGCATAAATAAAACTAAATTGTGTGGCATGTAGGTAATTATCTCATAAAAATAATGATTGAATTGGATTTTGGACTAACCGATGAATTTGATGGATCGGTAAAAAAATGTTTTAACTTGTTTTTTAATTTTGCATAAATTACATTTAGGTCTGAGTTTAGAGTATAATTTCATGTAGGGTTAAGATTTTAAAAACTTAACATCCTGAGTCAAATATAATATATTAAGTAGTTTTATTTTTAGGGTTTGTTTGTTTGTAAGATTTAATTTAACAAGATTAAAATTAAATTTGGATAGAGATATTTTTTATTAAAAATTGTGAATGATGTGAAATAAAATTAGTTATTATGTTTAGATATGTGAGGGATGTGATATAAGTTATTATTTTGATAATGTGCGTAGGATGTGAAATAAATTTAATTTTTAATATTAAATTTTATGTGGGATGATATATATTTATTTAAAATTAAATTAAATTAATTTTTAATACCCAAACAAATGGGGCCATGGTGTTTTTTGTTAGAAGATTTTTCTGAAAATATTATTTTTTCTTTCATTTCAACTGAAAAATGAATTGAACAAATTAAGGGCATATTTTAATTTTTGCATAAAATTTTTGCCCAATAAATTCCCTTTTGTTCGAGCTTGATTTTTAGGCAAATGAAAAAAATATTTTATTTTTTTAAGTTTAATAATAAAAAATTTATCTTAATATTAAAAATTATGTTAAATCAGTAATAAAATTAATTTTAATATTTATATTCGAGTTAAATGTAAAATAAATTTAATTTTTATAATTAAAATTTGTATTAAATTAAAAAAAATAATTTGAATTAAATAAGGCCCGTGAATATTGGGAAGAGACGCTTAGCTTTTATAAATAATTTTAAACTTTAAATTTAATTATAATTTTTATATGATAATAATATTA
>JAEMOT010003711.1:571574-607293 GCA_019297695.1 Apostasia ramifera
TTATAAATAATTTTAAACTTTAAATTTAATTATAATTTTTATATGATAATAATATTATTGATAAAAATAAAATTATAATATAATTAAAAAGTTAATTATCGATAGGTTTCTATGATTAATTTTTAATTTCATTTTGATCTATAACTTCTAAAAAATTGCTAATAAGTGTTATAGTTAATTTCTTGGTATATTTTATTTTATAAATTTAAATTAGGATAAATTGCGTTTGAGCTTCTGTGATTTAAAAGATATTGTAAATTAGTTTTAATTTTATAAAAAATTTAATTTGGAATCTTGAGGTAGCAAAAGTACTGCAATTTTAGTTTTTTTTTTAAAATATCGCCTTTTTTCTAACACTTTTTTGATAAAAGATTGAAATCTGATATTTTTTTGTTAGTATAAATTATATATATATTTATATTTAAAGAGTCATCGTATTTTTTTATACACTTTTTAGCAAACTGAAATATCTTTTGGCCTAATTATAAAAAACTAATAATTATGTGTGAGCCTTATTTTGCTTATGGCTGAAATATTCAAATTAATATTTTTATTAATATTTAAATTTTTTTATAAATTTTAATATTTTTATTTCACATTTAATATAAATTTAAATATTAAAAAATTATTTTATTTCACATTCAACTCAAATTTTAATTTAAAAATTAAATTTTATTTCACATTTTATGCACTTTTTAATATTAGAATTACTTTATTTTTTAGGGATAATTACCTGTATGTCACACCATTTCACTTTATTTATGCGTTACCCATCTAATTCTTAGTTAATTACGTTATGCACATTCAAAATATTATAAAATCTTACATACACACACTTAAGTTAAAATTTAGTCAAAATTTATTTGAAAAAAAAATATTTTGTTAGTAAATCACTAAAATTACATCTTTACCCTTAATAGTACATATTTTTTTTTTCCTCGATGTCACACTAAAGCGCTGATATGTCCTAAAATCATTTCACATCGCGGATGTTTCCTTTCCTTACCACAACCTAAACATCAAAGTTTTAAGATTTTCACTCAAAATATATTTAAATATCCTTAAAATAATATGATGAACGATTCAGATTTTTTGTAACCTAACCATAGTTACGTTATTGAAAAATTATAATTGCTCATTATAATGAAAACAAGTGAAAGTGTGCGTATGTAAGATTTTATAATATTTTGAGCGTGCATAGTATAATTAACTAAGAATGAATGAGTAACGCATAAATAAAGTGAAATAGTGTGGCATGTAGGTAATTATTTCTATTTTTTATTAGACTTATAAATATATTTTCTTTTTTTTGTCAAAAAATAATTCTTTAATTAAATAAATAAAGGTTTTTAAAATTAAATTAGTTGCATATTCAAATTCAAAATGAATATTTTTTTATTAAAATATATAAAATAAAATAAATTATTTGTCATTCTCTTCTCCCCTCTCTCTCCTTAGATCTGAAATGTATATTAAAAACATGTTAATCAATTTTTAAAATTTATTATGGATCAAAATATAATTGACAGTGACCTTTGAGTAAAATTTTAAAGCACATGATCTATAGTATAATGAGGAATTAATTTAAGAGATTTATCAATAATTAACCCTATAATTAGTGATAATGATTTTTTTGATATTAATTATGTGATAATGATTTATTATTTAGAGCAGGGAGAATTTTTTTTTTTTTTTTTTTTGGACATGGAGAAATTTTATATTCTTGTACCCTTTTTATCCTGCCAAGTATTTCTGTTTGGTGGATCAAAAAAATTTGGAAAAGGCTGCGTATTTTTCAAAAAATTATCAATTTTTTATGTGATAATGATGCCACTTTCAAAAAAAAAACTTTTTTTTTTTATGAAAGTGATAATAATGATATTAAATAGGGCATTTTAGTTTGTTTTGATCTTCACATTAAACTTATAATTAAGTTATCAGCTGATATTACACTAATAAATAAATTTTATTTATAAATATTTGATAAATTATTAAATTAAAATAATTAAAAAAATAAATAATTTGTTATTATTAGACAATAATATTAAACAATAAAACCATCATTAATTAATTTCAGTAAAAAGCCTTTAACTGATCTTTAAAATAGCATATTCACCATTTATATAAATTATTTAAGGACATCATAAAGTGATTTTTATTATATTTAAATTTATTCTTTTAGAAGTTGATTATTTCTTTTAGAAGTTGATTATTTCTTGTAAAATTTTCTTTAATAAAGTTAAATGCTAAATCTTAAAAAATATTTATTAAAAATTTATATATAATATAAAATAAAATTTATTATTATATTGAGATATATAAAAAATATGGATAAATTAGTTATTATTTTAATATATTTATAGTATTTTAATATTAAAATTTATATATAAATAAATACTACATTAAATTGAATATAAATATTTTTTTAATAAACTTAACATGATTAATTTTAAAATAAATATCACAGTCAATCCCTGAGATTTAAGAAAATATTATGTTGATTTATAATTTTAATTTTTTTTAATATGATAAGAATTAATATTTATATATTAATCAGCATTTTAGATTAAATCCAGAGCAGACAAGCTGAGGATATAACTGTAATTTAGCTAATTTAATGAGCGGCCTGTTTGTTTCCACAATTAAAATAGATCTACATCAGACTAAAATGATACTAAATTAAAAATAAATAAATAATTTTTTTATTATATTTTATATAAATTTTAATATAAAAAATATTATTTTGTTTCATATACTTAATTATTTATTTATTATTATTTTAAATCTAATAATATTTTATTAGTGTCAAATCAGGAGGAAGAATTTTTTGTTTTTTGTTTTTTTTTTTTTTGAGTAAGAGGGGGAGCAGAGTTCGCTTTCAAACACATGGCAATTCCTAATGTCATCCTCGTTCCGGTTCTCGCTCGCTCGCTCTCGTGGTCCCGTGGAATCAGGTTCCGGCGTCACCGTCGATCCCTTCGGCCTCGTTGTTGTCGCCTCGACCTCCTTCTTCCAGCCGCCGGCAAAGCCCTTGCAAATCGAGCACATGCGCGAGATCAGTAGATCTAAAAGGAACGTTTCAAGCCGAGTTCTTACGTTGCAAGGGTTCCGAGCTCGACGAAAGCGGCGTTCAAAGCCGTCCGCTGTTCAGAAGATTCCTGATTTCGTTCGATACGACGGCCATCCTTCGTCACAAATAATAAGTCTTCTCTTTGTTTGCTCCGCCATTAGACGTCCTCTTCGTCTCATGTCAGTATTGGTCATATGTCGTGATTTCGGGAAGGTGTTATCTGCTTGCTTGGGGAGGAAGTTTCCGCTTCAGAGAAGTGGCGATTGTTCTCTTTATTTTCAAAGGTGCTAGCGGTCGTTCTTTCTGTTCTCTTCTACTTCCCAGTTCCTAAAGTTTCTCCAATCTTGGGAGGTTCCGCAGAATACATTAGGGTAAACGAACCGATCGGAGAGTATGGCGGCAGAAACCCGAGCCTTGCTGAAGAAGGTATACTATGAGAACTGCCCCGGATGCAAGCAGGATATGAAAAATGAGACGCATCTTGGAATACCCTACAGGGAATTCGTATATATATGGGTTGTTACCCTCTGCTCAGGTGAGACATTAGTTAGAACACACTTCAGATTTCATCTTTGTGTTGGGTTATTTCTTATGCTCTGTTGGTCTTCGAACTTTAGGTGTGTTGTGATCCTTTTGAAAGCTCTGAACAATGAGTATTGTGTAAGCACTTGTAATCTAATTATGATGACAAAAAAGTTTTTAAGATATTGATAGCCTTTTTCAAGAAAAGTTACAGGATATCAAACAAGTTTTGTTTTTGATGGCTAAACCTATCCACTTATGTTTCTATGGTCTGCTTTGAGATCTTCTTCCATCACTTTTATGGATAAGTGCTAATTAATGAAGAAAGCCTCGTCAGTAGCTAGTTTCCACTTTAATTAAGAGGACTTCTTTTGCTAGTATCACGTGCATACGTTTATGCAAGCATTAACTACAGTATTATGGAGACTGTATGGCTTCTGAAAACTTTAGTATGCCCTGTTTTGTAACATATAGATACAGATAAATTAATCTTGACTTATAAATGATGAACCTATTAAGAATTTTTTTTCTCTAGTATGAATGAGCAGAGTTTGGTACATGTTCTAGAAGTGATGCATTATATCATTTTGGTTTCAACAGGTGCTTTCATACTTCAATGCTGATCTTGAGTTGTCTAGGAAAAATAAGGCCATTGTATTAATAATGGTGCTGGTGATGATTATGATGTTGATGACTGCATGATGTGGCAGCATGCTTAAGTTTTTTGCAACTCCCAGCTTTGTTTCATCGAGAGTTTGAGTGTATTAATTCGTTTCTTTGTGTCTTAGTTGCACCATCACAAACTAAAAAGGCTGTTCTCATGCTAAAGGCTCCTCGCTTTGTGAAGGTAGGGGAAGTTAGTCTATCTTACGCAGCAGCCTTCCTTTTATTATAATAAAGAAGCTGTTTCTGGGTTCAAAACCCGTCACCTTTTGGTCAAGCTAGAACATCTTTTACCATTGCACTAAGATTCGCCCCTTGCATCATTATTCTGCAAAGAAAAAAGCATAGGCTAGACATGCAGGATAGGTTCAGGTATACTATAAAATGGTTACCTTCATAAAGCTGTTACTGCATACACATATGGTAAAATTAAGACATTGATAACTATTCATGCTTGTGTATTGTATTGTAATAGCTATTTGAGAAGGCGCAGCTTCCAAATGTTTCCTAACATGGTTTATTAATTTTGCGGTAACCAGTTTTTGAAAAGTTCTTTTATTTATTTTTTTCTCTTCCAGCATGACATATTTTTATGGTGGAAGTAAAGAAAAAATAACTTTATTATGTGGAACAGAGTGTTGGTGTAAAGAGCCACTCACCCAAGTTGATTGTTATTTGACATGAGATCATCGAGATGTTCAGGTAATTATGGTGGAAGTGGAATTGGTGTGAATACAAAAGGATTACATATGAGGGAGTTAGAGAGCATCTATTTTTATATGTTATTAAAGACAATTAAGTACACATGGTGTGGTTGTGTTAACAAAAGATTTGGTGATGTACTGTTCTGGTCATACCATAAAAAGGTTGTGAATGGTTTGCCAAAAGGAGGCTACATGGAGGCTATAGAGGAAGTGTTTTAAATTAAAGTCAACACAGTTTGTAGTAATCAATATGAATAATTCGTGAGAAATGATTTGTAAAACAAAATCATGAAGTTATGATATTGTTGTTGATGATGTGCGGGAATATTTTGAGTCAACAGTTTTCTCTAAAGTATTTTAATTTCTCTTGGTATTGTCATTTAAATGTATAGTGTTTTTGGTGTAATTATGATTGTACTTGAGAGGATACAAATCCTACTTGTGGTTATCCGCAATTAGCAAAAGTATCCTTTTTCACCTTAAAAAAAAGTTGTCCGATCTCAGATGCACATGGAACACGTGTAATGGCATAATGAACTGAAATGAATCATCAAGGTAATAACCTTCACTACCCTTAGCATGGTGATTCCCCCTTTTTAAGAGAATGGAATCCACTTTTATTTGACCAGTATATTTTCAAAATATTTGTAAGATTTATGCTGAGCTTGAGATTTATAAGTTGAATATGTGAAATATCGCTTACACATTAACCTGTCAGGCAAACCATGATTGCTTGGAAACTATGCTTATGATAGTGATATTTTGAGAATAAAGTAAAATCCTGTTTAATTTATAAATTTTTCCGTTATGTTCCCTTCATCAAATTGTATTTTAATATTCACATGTGCTTTGAAGCCTGTTTGGAAGTACTAATATCAGATGCCTTTCATTTACCAAATTACTCCATAATGTGTCATTATCTCTTTGTTTCAGCTTTGCCTATATGCTCATTGTACCCGTTCCTATACTTCATGGTACGTATCTGCAGCATCATCGTTTTATTATAGTTTTGTTTTTTTTTTGATAGAATATTGTTGTTGTTACTAATTCCTTTGATTTTGTTCAGACATGCATATTCACTACTTGTTAGTTCACGTGCCTTTATTACTGAATATAGTGGTTTATGGAATTTAATACTTTTTCAAAGTTTTTGTAATAATTTCTTTTGGAATTCTTGACAGTGACAAGTTATTTTTTCGAGATTCATCGGAGATAGCATCCTTATTCATATTTTAGATGATGAGAACATGAGTAAATTTGATTACAAATATCTAAGCTAATACAAAAACTAAAGCCTATAGATGACTGTTCTTGAGTATTGGGATTATAGAAGCTAAAGTTAGAAGTTAGGCTCTCCAATGACCAGATATTCATGTTTCACCTACTAATTAATTTGTTTTGGTCTCTACCTTCTCACTTGCAGAAGATGGCTAGATTATGGATCGACAAGGGTTTTGTGTTCTCTTTCATAAGCTACATGTAGCTTTTCAGAATCTCTTGATTCTTATTTGTGGAGCCAACCATTGGGGTATCTTCCTCTCTCTCTCTCTCTCTAACATGTTAGAGTTCACTGGAAAGAGAAGGGGAGGTAAGGAGGAGGAACAAAGCACTTTGAAAAATGAGTTCTCCATTCATTGGATTTTCTCTTCTTAAATAGGAAGCAAACTATAGGTTAGATTCACTTTGGTTTAGGATCCGATGCCCAATTGTCTCTTCTCCACATTGCATTTGTTTCCCAAAGTAATGTTAGTGAGAGGATATATTATTATACAGAGTAAATTACATTTAGGTTCTTGAGTTTAGGGCATAATATTACATAGGTTCTCAATTTAAAATTTATAATATATAGGTCCCTGAGTGATATATAATATATTAATTAGGTTCTTTTTTAATTTTCTATTATAGAAATTTTTTAAAATATCATTTTTATCTTGATCTCACTGTCCTCCACATCTCTCATCTCTCTTTCTCTCTCTCGTCCCCTATCCTCTCTCCTAGCCATCTCTTTTTCCTCTCTGTCACCTTCGACTCTCTTTCCTCTCTCACCTCTCCCTCTCTCTACTCCCCCTCTTTCCTTTCTCCTCTTGCAACTCTGCGGGAGAGGCAGAGAAGAGAAAGAGAAGGGGAGAGAGGAGATAGATAGTGGCCTCTCCCCTCCCCCCCCCCACTCTACTTTCTTTCCCTCTGTTCTGTGGGATTGTCAGTGGTGACCCTTCTCCACCTATAATTTCGCATGGGGAGGGAAGAGAGAGAGAGATAGAAGAGAGAGAGAGCTGAAAGAGAGGAGAGAGAGGCAGAGGAGAGAGGAGAGAGAGAGAGACAACATGGGGAGGAGAGAGAGGGGAGAGAGGTGGGATGGGAGAGATAAAATCATAAAAGGGCAAAAATGATATTTTAAAAATTTTTATAATAAAAAAGGATGTAGTTGATGTATTATATATTACTCAGGGACCTAGATAAAAATTTTAATTTGTGGACATACGTAATATTATTCCCTAAATTCAGGGATTTGGATGTAATTTATCTTATTATATATGTTATATATATGATGTTAATAAAATTAATTTAATATTGTGGTTTATGTATGATGTACAGTAAAATATAACTTTTTATTTAAGTTGAATATTAAATAAAATTGATTTATAATGTTGAGATTTATATAGGATGTAAAATAGAGTTAATTATATCAAAGTTTTTGTTGTATGTGAAAAAAGATAAGTTCATTTTTTACTAGAACCAATCAAGGCCTATTTCTCGGATACACACGTCTTTTTTTGAGTCGAAGTGTTCTCTCTTAGCTTCAGTCATTTTTTTAACATTCTTTTCCTCAGGAAACCATTGCATGTAAAAATGATTTGTTTGTGGAGGACTTTACATCTGCCACGTTGTCTTGTAATTGACAATACTTTTGTCGTTTCGATTCACTAAGTAAGCGTTCCCTTGATGAAACTCCATTTTTGAGTAAGCAAATGTGATGGAAATCTCTCTAAGCAAGGGAATGAATAATCTGATTCTTCTATTAATGTTTTCCTCATTCTCGTGATTTTGTACTCTAGTATCTGTCACATTAGTAATAAGAGTATATTAGAATAGATGTTGTAGGTCTTACACTAACAAAACTTTTATAATAAAAAATTAAATAGTAATAATAGTATTAATATGTTTACTTGGTATAATAGTAGTAGCATCAATTATAGCATGATAACAAAGCATCATATGAACAATAAAAAATGAACATGTGTAGCGTGAATGGCATAGCATTAACTACATAAGCATGCAAGAGAATTAGTAAAGGTGCAAGTAATGTATAATTTTCATTTAACAGTTATTTGTTGTTATCTTTTAGGCCTGTGAGTTCTCTTACTACACCTCATCTATCTTTTACACATTTGGAAATCGTCACCCCCATAAATAACCTTCCATAGGCATATCTAATGAACACCATCACATTAAAAATATCATGTAAGGTTCTCTATTGTGTCAATGTATCCAGTTTAGTAAAAACGTATCCAATTTTGTAGTAATGTATTTGCATTCTAGGGATTGTTACCCCTATGATAGTCAAAAATTACCAATAGATGTTGTCACGCCAAATATTATATTATATGTTCAAATTAAGGCATGTGCACAATCCCAAGGAAATCATTTTTACTTTTAGTTCATTGTTGCTTTAAAATTTTGTTTACAAGATTGTTTGTATGGCAAGTCCATACACTTACTCAACATCAACATATATAATCTTCAATTATAATTATAAGTTCATACACTTACTTGCTCACTCTAGCTCATGTATTTTTCCTTTTTGGGTGTTGCGATAGAGAATTAACCATTTTAAATTTGTTTCAAATTAACTATTTAATAGTTCAACATAACATAACTGATTAGATGATCTGATCCGTGTGCTGAACGGTCCGATCAGTCTCCATCTTGACCTGAAATAGTGGACGGGTACTGAACGGTTCAATCATTGACCGGACGGTCTGATCATTTAATTGATGTATGGGACAGTCCGATCATTTAATACATGTGATCAGATCGAATGGTCTACTTGACCCTTGGTCTAATTGAAACTTGGAATGAGATCTATGGTTCATTCATCATTATCAACTCTTAAAATGCTTCCAAATCTTAAATAATTCACAGATATCCGTGGCTCCCATTTTTGGTCCTGAGGCTAGCAATGAGCTTGCCCACAGATGATCTGAGTTTTTGTTTGGGTTCCTTGAGTCTATATCTCGGATCACTCAAACTCCTCCCATATACAATATTTTGTAGTTTTAGGGGAGAAGGGAGGGAGAGAGGCCAATTCATAGACGCTGGCATAAACTTTTCAACTAGCCTAATTATCAGTTAGGTTGGTCAATCAGGTTGATCAAGTCATGCTTATGCTTGTGTAACCAAAAATTTGTTTTTCATATTTAATTCATGTGAACCGCATATCCTAACCACTTTTAAAAAGCTGTTGCAACTCTTTTATTTTCGTTTTAGATTCCCTCTGTTACGTCACTTGCTTTCATTTTTCCTGCAAAATCGCAATTTAATTATTGTGCATGTAATATGATGGATGAGGTGTCAGAATTGTCTATTAAATATTGATGCAATACGTGAAGTAATGATTATGTGTACCTGGTGACTTCTGTTATTGGATGATGTTATACTGTCAATTAAATGGTACAGCAGTATTGAAATGAATCATTATTCAAAATGGTTGACTTTGGTATTGTGGTATATTCTTAACGTATCTGTTGTGCGCATGTTTACCTGCGAGCACATGCATGCATTCACTCTTGGAAACAGTCCCTATGCTTGCAGGTTACTTGCCAAGCAGGCCAAACAAACTGAGGGGATTTGCTAAATATTTCCAAGGTTGTAGTTTGGGTGGATTACCACGGTTGCTTATTTTTTCCATGTTAATTCTGCAGATAAGAGACATGCATGTTGCCAAAAGAGAGGAGGATATTGGTTTCTATGCTGGATTTGTTGGTATTGAAACTTGCATTCCCATAATTTATGTGGTTTATGCTAGTGAATCTGTGGACCCTTATATTATCTATAACATGCACATGTTTGTTATATGTAGGAGGTGCATTTATGTTTGGGAGAACTTTAACTTCTGTCTTATGGGGAATGGTTGCTGATCGATATGGGAGAAAGCCAGTTATCATGATTAGCATTCTTTCAGTGTAAGCACCTTTATATAGCTCTTTTTTTTAAAAAAAAAAGAATATCTACCAGAAAAATGATGGGCATTCAACTTTTTTATGTACTTACATTTTACTTCCATAAAACTGGTATTTTCGGAATTTGTAGGATAGTATTCAATACACTATTTGGCTTAAGTGGCACATTTTGGATGGCAGTTACTACAAGAGCACTTCTTGGATTCCTTTCTGGTTTACTTGGTCCTATAAAGGTACTTGATGAGTGCCTAGAGATAATCATGTTCTCTAGTTTGATTATTCTGCTTGTGTAGTCATGGTGTAGCTTAAACATGGCTTGTATATAGGCATATTCTACTGAAGTTTGCCGGAAGGAGTATCAGGCCTTGGGATTATCTCTTGTAACGAATCATTTGCCTTTTGCGTTAAGTTTCTTTTCACTCTCATATTGAGTATTTTCTCATAAAATGCCATTTTCTTCAGGTTAGTACCTCGAGGGGTATAGGTTTTATTGTTGGTCCCGCCATTGGAGGTCTTCTTGCCCAGGTGAGAAGTGGCAACCGTTTGCTTGAAAAATGGTGCAAAAATGCTGCACATATACTGTTTAATATATCTTTCATATAATTTTACTCTTCTGATTTAGTCACATATTAGTTAATTTGCTTCTAGAGTTTTATAGAGGCTAATTTCACCCTAAAAATAAGATTATCTTGTGGCACGAAATAAACTCACTAAATAAATAAAATAACTTTGATAAGTTTAGACTGTAACAAAATATGAAAAAGGAAATAAATAAAATTTGCATCATACATTCATCGAGGCATCATAGTGCAACAATCTGTTTTGAGCCATCAATCATGGAGATGTACACATCAATACTCCCGAGTGGAAAGAACTTGACATTGTTGAGAAAGCTGCTAGTGTGTACTTTCACGAGATCTATGTTAGGTATGGGTCAACTCTTCTTGTGCTTACTTCTATGATGTTCCAACTGCGTATTGGACGTCTCTGTCAGTGTGTCTTTATGCGATCTAGTCAATATGTATCTCATAATATGCTCCTCCATCAAAACTTCTATAACACCTAAAAAAAAGTATCTCAATCGAACCAAATATCGCTAGTATCTCGATTTCAAATAGTAATTATTTGATCATTAGTAATTATTTGATTTGTTCTTCATTTGGAAGTGGATTTGGCTAGTCAATACTCAAGTGTAGGTTCGCTCTGAAGAAGCTAAAAAGCTTAAACTTTATTGGGTATTACTATCGGGTCTTGATAAATCACCGAACTTGAAATATTAAAAGTACGTAAATCTTGAAATCTAGTGCTAAATGTAAAATTCATACAATTGACTCAATCGCATTCAAAATTTAAAATTAATCATTTTCATGAGTTTGTAATTAACTCAAACTATCATATAATTATTTTGAAAAAACTTATGCACTCATATGATTAAATCGATTGATCTTTTTATGCCATGAATATAAACAAGAATGTAGATGTAATCTCTCTCGAAAACAACCATATGCAATGAGAAGAATGGAAGGAAACTAAATGCATGTAGACTCAAGTTTGTACTATGATCTAGTGTAACTCGTTGGCTCGTCTTGATCATAAATATTTGGCAGGTCAAAATGATAATTGAGGTACTTCTTAAGAGGTGCTACAAAATCTTCCAGAAATACGGAAACTTGACAGACTAACCTATCGTCACCGTAATATGAACCCAATCATACTCGTATTCTTTTTCTTCGTCTTAGTTTATATTCGTAACCTTCTATTTCATGCAGATGTTTCTATTAAGTAATATATTCAAATACACAATCATCCCCAATAAGTTGCATAGAAGTATAACAATCTAATATGACATTAATTAAGACTAATAACTATCTCATATGTTCTGCGTCCTTTACATCCAAATCATCATATTCCTCCGTAGTATAAACATTATCTGTACAACTAGGCTTCTTATCATGTTCATCAAATAATGAGAGCATTATGTGACTTATTATCCTTTTCAAAGTGATCTATCACAGGTGTTTTGATAGTGGATATGCAAGATGATCTAAATCAGTGTTATTTCAGTATAATTTGAAGCTTATCGAAAAACTCAAGATTATGAGTGAGCAAGCTTGTAGATTGTTAACATCGCAACATTTGGTTTCTCGAGATATTTGTGTTACTAACTCATGAGCCTACTCTTATAAGGCCTACTATTGCACTCGTTCCTACCTTTAATTAGCCTCTATTGAAGGACACAATATAGTGCCTTAAAATACGCTTATTGTCATGATCAGTCCACTTCTTTCGAATGAGTACAATTTGAAGTTTACCCCTGATATATTTTCTTTTACCGAGGAGAATAATATGTTGGCCCAAAGAAAGGCTTCCCAGGAAGGGGGTGAATTAGGAATAATTAAAATTTATTTATTAAATAAATATAAAAAATAGCAAAACCTAGGATGATAATCAATTTCAGACATTGGACAGCAGCATAGAAAATGAGCAATAAAACAGAGAATGCAGAACAGATGGCTAATTTTAGAAATAGAACAACAGCGCAGTGAATAAGCAATAAAGGCAGAGAATATAATGCAGATAGTCAATTTCAATAATAGACCAATCAGCACAACAATGAATGATAAAAATAATTGAAAATGTGGTTTATATATTTATATCAATTTATATGAAATATTAACTTGAGGAAAATTTAAATCAGATTTAAGTAGAATATTTCAATTTTGCTACGATCATATCAATGAAGCACGCGAAGATTTATAGTGGTTCGGCTCCCTGTCTAGTCCACTCCCCACACTTCTCAAGTGAGAGTTCACACTAATCCATACCGGCTTTTTACGGGAACCAAAGCCGAATAAATCCAATATAATCCCCACGGCTTTTTATAAAAAGCAAAGCCAAGCAAATCTCCTAATTTCTACAGCTTTTTACAGGAATTAAAGCCGAGCAAACCTACGCAACTATAACCTCCACACCGGGAGAATAGCAAGAAAATGAATAGAGTTTACTAGACTAGCTAGCTTAAATTATAATTTTAAATAAGTGAAAATAATATAATGAGGAGCTCTATGCACATCTAAAGTTGCCAAGGAAATACTCGAATAAATATGAGAACGGCACGTATAAGAAACAATGAACAAAAATGAATTTAAGAAATTAGAAATGAATATCACTATATGTACTTTCAATAATAATAAAAAAATCAGATTGTTACCAAGAGTTTTGATAAATCTTAGCAAGTAGAAGCATAAAACTCAAGTTTCACAGCAAAAACAACACCACAAAATAGCAATGAAAATAATTTCAGAAGTTGGGAAAGAAAGAACTAGATAAAAAATGAGCTTCTTGTCACTTGAAAAGCACCACAATTTCTTTCCTTAAGATCTCCTTCAAAAGCTTTGCAAGTATGGCTTTAGAAGAGTGAAAACTATTGAGAGCTTGAGAGGGGAACAAGAGTTTTACTGCAGGAAAAAACCAGAGAGCAGGGGCACACACAGAAAGAAATAGGTGCAGATTATGTCAGTCGGAAAGAAAGGGAAAAGTCATTTTTTATGTTTGAAAGCATGCAACACCAGCCAACACAAAGGAAACAACAATAAGCTGAGTGAAGTAAAAAAGAGATAAAGTGACATGTGTCAATTGTTTAATGTGATAGCCATCACAAATATTAAATCAGGCTATAAAAAAATTTTAAGCTAAAACGGTTAGCTTACAAAGCCAAAATTCATGGAGTAAACAAAGCACAAAAATACAAAGGGATGGAATGAAAGCACTCCAATTTGGATTAATGTGTCCCATGAAGTATTTTGCAAAATTTTAAGTATCCAAGTAGGCATAAATTTGAGTTGAGTTAAACCTTCGTCTAATTTAGTTTGTAATAAATAATGAATTTTGAGTTAAGCTTCGAACGTCAATCAGTTGATTTGAGTGAGCTACTCTTATAGGTGGTTGAGGTTTTAGCTTAGCAACAAAACAAAACAAATACAAGAAACAATAAGATTTTCTTAACTAGAAAACCAAACGGAAAAATATGAGTACAAAGCTTGGCAAATATACACATGCTTACAACAATGTCCAAGAGAAATAAAAAAAATTTACAATAGTAGCTCTTAATCTGTTAGACTTGAATTGTTTTGTCTTTGATGAAGAAATTGACCTATAAGAACAATTAAGACAAAAGTTAGTATAATAATGCTAAAGTAATTGGTATCATCAAAATCAATAGGGTTCAACATAATACTACCTTTCCTAACAAATACTGTCTGAGCATATAAATGTGAGAAATATGATGATGAAATTAAAAAACATATTGAGGATGAAAATTATTTTCAAAAATGGCAAATCTTTTCTAAAATGTGAAGATCAACAATTTTAATGGCAAATTATTTTCAAAAAAGTGCAAATATTTTCTTAATTTAATTATATAATAATTTAGATAATCCTAGATTTGACTAATTTAAAATGTCAACTTTAAGCTTACAGATTATAAATAACAATTTATCGAATTAGATTAAGGCAATTGATTTTAATTTCAGTAAATTAGATTTAGGGCTTTGGAACAAAGACAGGTTCTTTTAGAATTTAATACCACCAGTAATTCTCTCAACTAGAATTTTGATCTCTAAATTCAAGCAAATCAAATAACTTGTAATGATAAATAATTCCAAATTGAAATTAATTATCCAGTGAATTTGAAAATTGATCAAGAATTTATATTTGTTGAAATGTGGGTGCTTTTTGGGCACTAGGTCATCACGAAGAGCAAAGGTTGTATGGGAGATCTTGGATCCTTGTTGTCATGATAGGTTGAAGTCATTATTTCACGGATTAAGGATGAGGCTAATGACATTGGCATGGGAGCGTGGTGATGGCGCTTCAAACATAGATGATGGCTAGGGTTTCAAAGGGAGCTTTTTCTTTATCTCAGTTTTTTCTGACAACTAAGATATATAGGATCTGAAGGGTTCTCACTTGAAGTTCTACCATTTCCTTCTAGATATCGTGCCCTTTTGTAATCGCTTCCACTAACCCCCATCCTGAGTCAAATTGCATGCAAATGCAAACTTTTATTTATCACAAGTCTACATAAATGTTTCATTACCTAGGAGAATCCCACTAACTACCCCAAAACAAGATAATAGATGTGGAACTAAAAAATTTCATTAAATAAATAAATAATAAAAATACTTTGGCTAATTCAAAATCTAACAAACTATGAATAGACAAATAAAATAAAGTAAAATAGATAAAATCTGCATCATCTATCGATCAAGGCATCATGATGCATGATCTAGTTTAGGTTATTAATCATCAGGATGGTCCCATCAAAATGTTCTTTGGCATCATCATTATCATTGTTAGCAAAAACAACTTTGTCCTATTCATAAAAAACGATAACAATATTCTATATTTAAGTGAATGAAAGACTCCCTTTGCATGTTTCTACTAACACAATTACTTTTTTAAAGTTTCCGGAAAACATTTTTTTTAATGACAACTTTTTTTTGCTTCTTGTTGAACTTTTTAAATGGCATGCTAATTAGTTGTTTATGCACCCTGGATCTGATTGCTGAATTGTCCTGGTACAAAGAATCTTGTTTTCTTTTCCCATCTTGATGAAAGCTATGATAATGATGACTTGGGGATAAATATAGATGAAGACATGCTTAATGTGCAGATTACTTTGATATCTTTAATGATCTCCTCCAAGTCACTCTATAGCCATTGCTATTTTATTCAAAGTGCAGGTCACCTCATTGATTACATCAGCATTTTTAATCCTTTTATCATAGGTTGTGGATTTTGCTTATAGTGCAAAATCATATCCCTATTCTAATGAGCCTCTGCCTATTTTGTTGTTTTATCTTTCCATTAGTAATTGATTGAAATCATGCATCTGGATTTGGAACATCTAGAAATAGTGTTATTGTGTTAACTGCTCTTATTGTTCAGCCTGCAGAGAAATATCCAAACATATTCTCCAAGGAGTCCTTTTTTGGAAGGTCAGGGCATTTTCTAATGATTATTTTTGATTTATCTAATCACTTAACTTTTCTGCTCTAAAAGTTCAATACCGTTTTTTTTTTTTTTGTAGGTTTCCATACTTCTTACCTTGCTTTTGTATATCGCTCATTGCAGTTTCAGCATTTATAGCTTGCTTTTGGCTTCCAGTAAGTTATCAGTTGTGGTTTGATGGAATTTCTTCTAAATATTTTGTTATGTTTTGTCAATTAAAAATATATGTTAGTTCTTATGAGTAGTTTACTAAAGGTTTTCATTGATTCTGGTAATCAATTACCTTAAAGGACAATTTTCTTAGAATGCTTACTTTTTGAGGGCCTTTCAAGGGCAAAGCTAAGTGCTCATGTTTCTTATAATATTTATTTGTAAACTTTATGAGAAATCCAGGTAATTCATTTACTTGTTATTCCAGAGCTTGAGCCTTGTTCTTTGTTCTATTATTTTAGCTGTTCATGTCTTTAGCCTTTGAGCTTTATTGTGTTTGTGTAGATTTGTTGTTCTTTTTTTTTTAAGTTTTATGTTTTACAAATCGTTAGTTATTTCTCTCAGTATAGCATTACTTTTATTTTGGAAGCTGGCATTGGGTTTGTGTTTATATTATATGTATGCACTGTTATTTTCTGCCTGTCTTTTATGCTACTTTTGTTGCTATTTCTTTTGTATACATATTGATCTTCAAATTTCAGTTTTGTACATGACATTTTCTTCCTGTTATTGATGCTTAAATTTTATTAGTGCAAATTACTGATAGGTCCCTATAGTTTACCCATTATTACATTTTAGTTAATATTGTTTGAAATATTTCACTTAGGTCCCTAAATGTAAACTATAGGGACCTGATAGGTCCTATTTTGCGTTACTTTAGGTTCCTATTTTAAATTCCAGAGACCTAAGTGAAAGAATTTTAAAAATATTAGGAACTAAGTGAAGGATTTAAAAAATGTGGATCAAAATATAACTAAATTATAGGGACCTATCAGTAATTTGCCCATATTGTTATTATTTTTATATGTTTTACAAATAGATGGACAAGATCTTTTATGCATTTGTAAATCTTACAAGATGTTGGGGCTCTTGCAAATACCGCTTTCGCTTACTAATAATGTCTTAAGCACTCTATACGTGTTGCGTGTATGATTTGTGTATTAAATTATAAAAATGGTCATTTGATGTCACGCTCTGTTTGGTTGAAGTTTATTTTTGGGATGTGTGTCTTAGGGCTTGAGAGAGAAATTTATTTCAATATTATCATGTGAAATAAAGTTATTTTATTATTGAGAATTGTGTTAGAATTGAAATAAAGTTGATTTTCTTATTCAAAGATGTGTAGGATGTAAAATAAAGTTGAATTTTTATAGGATATAAAATAAAGTTAATTTCTAATATTTAAATTTTTATATGATGTGAAATTAAGTGTAACAAAAATAAGAATGCTAAAGTGGATTAGTGCGTATACATGAAAAGACAAGATGATAATTGAGTTTATTCGTAGGAAGGTTAGAGTAGCTTCTATTAAGGATAAGTTTAGAGCGAGTAGGCTTAAATGGTTTTGACATATATATCATAGGCCGATTGAAGCTTTAGTAAGAAGAGTTGCGTTATTAAATCTCATATATAAAAAAAAGAGGAAGCTTGAAAACATTTTGGTAAGAAACTATAAGAAATGGCCTTGCATGCTTAGAGCTAAATTAGGGGCTCTTATTTGATAAGGTGCAGTGGACACAAAGGATTCATGTAGCCGACCCCATATTGTGGAATATAGGTTTGGTTGTTATTGTGAAATTAATATAAAATATTAGTGGAGGTGTTCTTGGGAGAGTTTGGAACCTTTTTTGTTCCCAACCAAACAAATGCTGATGTTAGTCAAAAAAATGAAATTACAAAGTAATGGGGAAAGATTATATATGAGCATAAATCTTTTGTTGTGTATATGTACGGTATTTTTTGTTTTAGAAAAAGATTTGATGCAGTTAGGTAGTTAAAAACTTTATGATGTGACTTACTACAACATATCATTCTGTTCTAGTTGACATTTCTATCTAGTATTATTTTGTTGGGGTTAAAGTTAAATTGATGTCTGTTAACTGGTTGTTGAGATGTAAATCTTTTGTGTAGGAAACACTACATTTTCACAATGGAAATAAGTTGGAAGATGGTGCAATTGAAGATTCTGAGGAACATCAACCATTGTCTTCTAAGAAGAGCCTATTGAAGAACTGGCCATTAATGTCTGCGATGATCATTTATTGTGTTTTTTCATTTAATGATACAGCTTATTCAGAGGTAATGCTCCAGTGTTCTATCCTGTGGAAATGTAGTTAACTTTGTCATTTAATATGGACATCTGTGCAGAAGTTGCATAAAGATGTGCCATAAAAGATGATTTCTTAGGATTTTCAAGCATGATCTCTGATTTTTAAAATTAATTATGATATATGTAGTTGTGTGATATACTGATATAGCTCACAGAAAATACAATTTTGTTTTTGATGGAAAGTAAATACAGTTATTGATGAAGCTTAAAGATCTTAACTTCCTTGAAAGAAACTTGCTGACAATTATGTAACCTTTCTAACTTGGCATGACTTTTCTTGACCTTCTTCAATTGTTTTCTTAGCTTTAATAATTCTGTCTTTATTTATTTTATTTATTATATTTTATGTAATTCATTGTTGTTTCATTAGATATTCTCCTTATGGGCTGAGAGCAGTGTGAAATTGGGAGGATTGAGCTTTTCATCCCAGGATGTAGGAGAGGTGCTTGCTGTTACAGGTATTTTTTGCTTTATCTGTACTTGTGCCCATAGTTGAGCCGACTTTCCTTTATGATTATACAAATCATTCTATGCCATGTCAACGAGACTAATATCCTTTCTTTAGGTATCCTGTTCTACTGCTCCGAGAAATTAATGTTGTGTGCATCTACACAAACATTCAAGATGATAGCATTAATGATAGTGAATGTAAGCTTGTAGGTTATCCTAGGCTGTTAGCTGGTCAATGGGATGTCATTTCAATGATCTTTTCAAGAGGTTCTGTGCTGAACTGCTAGTGTGCTGAACTGCTAGTGTGCTGGATAATTGCTTACTTTGATGTATCACTCATCTTATTTTCAATAAAATTATTTTAGTGGAGATGTGCATCTCAAATGGATGAGTGGTCACATTCAATTGGAGCACATTAGAAATAATTCTATCCAGGAGAGGGCGGGCAAAATGACACCTATAGTAAAAACGTTAAGAATGTTTAAAGTTCTTTGGTTATTCCATCTTTGACCTATAAAGACTTCCATATGTAAGCACATGAGATAGTGAAAGGAAGACCATAAAGACCAAAAAGAAAAAAAATGCTTTTGGATATATGATCATTAGACATAATATAAAGAATGGAAAAGACAAATCCATCTATCTAACCCCAAATATTCATATGTTGCTATATTAAACGTCTTTATTTGTGTATCATATATGTGCTTCACCTACTTTAAAGCCATGTTTGGTTGGAGGCTAGGCCATGGCCAAAATAGCCTTCAATGGCCTCCAACCATTTTATTAAAAAAATAATAATAAATTAAGTATAATGTGTTAAAAATTGTGTAGAATGTGATATAAAGTGAAATTTTTATATTAAAGTTTATGTATTGAGGATGAAAAATGAAATTTTTTTTTAATAAAATAGTTGGAGGCCATTTTTGCTATAATCAGGGTTAAAATGGCCTCAAACTAAACAAAGCTTACCTTTAGAATCAAAGCTTCATATAGCAACCAAAAGCTTCTTTGTGCATAAAAGCCTTAGACTAAGACAGCCCCAGTATAAGGTTTGTAGATGGCTTAACGGGAAGATGCATACTACTTATTTAATGTACTATAGTACCTTTTGGAACTCAAACTCCAGCTTCACGGAGATGCTTGCACTGAACTAAGACAATTGAGTAAACTGGGAAGTTCGTGTGGCCTATAATTGAACAGCTGTGACATGTTAGTCTAAATATTTGTTGATGTTGCAATCCAACCTTAAAATCAAGCTGATTTGTTGCTCTTGTTTTCTTCTAGGTCTAGGTCTTTTTTTGTTTCAGCTGTTCGCATACCCATTCTTGGTGAAAGCTCTAGGACCTATAATTTCTTCCCGTGTAGCAGCTGTAAGCTTTAAAGCATTTCTTTTTTTACTCTGGTTTTAACCTTTGTAATTCTGTAGAAATTCAGTTGAATATCTTACTTAAATCCTTGGCATGCAGATTATCAGCATAGCAATACTTGCTATCTATCCATTCATATGTAATCTCTCGGGGCTTGCTCTCATGTTGGTAGTAAATTGTGCATCACTAACTAAGAACGTTCTTTCTGTAAGTACAACTTCAATTTGGTTCTTTTTTCCCTGAACAAATGTTTGGAAAATATTTAGTGCTAGTCATGATCATTACTAGTTTCACCTTTAGTATGTCTCCTTGACATTCTCTAGCATTTCAATTTCTCAGTTTTTCTTCTGTATTACATGCTATTATTTGGAGTTGACATATGAAATTGTACCATTGGTGTGGACTAGCCTAATTATCAACTTATCGTGTCAATATTTTTGTTCTCTTATTCTGGTCAAATTCATTGCGTTTGGCAGATTTCTTCATGCTTCCCATTGTTTGAGAATTCTATGAATTGCTAAATAGTGTGAGAAATCCTTGGCCTTGTTTTGGGTACAATGGTTTTTGTTAACATGAAATCGTTGGCCTTGTTTGAGTACAATGGTTTTGCTAACGCAAAAACCTATCACACGGGTTGGAGGGCTCGGATCTCTTGAAGAATGAGATCATCTTTCAAAACCAACGATATTATGCAAAGGCCTGATGTGAACAACTGAAGAAAAGATTGAGTAGGAAGCACAAATAACACCCAAATTTGTGTGAAAAATCATATAAAGTAAAGAAAAATTATGGGAAGAGGGAGAATATTCACTATCAGCACTTAAATGAGTTGAGCCAGAGTTGAAGTTACTAAATGAAAAATAGAACCACCTTGATCAAGATTGAGTAGGAAGCACAAATAACACCCAAAGAGTAATCTAACTTCTTTAGATGGGATTCATAGAATGTTATGGTGAGGGCCAAAGAAAGTGAATAATCAACTTGGGAGTTGAGAGTTAGAATTGTTGTATTAAAGTTAGGAAAGGTGGAATTGAACCTTTGAAGCTCCAACGTGTACCCGAAAAAATTTGTTGCAGGCCTTCACAGTCTTTATCTGCTAGTTGTCTGTAGGTCGTCTCCCAAAATTAGGTATCGCTAATAGGTTATCAATGTTGTTTCAATATTGTCTGTTAGTAGACAGTGTCCTCTGGACAAACATATGAAGAGAGTCGTTCAGTGTCAACTGCAAATCTTAACGCAGAAAGTGCGGTGTGTTGGCAAGAGCATCTAATGTGTTCACCCAACTAAAACAGTTTGCCTGGTAGGGACGGCTCTTTTCATGCCTAACATGTTGGGACCAATCGATGAGTGATATTTTAGGAGGTGATACCTTGCTAGCGCGTAAATTGGGTTAACGTGTTTGTTAGTTCGGGAAATCCTTTCGGTCGGTTGGGGAGTCTATTTGTTCATCAATCATTTGTTGACTATGGATCAACTATGCTATGTAGTCTGGGTAACATGCAAACGACTGAGATCTGAAGTGTCAAATCTGGTGTTAAAGAGTTTATACAAAATATTTTTTTTTAATATTAGTTTTTTTATTTGTTGTAAGTTATTTATGTAAGATCAGTGTTGGTCTAGAAGGTGGTTAAAAGGCTCTAAATACAATTTAATTTATCTTAATATATATAATTTATTATAATTATATCATAATTAAGATAACCCATAAGCACAAGTTAGCAATGAGATAATCAAGCGGAAACAGTAATAAAAGTGCAAGTAAATGACATAAGAATATAACATGGTTTGGCTCAAATTCGAGCCTGCTTCCAACCCGACCCAATCTAATTATTCAACTATAATAAAACACTTCTTTGGTCAAGGTGGAGAAGCTCGTACACTCTAATTCTCCTCTACCTCACTATAGAGGCTTTCTTCAACACAATTAGGGAAATAAGTCTCACCTCCCTTAGATCCCACTAAGGGTGTTCTTCACAATCAAGTGAAGGATCAAAAAACTAAGCCCAAAGTACATTTTCAATGAGCATCAAGAACAAGCCTTAAAACACCTCAAAATAATATATAAATCATCCCTCCAACGGCTAAAAAAGGTGTTGTTAGACGGCTTTTGATCAATCAGTTGATCACAATTCGCCGTTAGATACTCAATGGTCACATTTCAAACAGTTTTGTTCGATCAACGGTCTTTGATTGATCAAATGATTGATTACCCAAAACAACATATTGCGATTGATTGATCAACTGATCAATCAAAGGCCCGATCAAATGATTGATTACCCAAAACAATATATTGCGATTGATTGATCAACTGATCAATCAAAGGCCGATTATCAGCCTAATATCAATAAACTCTCTCTTGGTGGATCTAACACAAATATAATCGATATAAGCTCAATTCAAATAATATCTAATGAAGTCTTAATTTCTCGTAATATGGTCCACATATCTTCTAACATTCTAAGGACAATGTTACAATGATTTCTACACATATTAAAATAATAAATAATAAAAAAATCTTTAATAAATCTTATCAATTTTGAAACTTGAAGGCTTGCACTTGAGTCTTGATCTCTCCAACACTTCATAGGTCAAGTATAGTTCATTCTCATGCTTCTTCACTTTAATTATAATGTGGTGTAAGCATGAAGTTAGTAATAAAACTCTAAGCCTACATACATTAAACTTAAAAATATTATTTGTCACCAATTAACTTAAATATGGTGACAAACATCAAAGCACATAATATATAATATTCATAATGGAAGAATCGATAACTTAATTATCTCAATAACATCATGTATAAATTAGTTTGGATGAGGTTTTAATCCTAGGCGGGAAGCATGCATCTTGTGTTTATGTTTCCAACTGTGTATTTGGTTTAATGGCAACATGGGTGATTATTAGTGTAAGTAGTCAGCTTGGCACTCGACTTTGAGGAAAATGTTGAAGGATATAAATCTGATTTTGATGTCATATTTTTATTTGATTTTTGATGCAATCCATGTGTTACAAATATTTTGACTTTCAAGTTTCATTCAATGATAGTCTCTAAATTTGTTGATCTAATATGTGAGCAGATAATTATCATTACTGGGCTGAATATTCTGCAAAATGATGCCGTGGTAATTTTTCATTTTTTAATATTAATTATTTGAGCCATTCAGTGCCATTCATCTGTTTCCCTGTTATTTTTTAAAGCTGAAATTATTTCTATACTTTTATACTATTATAGCCTCAAAGTCAAAGGGCAGTTGCAAATGGTATCTCTGTGACTGCAATGTCTATCTTTAAAGCAGTTGCTCCAGCAGCAGGAGGCACTTTGTAAGTAACTTTGTTTTAGTCATTTGAATACATCTATGATTTTCATTGTAGAATCAATTTTTTATATAGTAAAACGTGAACAAATCATTTGTTTGGCAAATCTTACATTTTTTAAATTTTTGCGCCGACGAACTTAAGGCTTAAACTTGTAGGTTTTGGTTCAAGAATAAATTCATATATTACCTACCCTCTTACGTGCAAAATTTTTTCATTTTGCATCGTGAATTCAGTTCAACACAGTTTTTTTTTTGGAACCTTATGCTAGAGATAATTAGGGGGTTATTAGTGTTCGTATTTGAGACCTCTTGCTTTGACATCATATTAAATCTTTGGTTACTGATTGATCCAAAAGCTTAAGTTTGGTCCATGAATATATTATATTCTTACATATTAAAACGCTTGATTACCATTTTTTTGTCAGTGATTTTGAATAACTTATAATTATAGTCTTTAAGATTCATCATATAATCTGTTTTTATTTATCTTTTAACCTCCATTTTTTGGATTTTATGATGAAAGTATGGAAGATGTAGAAGGGTTCTTGAGGCGATTCTGAATTCTGGTTCAGTTACTTATTTGTTGTCCTTTTTCTTGGCAGGTTGTCATTGGCTCAAAAACGGCAAAACACTTCATTCCTTCCAGGTATTAATTTTAAATAAAATAGGCATTTGCAGTCTAGGTCTGGGCCTTATAATCAACTAACAATTTTTCATTTTTGTCTAAACATTTTCTTATTATATTAGATCCTCGTCTCTCCTTGTCTTATCTTTCCTACTTCTCTATTTATAGAAGATATGATATCAAAACGTCGTTTGTTTTTTTTATGACATCTAGATGTCACCGTAGAGCAGCAATTATATAGCTTTTTGTAATATTATCAAAATATGTCATCAAACCTAACATTGTTTTCTCCGAGTAGCATGACATCATATCGCAACATTGCATTAAACACCTTAGATTAATCTCATCCGATTAATTTAATGACTACCTAAGTACATCAAATTAGGAAAAGATGACCCTTTGAAGACATCTCACTTGATCCAAAATCCTATTAGAAAACTCTCCCTTTCTCACTGTTACATCTTCTCCCTCTCCATCCAGATATCTAAGCATATAACGCAGTAGAAAAGGTAATCCAACAGCATAATCTGTTCCAAAATGTAATCCAACATGTATCCATAATTTCTCTCTTTGTTTTTTTTTTTGATGCAGGAGTCCACTTGCTATTTTTTGTGCTGAATTTGGGCTCTTTGTTGGGTCTACTGTTGACCTTCAAACCCTTTCTAGCTGTACCTTGAAAGGATCTGTAGGACTAGGAGAGATCTATTGAATCTGGAGCAGTTTTGATTAATTCATTTTCTCCAATCTATTTCTCTTACTTATTTTGGGAGGCCCAATATTTCTTTGCTCATACATTGGCATCAGAAATGATCAATAAATGTCAGGTTTTGAATATTTCAGCCCCAGCAATGGCAAATAATGTTTACTTGAGATAATTATAATTTTGTCAATAGCCCATTTCAAGATAATTTTTATTATTTGTGTTTGTCTTGTGTGTGTCGTTTGCAGTAATTGTGGTGCGTTAAACCTACTTGAATCCGACTTCTTTTCGAATGATGGCATTGTCATAGTATTAAATTAAAATAATAATATAAAAGCTGCATTAGTCAACTAATGTTCTCCTTGAGAATATTGTAAAAAAGCAATAGGGAGGGCTATATCCTTCTCACAACAAAGATTGCATAAAATAAAAAAAAGGCAATATATTTGTAATCTGCTTAATGATAATATCCTTCTACGAGTTTGCATGATTTCTAAAGTCTTCTTTTGGAATTGCTTGTATGTGTGGTTGCTTGTTTGGTATTAAATTATTGTCCAATGCTCCATCTTGAGCGCTTTGTTGACTGCTGATGTTGAATATGATCCAGCATTCTAATGTACCGAATATTCCAAACAATTGTTTCTCTCCTTATTGCTGATCCAAATAGCTCTCCTCATGTTGTGTGCGATTCAATTGATGCTGGATGACTCCATATTGCAGCAATCTACTCCGAGTGAGTTGAAACATCTTTATTGAGTCCTCATCTAACCGAACCCTTCCCCATACGGACTTTGAAATTCGGAATTTGGGTGCAAAACACCTGTTACTTGACTCATTAGCTTTGTGCCAGTTACATACATTGAGGTTTGGGATAGGTTTGACTTTTGAGTTTTATGTTTGACCCAACTCGGGGATTAGAGAAATTTTCTGCTCTATAAAAGGGCTGTAGCAGTTTTGAGTTGAACTCGATTCGGTTTAATAATCTTTCTCATCAGGTTGAGAAAGTTTAAGCAACTTAAAGCTTAAAAAAATCCTTTAAGTTTCGTTTATCTCCAAGTTAAAAATTATTTTAGTTTAATTTTAACCTGACATATCACATCACACATAAAATTTAATATTAAAAATTAATTTTATTTCACATCCTACACATATTATTAAAATAATATTAACTTATATCACATTCCTCACATATTTTAATATAATAATTAATTTTATTTCACATCATTTATAATTTTTAATAATAAAATCTTTATTTAAGTTTATTTTTAATTTTGTTAAATTTAATTTTACAAATAAACAGTAATAGGTAGTTTTAAATTTTAGCTTGTAAGCAGCATTAAATTAAAGTAGCTTAAACTTAAAAATAGATTAAAGCTGTTTTCAAACACAATTTTAATTGAGAATAAATTAAAGTGTTTTATAATCTTAAGTAATTAAATTGAAATTTTTGAAAAGTTAGAATCAATTTAAAATGCTCTTGCGATCTGAAGAGCTTATCATAATTTTTAACCAAACGATCAGTTCCTTCCTCTCTTTCTTATGCGGAGAGAGGCAGATATTTGTATCGTATTCGCATTTACTTTAAATTGACAGAACAGTAGTGTATCTTAATAGATTAACACTAGGAAAAAAAATTCAAACTCGACTCCAAACGAAATAATTGAAGGAATAGATCAATGTGAAATTTTCTCTTAGCACACAAGGACCTAGCTGTAATTTACTCTTCTTAATAACTATATTTTTCTAATTATAATATTTTTTTTGGTTTCTATCAATCATAATATATTTAAAAAATTTATATTTGTCATTTCTAAATAAGTTTTTTTTATAGACAATATTTTCTAAATTAAATATTTATAAGTGATATTTTCTAAGCTCAATATTTACATATAATTTCTCTTTTTTTTACAGAAAATATTTTCACTTTAATTTCTGTGTAAGAATACTGTATATAAATATTGAATTTAGAAATGTCATTTATAAATATTTAATTTAGAAAATATTTTTTGTTAAAATAAAAAAAAAATTTAAAGCTACAAATGTAAATTTCTTTCATGTGCTTATTATATAATTTGTTGACAAATTCTTGAAATCCCTACCAATTATAAGGTTAATGATGTCACCTTCCTTGCTTTCTTACATGGTTTGGTATATGAGCAATTAATCTATATAATTAGCCTTGACTTATTCTTCTCTATCTTCTTTTTTATCTTTAAGAAATTATCTTATCCAAACACCCACTTTTTCACCCCAGTCAAGGTCCACAATTCCTTTTGGTTCATTTCTGGGTGCGCGTTTTGGTACGACAGCCCTAGCCCAACTCGGTCACTCGGATTCTAAACCCGGGCAAGCCCGCACGCAGATTGCACGTGCATGGTTTTCCTAATCACATGTTGCCCCCAAAACATCACACAGCGGAAACCTACCTCAAAAACAATTCCATGACCACCACTTCGGTCTAATAAATATTTGGTTTGAATTGAATTTATTGAGTTAAGCTACGAGCTATGATTAGATCGCATCAAATTTGGCTCGATCTCTATTATTTAAATATAAATAATATATTTATTACTTACATATATATGTTCAAATTTTAGGGAATACAATTTTTTTTTAATTTTTTAAAAATTTAATTTCTTGAAGGACTTAAGTTAGCCAGATTTAAGGTTCATGTCAGCTCAAATTTGATACAAATTAGCTTGAACTTGAATCTAATTGAGATGAGCCGAGCTTGAGCTTTGTCTGGCTCGGCTCAAACTCGGATCATTCTCACCCCCTACTAGAGCACACATTCGAGAGAAAGACATAATTTTAGTTCTAGATTGGATCAAATCGAATTTATTTCAGATTTAACTTGGAGAAGTCATATTGAGTTTAAGCCTAGTAAATAAACACCTCTAATAGTTAGGTGTAACGAAGATAATTACAAAAAATTCGTATAAGCAAAATAAGTTGATCAGATAAGTCAGACAAATTTTAGCACTGTTAATTATGAAATTTACACATCAATTAAAAAATATACATATGCTTGACCGAATATCAACTTAAACTATACAAAACTCGAATAAATGCATGATCTCGATCATGTACTCATTGTCAATCGAGTCAGTGTAGTTGGTTGTAGACTCAAGCACATGTGGTCCCTGCGGATAATATCTATTTTTATGAAGCTCATCTATAATTCCATCAACGATAGAGTGAATTTCAAGTTTAAGCATCATGATTTGCCTACGATTTAGTATGTCCCCTAATATCTCTTTATTCTATTGCATTTAGTTTCTTCCTCCTCATTATTATGTCCTACTGAAAAAAGAAAACTTACAATCACGATAACCCAAAGATGCTTTATTTGGCTACAAAATCACATGTCAATAAGTTTTATTTACGAATTTTTATCGACTATTTTATATGACTTTTATGCACATATATGTTATTGGATTGAGTTATAATCATACCAATGTATACTGACCTGGAATTATTTAAATCAGTGTCGTTTGTTTGCGAAGTTTAATTTTTAATTAGATTAAAATTAAATTTAAATAAAAATATTTTTATTAAAAATTATGAATAATATTAAATAAAATTAGTTATTATATTGAGATATAATATGAAAAATATAATATAAATTAATTATTATTTTAATTTATGTGTAAGATGTAAAATAAATTAACTATTAGATTATACCCTGTGCGGACATAACAGCGGATCCACGCTAAAGTCTCAGTGGCATCCATTGTAATTATGTGGAAGAGAGGTGGCTATTAGCACTATCCACTTCCATCCTGCGCTCTCCGCTCGACTGGTGGCGGAGTCCCGTACCCCGCGAATAAATTACGAGAATTACCGGCGGCGGGCTCGCGGGCTCTCCCGCCTCTCGCACTATAAATAGGTGTCGTCTTCGCCGAGCACGGATCTGGAGGCTGGAGGCCGGACGCGAAGATGGGGAACGCGAGCGCGAAGGAGGACGTGGAGAACGGTGGCAGCGGAGGCGGTGACGATCCAGCGGTGAGATCTGGGGGAGATCCGGGGTTCTTGAGAGGCGGCGGTGCACGGCGGTCCCGCTCGTTGGAAGCGATGGGGAGCTCGCCGCCGGAGAGCCCTAGCCGGTCCCGATCGCCGCTCATGTTTGCTCCCCAAGTAAGGACTGTTTCTGATCCGGTGTCGCTCTTCCTTCGTCCCTTGTTTGCGTTTTCTTGAAGTGAGCTGAGCTGCCGATTTTTTGATCAGTGACGAGTCTGATCCGTATGAGGTGGTTGGAGACACCTTGATTCTGGATTAATTGGAGCTGAGAGAATCTGTTGGCTGCTTTGTCTGCGGAAAGCTTGGAATAGTTATTTGTCTTCTATAGTTTGATTTGGTGATTGATAACAATTAGTCTATTGAGTATTGTGAGAGGATTCGTGAGTCGTATTAGGCTTGATTTTCAATCTCTTGCTCCGCAATTCCATGCTGTATTCTGTACTGACGTTTTTCTCAGCACCCGAACTTGGTAAATAGATTAGCTGATTGCTTGATATAGCTTAGTGCTTGTGGAATCTCTAACGAATGCAACGCCCATTTGAAACGATGGAGGTTTTAAATGCACAGCACCTTCAGTTATTACATAGCTATAGTTTCAGATGATAGGCATTCATTCCTTAAGGTTGCTGCAAGTAAAATTAGTTAGATTATCGTTTTATACAGTGTGATCCAATTTAGTTACTTCTTGGGTCTTTCTTTCGAAAGAATTTTTAGTATGAAACTTGGGAAGGTGGCGTTAGTTGCTGTTATTTCTGAAAAACTCTTGAACTGAGGTGCCAAATTTAGTTTCTCGTGACGGTATCAATGTTTACGTTCTTGTATCACAAAGTGATTACATGAGTATACGTGTGAATATATTTTAATAAGCTCTGTGAAAGCTTTCAAGCATTGTGCTAGTTTTTATCAGGTAGCTTCTGGGATATTCACCACTATATTTCATTTTCAAGCTTATCTATTGCTAATTTTCAGCTTAGGAAAGCATTTCTCTTTCATATTTTTCAGTGGCATGTTTCAACTACATAAATGCTACTGAAATGCTTGTTAGATATGTTCTGAGAATTTTATGAAGGAATGAATTCTGAGACCGGATGTTAAAAGCTCCATACTAATTAATGTTGTATGTTGTTTTGTTGCAAGCAATAGAAATCTGAAACTTTATTACCATTTTAGACATGGTGCTCTGATTCCCTTGGTAAATGTTTTATAAATTTAGGGTTAAAGATAAAATTTGGTTATCATGCTCTTTTAAGATCATGCATGTTCTTTTTGGCGGTGCTCGATGTGATGTGGCTGTTACTCATTCTGCATTGACAAGATTCACAGGCTTGACTATTTGTTATGAAATTAACTAAACTACCAACATAGATTTATGTCAACAATGACAAATGTGGCTTGCCAACATACAACTAATTTGTTTGAGATGAATAAACCCAGCATAATGTTTTATACATTTTTTTGGCAAAAGAAGATCAAATAAATTCATCATGCAAGAAGCTCCTTTTGCCATGTTGGTTATAAACTTCTTACCATCATGGGTTAAATATGAAACTTTGCTTTAAGCTGGTTGATGGTCCATGTCATGCTGACAATGCTGCACTCTGCTTTCATACTATTAAAGGGATAGGGAGTTTGAGTTGATTGTGATACTTAAGATATTGGGTAGTTAACCTTAGTTATATGTTTTAGGACAATGTTGTAAAAACTGGACCAGACCGAGCTTGAACCAACATGTCATCCATTCCAATTGAAAATTAGTCTAATGGTGATGAATCTTTCTATTTCTATGATGTTAACAGCCATTTTATAATTGTAAAAAAATGGAAAAGAATAAACATGTTTATCATTGTAAATATTTTGTCCTATGTTAGATGACATAATTTTTCTTTAGCTGTCTTTTTAACTAATGGTAAAACACTGGTTCAACTAGTTTGACCTTGAACTGGATATTAGACCGTTCTTACACTGGTCGGTTGTTACAACAATGCTTCAAGATGAATGGGATATAAGTGTTTGATGAAATGTTTATGTCAACCTTCTTGTTTTACTATGCAGATCTTGTTGATTCTTATTTATTAACATGATTGTGTGCTTGAACACATGAATGGACTTAAAGAAACAAACCATTATTATATTATTCAGAATAAGGGGAAGATAAAATCACCTGTGTTGTTAAACATTCATGAAAAGTTGTTTGTGTCCTGTCAATGGAAAGGAATGGCGTCTGGTGCATTCTATATACTATGCCTTTGAGGGGGCTAGGATGTCAACAAGAAAGGACAGACTACAAAACACATTTAGTTGCAATAAGCATGGGCACTCACACAATCTCAGGAAATATTGACGTCTGTTTGACTAGTGGTATTATCATAATTTGAGTACTTTTCTTCACCCTGACATACTTTAATTTAAGGTTTCTCGTAGCATAGCCTGAATTGCAACAAGCATGCGATAAGCCCACACCCTTGACGTCAAAAGAGGAAATTTGGCCATTTATATGTCCCATGAAATTGTATTTTCTTGGTTTTACTTGGTTCAGATCACTAGTTCGTTATCATTACCAGACATGTATTTCTTGTTGAGCATAAACATACTGCTTGCGACTTATTTATGACACCATCTTGTCGATGTTTTGCGTCAGGATTTAGTTGGCTTTTTAATCAGTCTTTTGAGCTTGTTTTGATGTGCTGGATAGGAGGTTCGTCTATGAATAAGGTTCAACAATATTTTAGTTCTGCTGTTCATGCTGCTGTTAGGATCCTGCTTTTTCAATTGTTGTCAAACACTCAAACATCAGAGTATTACTTGCGTAGACCGTATGCTACTTGAAGCCATGATAACGGGTAGTCCTACTGTTTCAGGTTCCTGTAGCTCCATTGCAGAGGGCTTCTGATGCCCCTTCAGGTTTCAATCACTACTGGATGAATGATCCCTATGTTACTTCAGATCCTCCACTTGAAAAGGGGATTCCAGTGTTGATTACTTGGAACTATGGCGGAACTAACGTTTTAGTAGAGGGATCATGGGATAACTGGACTTCAAGGTACAAACTTTCTATGTGGAGAGGGTTATCTGTAGGTTTGGTATGATAATTCATGTTTCTACTAATTAAATATGATTTCAAACATTTAACGCAGTAGTAACTGTGATCTTTCAGGAAAGCTCTGCAGAGGTCAGGCAAGGATCATTCAATCTTGTTGGTCCTCCCATCTGGTGTTTACCAGTACAGATTCTTTGTAGATGGCCAGTGGAGATACATTGTCGATCTTCCTTCTGTAGCTAATGAGATGGGTCATTTCAATATCATAGATGTCAATGTAAGTTCACACTGAATTTACTTGTAAATTCATTTTTCTAGTACTTTATCACCGGACTCGGAAGAAAAATGGTAGATCACAAATAATTTGATTAGAGGTTATATGAAAAGAATCAGATATGGAGCGATTAGCACCACACATTGTATAGGGCAGGTGATGTAAATTCATTTTTCTAGTACCTTATCACCGGACTCGGAAGAAAAATGGTAGATCACAAATAATTTGTTTAGAGGTTATATGAAAAGAATCAGATATGGAGCGATTAGCACCACACATTGTATAGGACAGGTGATGCGGGATAGCGCGCTCTGATACCAAAGTTGATGCGTAACAACGATAACTAGGGTTTGGAATGTGAAAGAAGAAGTAAGAATAAATTTAAGGATTTAGAGGTTTTTAATTTTCATTCTAGGCCCTCGTTCTTTTATCCAGGAATTTAAAATCGATTTAATATTATTAATTACGATTCAAATTCCATGAACCAAAAAGAGCAAAGTAATTTTATTCATCAAGCACCCAATGTCACAACTCCAATTTGACAATATGGGACTAAACAAAAACTAATTTAAAATTAAAAATAATTTATTTTAAAAATAAATAAAATTTAATTTTAAAATAAAATCCCTTTCTAAAAGGTAACTCTTAAATTTAAACTAATGACTTAGTTAAACAGGCTTGACTAGCTATACCAAACTGACTTGACTTAATTAATGGACTCAACTGATTAAATGTGACTCGGTCAAACCAAATATAGAGTGTAGAATCAGCTATGACACGTCTTTATAAATTTAATTATAATTGACTCCATATGTATCTACACCAACAGGGCTAAACTTGGGGCAAATGATCATAATCAACTATCTAAGATAGTTGGGATAATGCTATTCATAATGACGTTCTCTTCTAGCAAATTTTGGAGATTTTGCTAGCAAGCTGTTGAAGAGACTTGATTTCTTCTTGTATATGGCTTTAAGGTTGTGTAGAGATATGATGTTTTAATTGTGAACCGATTGGAAAAGAGCTTTTATTTTTTTCCTCTTTGTAGATAATTTTTGTACTTGGAAGAGACTTTGTTTCTTATTGTAGATAATATAAGGTTGTGGAGAAATGATGTTTTAATGTTGAATTGATTGGGAGATAGCTTCATTCTTACGAGTTACCAACATTCTTTGCTTTCATTGGGGATATTTAGGAATACGTTCCTGAAGATCTACAGAGTGTTGGCGAATTTGAGTCCCCGCCTTCCCCAGACTCAAGCTACGGCCACATCCTTCCTGTCGACGAGGACTTTGCGAAGGAGCCACCCACCGTTCCTCCTCAACTTCATCTCACTGTTCTCGGCACTCAGCAACCAGACGACCAAGCCATTGTCAATCCCCAGCATGTCGTTCTCAACCATCTTTTCATAGAGAAAGGATGGTCTTCTCAGTCTCTCGTCCCTCTTGGCTTTACACACAGATTTCAATCTAAATATATCACCGTTGTCCTTTACAAACCCGCAAGAAGGTAACTGAAAAATCACCATTTCATCGACATTTCATCGTGCCGGAGTTAAGCTGGATCTGGCAATCAAGCATCCTTTTTGCCATCGAATCTCTTCTATTTCAGAGATACACAAGTCGAATGCTTTGCAATGCTTGCCATTTTTCTTCCCAGAGAACAAAAACCAAGAGATTTTAGGCAGTGATTCCACTCAACTAGAACCAAGCAGCAGCAGCTCAACATTAGAACAAAGCCAGTGTGCAAATGAAGTGAATGATTTTTTTTTTTTTTTCATTTAAATTTGGCAATTAAGCATTAACATTGTTTGATTTTTGTATCTGTTATTTTGCTTGTGTTTGAATCAGATCAAAGTTTATGGCATCTATATGACATTTTCCCTCATTTTTTTCCGCTGACATCTTCTAAATCCTACATTTTATTGAACACTTTGATACTCACTTCGATAAGAGCTCACTTGTATTTGATTCGTTAAGTTTTAACAAATAATTTTGAATATAATTTTAAAAATTTCGTACAAATTGTTAATATTTAAATAAAAGGGTAAAGCCATCCAACCTTTTGAGATAAATCTTAATTTTACACCGATTTAGAAAAACAAATATATATTATTTGAGTCTTTCTTGTCTAATTTTTTTTTTTATGAATTTTGTTAAATATAATCATGAAATATATATTTAAATATTAAAAATTAATTTTATTGGTTAGAATATAGAGAAAAAAATAAAAATTGTGACTATTAATAGCAATTAAAAATATTTAAATATATATTTTAATGTTTAATTAAATTTAATAGAATTTATTAAAAGGAGTTCACCTAAAAAAAAGTGACATATTTTAGTTATTGTGAATTTATATAAAATTAAGGATAAATTAAAAATATTTTATTTGCGTCCTTCCAACCTATAAATTATTTCATGTCAATCATTTTTCTAGATTTTCTCAAATTTTAATCTTTAAATTATATAATTTTTTTTAAAAAAAAATGTCATGTTGACGCATGAAAAAAAGGGGCACCTCAAATGAACTTTTTTATTTCAGCCATTAGAATTAGAATTTTATGCAATGTGATCTGTTAGAATGAAAAATTATTATGATCAAAATTTGATGTGATTATTGAAATCTGAATCTTTTTATTAGATCTGAAGTCAAACTTGACGGCTAATTTTACGACATCATGATCAGCAGTCTTCACGCTTGACGTCACGTGAGCATGCGTGCTCTCTTCGCTGCCATCTCCTTCACGGCATCACAATTCACAATTATGATGCTCCCAATAGATCACATTTCGATTGACTCAAAATTAATTCGAAGTCAATTGAATTTGATTTCGAGTCAACTCGAGTAGATTTCAATCGATTTCGAGTCAATTTTAATTCATTTTCGAGCCAGCTCGAAAATAAATCGAACCTCAATTTTTTTTCGAGCCGATCTTGAGTTGGATAAGCTCGACTCGATCCGGCTAGTTTTATAATATATATATATATATATATTTAATATATATTATATATAAAATATATTTTAATTCGAGTCAATTTCGAGCTGAATCGATTCGAGCCTATCTCGGCTGAAAATCGGCTCAAGATTATTACTGAGCCGAACTTTTGGCTCGTTAGTCGGCTCATTTAGATCGATTAAATTTCAATACGATCTAAAATCGATTTAATTTTTGATCGATTTTTGATGTTCAACCGATATTAATACCCTTATCAATGGAGCCTTTTAACGGTACGATCTCGAGCCATAAGTTAATCTGATCTCTAGTCAAAATTAAATTAAAATATTTTAATTTAATTTAAAAAATAAATAAGAAGAATTTAATTTGAGTTAAATTTTATTCATTTATTATCAATTTAAGTTTAATTTCATTTTCGATTAATTTTTAATCTTTTAGTTAAATTTTATATATAAATATATTTATTTGTTCAATCAACTTAAATTATATTTTTTTTTTT